>JAHZTW010000001.1:375706940-375878401 GCA_020283515.1 Alliaria petiolata
TCCGTCGCAAATTTTGCGCCGGATTTGCGACGGAAATGGATTTGCGACTAACGATTTGCGACATTTTGGTTACTGTCGCAAATCCGTCGCAAATCCTTGTTTGCGACGGTATTGCGACGGATAATGCCGTCGCAAATCGGTGTATTTCTTGTAGTGCTGTGTTTAGAGTCTTAATTACTATTCACTAGAGCGTATGGTGGATAGCTTGAACAATTTCACGATGTGTTCCCTGTAGAAAATTGATGTAGGATCCGATTGGTAATCTAAAATAATACATAAATTTTAGCGATAAGTTGGATTTTTAGCGGTAAGATAAAGTTGATAAGTGCTTATAAAATAGTTAAAAACTATAAAAAGAGTTGTAAACAAAAGCGGTAAAAAAATCTGAGTGTAATACTGTTAATAACGCTTTTTATACAGCTTTTGTAATTGGTAACTATAACGCTTTGCGTTACCAATCAGATTCAAAAAAATTTTTTTACCAGGTTTAACGTAAATAGATTTAGAAAAAAAAAAGTTTTTGTAAGAAGTCACGTCATCTGCGAGCCACGATCTATATGAAATCAAAAAAGACAATTTGATTCGTAATGCCTCTGCTTGCTGTAAGAAGAAACTTTGTATATATACTTGTACCAAAGGTACGATTAACAAAATTTGATTGGAGATTTAAGGTATATTACATGTGAATTAATTCATGTACTATTAACATTACATTGTGTTATATATATATTATATATATATATATATATATATATATATATATGTCATATGTCTATATATATAACCGCACCGTTTCGATTTTTTATTTCTTTTTAATCAGGAGGTTCGGACCGAGCCAGCCGTTGCTAATATTTTTTTATGGCGTAATATATATAGGGCATCCAAGATTTTAAAATTTAGTATTTATTATGATTTATTCTACTTTTTTTTTACCTTATTCAAATATATTATGCTACTGTTCGGGTTCAAATATCTAAACAACAAATATTTAATTATTTTAATCTGTGTGCATGAGCCATATAAGTATAACAATATAACAATTAAATCAGGCACAATGTCAAACTTAGACATTTTTTAAAAGTTTTATTATGCCCGCACATAATGTGAGACATCACTAGTTAGTTATATTTTATCAATTATGATTTGTTAGTTATCATTTTACGTAGATGTTTAAACTCACCATTATCTAGTACTAGTAGATGTCTTTTCTAATGCCAAAAAAAAATATTAAGAAAGAAATAATGAAAGAATAAAGACAGTGCTAAATATGACGTAATTAAGCAGGTTCAGTGTAGAAGATAGTAACCAAGAAAATGTAAGTTAGCAAAGACAAAGAAAGAGAGAGAGAGATACTTAGCGTAAGAAGACAAAGGAGAAGGAAGTGTGAGGCACGTAAGGGTTAAGATGCACCGCCGCATCTTTTAGTTGTATCATCCACCAATTACACAACTCATTCCAACCATTATTCTAAAATATAGGTTTACACGTATATATAGTATTTAAATAGCAATTTAACGCTTAATTAGAACTATATTTCTGCCACAAGGAATAGTTATTTACTTATTTAGACGACTTAAGGCAACTGATTAAGCCGACTAATCGTTACATAAATTTATACGGTACAAAAAGTCTATAGAATCAATTAAAGAAATTATGGTTCGATTAGACGATGTAGACAGCCAATTATACGTTTTAAATACATACATCGGTTTATTTGAACATTTTTTTTCTAAATATTAGCCAACTCCTTTGTTGTTGTTATACAAATATTTTATCTAGCTAATTATAATTGGTGGGACGTATTAGTCTGGCATTACATGTGAGTATGTGACATAGCTTCCAAGTTAGGATTAACCAAAAGATCTTGTTTCTACAAAACCGAATCCAACCCACTCTTTCGCTTGCTTTACTTCACTTGCAGGCCGTTGTTTTCCTCTCACAATTAGAAATATGTATATATATATATATATATATATATATATATATATAATTTTCTATTTTATATGCTGCTCTTATAAACAATTGATTATTTTTCTCAATATTAAATCATTTATTATTTGTAACGTAATGATAAATTAACACTTAAAGAAGCCATATACTAACGCTTGATTTGTTAGAAGCATAAAGCTATCAAACTAAATTTTCAATAAGATGTGTTAGGTTTAATCAAAAAATAATTAAGATCCGGTGTAACTCATTTAATTGCATGTCTTACTGGTGAACTTTAGAGAGACTACCATATTTAAACTATCTTAAATCAAGTGTTCATTTTGAAAGCATCACACAATTTACCATGATTACACTTTTCGTTAGTGCGTTTTTTTCTTACTTACAACAACTAAAATTTCAAAACTTAGTATTGACTTCTACTTAAAATATGTGAAAACAAAATTTCTACACACAAACAAACATAAAATTCTTTAAATATAAAATTATAAAAATTCTTTAAATATAAAAATTATAATATGGTGAGAAAATGGGTGGCATACCAAATAGTAGAGAAGGTTTATATAAGAGGCAGATGAGAGAGTGGTGGTGGGGCTTTAAGACATTATTGTTATTTATAAAAAAAAAAAGAAGTTTTTGTCTAAAAGGAGTGGATAGACACAACACAACACAACACCTCACCACACTTCAACACTACAACTACAACTACACCTCACTCTTACTTCTTACTCACTCCACTTTACCACACACTAGCTTTCTCTTCCTAACTAGCTGTTTCATTTATGTATTTTCAACTTTATTTATGCCATAACCCATTATTCGTTTTTAATGAAAATTTTATATATTCTTCAAACCATAATTTGTATTTCTAAAAGTTAAAAAAGAAAAAAAAATTGTCCAAAAAAAAAATTTTAAGTCCTCAGATTTATAAAATTCATGTCATAGTTGAAACAATATGGTTCCTTTTATCTATTATTATACTTACTAAATTCAAATTAAAACGAAAGTTCTAATGAAGACGAGGGCAATTTGTTATATTTGATCTAGAGTAGGAATATTGTTCATACCAGTCCAAGAAGGTTTAAGAGAATTGAAATGCTTTCATCTGTGAATAGTTATTTATTTACCACTACTCCAAGGATAAGCATCTAGATCATGTCATCTTAGTCTTTTCCAAAAACTTTTAAAATTATTCTTTTGAATAATATAATATTGAAATATTGAGATAGTTACTTTGCCATCATCAATCAATTTGTATACTCCTTGAAAGATAAGAAACACATCATAATCAGAACCTAATATTTATATATGTATTTATATACTTGATACCTAATATAAATAACAGAAAGAGATATATAACTTAAAAGATAAATAAAGAGGATAATGTAATGCAACTAAAATCCAAGCAAAAATTATGGCTCTATGTCTACTCGTTGAGTCTTGAGTGTTGGTATAAAATACATATGTATGTGTGTGTGTATGTGAGTAATACATATGCAATGTCCAATGTGCACTATTTGTATATCTCATGTAGTTGTCAAAATTAGCTAGAACTATATCTACCCAACTAAATTTTTATTGGTTGTCAGTAAACTAACCATTGTTTAACTACTTTGTATTGAGGCTTGTGAGGTTTGGTTATGAATTTATGATCCACAATTTACTAAAATTGGTACGTTGCCAGCTAAACCAAGATCTATAATCTGCTTCAGTATTACTTATCAATCTATTATTTTGCTGCAGCTTTATTTTTCTTCATATAAAATTATTCATAAAAACAAAAGAATAATTTGCTCAAAACGAATAATAATAGAGATATTTAGATAGTCTAGACCGTGATTACCTTGGTTTTATTTTGACGATCTAGTGAACTCATAATTGACTGTGTATCTTTTGGTACTGATTTGTGAGAAAAGTGCGAGTTTTAATCGTTCAATTTAGAAATTCGAAACCATAAATGAAGTAGATCCGAAACCCATAAATAAGAGTCACATTTGTGTCAGAAATATCAACTTCTCTTTATCATTCTTTATTTAGAAAAACATAGACATTTGTGTCAGAAATATCAACTTCTCTTTATCATTCTTTATTTAGAAAAACATAGGATGATAGCTATATTAGTCTGGTCTGGCACTTGGCTAAGCACATTAACTTAAAAATACAATTTGCATATTCTAGTAATTGTGTTATTTAATGAAATGACCTATAAAAATGTCAAAAAAAAAAAAATATATCGATCCCCAAACACCAAATAATTTCAATTCTATTTCTGTTGATACACAGTTTGGGCCTTTATCTACAGACGTTCAAAGTTTCACCTCTATAACTATATAATTTAAACTTCAAATACCCAGAAGGCCAGAACCACACCAAACACAAAATTTCGTATTTTCTGTCCAAAATTGCGATTGAACTCTCTAAACCGGCTGCTAAACCAAATCCAACCGATTCAAAATTTTAAACAAATACTGTAGATTGTAAAATCTATCACAATACCTACAAAACTGAGCTATCTAATCGATTATGCTAATTAATATTTTTAGTAAGGTAATAAAAAATTAGTTGTATAAGTAAAATTCCTTGAGTTTTAATCAAAAATGAAAATTAAAAACTTGTAACGCCACGACCGCTGTCATCAGTGAGCTTTCATATCTTTTTTCGGCCTGTGAACTTCACTCTTGTCGGATAGCAAGTGTGTTAATCGGAAAGTTCGAAAGACATGATATACTGACCATGCAATCACCACGTGATTTTTTTTCCTGTGTTTGTCTTCACTTACACGGTATCGAAAATCATTTCTCGATAGATCATCCATCATAGTACTACTCTAACTTAAGCACACTTAACTTTAGAGTTTTCTCAGGACAACTGACTGAAAAGATAAATGCATTTTGGTGACATAGGTAGACAAATCAATTATTTTAAGCTTTTTCACATATATATCATATTCCAAAAATCGGAATGTTACAATAAATAATAATTAAAAACTTTTTTCCATGGTTAGAAACTTCCTCATGGATTACAAGAACTGCATTGACATCCTTATGCTTCAGAACCTACAGCATCCACACGACCTGCACGATTTCAAACATCGAGAAATTTGTTATGGAGATGCAGCTCATTGCATACGATAAAGAGCAGTCTTGAAGGATCCGTCTAGATCTTCGATCTCGCGACAAGAAATATTACTACGAAAGCCTGCAACTCGATACACCTCTTCTAAGACTCATGAAATTTTACTTATATAACAAAAATATCAATTAGCATAATCGGTTATACAGCTCGTTTTTGTTGGTAATTTTGATGGTTTGAATCTTACATTTTATAATTTATTTGTTTAAAATTTTGAGTCGGTTTATTATTTGGATTCGGTTTAAAGACTTTTTTTTTTTGGGTCAAAAAACACGGTTTAAAGACTTTAGTCGCAATTTTGGACTGAAAACATGAATTTTTTGTTTGATTCGATTCTAGATATTTAAAGTTTAAACTGTATAGTTCTGGTTGTAAAAACTTTGAACTTCTGTAGTATTGGACATAAACCCAAAATATGTATGTATTAAAATAGAATCAGAACTATTCGTATGGTTAAGTATCAATCATCATATTGTATATTCACAAATTGACGAAGAAATTTTCAGAAAGCAAACTTATTAATATAATAGGAACATTATATAAATTTGTTAATAAGGTAGTTGAAGTAACAGACAGACGGTTCGGAAGACGCATACAACAAATTGGACCAACCGAGTGGGTAAGCTGATCCTGCTTCTTTTACTACATCTTTATAATTAATTATCATTATCATTTTAACTACGTTTATATTCATTCATCTATATTTACTGAAAACATTAATGTCATTAAATTACTATAAGAAAAGTCGGAGCAATTGACTGTGCGCCTTTTCCGTTGCGGAAAAATGTTCAATGTTGAGTAAGCAAATGGCTTAATGATCTGTCTTTGATATTAAACAAAATGTCAAAATCCAATTAACTGAAAGTTATATTTTTTTTTTGTCAGTAATCTTTGGGATCGGAGAAAATAAAATATTTATTTGCTCACATGAAATAGTTACACAAATACTAATAAGTGTTGAGTAAGCAAATGGGTTAATGATTCTTATTTTTGGTTCAAAATGATTCAAGTTGGCTTCTTATTTTAGTGTAACGTATATATCATTATTTGTTACAGGATCACATGTTTTAAAACCAAATTTCAGAATTACAATGAATTATGTCGGAATAACATATGCATCGAATAAGAGATTCACCATCTAATCAGATATCAAATTTTGGAATTGCAATTGCAAATATCTAATAAAAATGTAGACTTCTAATTTTTTAATCCGAATGAATAAGCTACTAGAGATATCCAGTGACAGAACCAGAAACACTTTTTAAGAAATACAAATATATTTAATTATATATTTTTACTAATTTAAAAAATATTTAGTATAATATTGTTACTTAAAGAGATTTTAAGATTTTTAAAACTTTTTAAATAAAATGTCATGAAAAAACTAATTTCTCCTAATATGTAATATATATAATAGTTTTAAAAATGTTTAACTCTCCACATAAAACATATATAAAAGTTGTTCTTACAAGCTATTTCTGTTTCTGGCTCTCTTCCTACATATTATAGTTTTTTTTTCTCTTTTGCCACATATTTTTGTTTAAAAATCATTTTTTATTTTATTTTTGTTTAAAATTGTTTCTAAAATATATCAAAATCAAGATAAACACAACAACTAATTATATCCACACACTACATTATACATTTATAAAAATAAAATTTTTATTTTGTTAAATCACACAAATAATTAAACAAAACCATTAGCCAAGAACATAAAAAGTTTTGAAAACACAGAAATTCACATAATCTTTAGAACCATTGCATTACCATCAATCCGTGAACCACTTAGAACAAAAAAATTAGGATGTACTTCATGTTAGGAGTAGTTATGTTCGAGTTGAAATGCGAGACTTAAGACCACCAAGATTAGTCTTCAAATTTTGAGATTTGTTGGTTCTTCTCGGTATTATAGTATTCGGATATAAAACTATTTTCGTTTCTGATTTTCTATAATATATTAAGTCTCGACAATTTTTTATTTTGCTAGTAAGTTTTTATTCAATATAAAAATTAATGTTTTTAATCCTAATGATTTTGAATGTTTCAAACCGGTCTAGTGATAATTCAAGTTTAGGGATTGAATAATGAATATGAATGCATGAACATGTATTAATAGGTTGCTAGCATTTGATGTATTGATTGGATTAGATTGTTTGAAATATTAATATTGTATATACAATGTGGGTACGAATGATCATCTTCACTTAGTAATCCAACTACATATACTTCATTTGAAGCACGAGGTTTAAGACCATCGAGACTGGAGTTTCAAACTTTGAGAATTTTTGGGATATTTTAGTATTGTAGCATTCGAGTATAAAACTATTTTGGTCTCTGAAATTTTATACTAAAGTCTCGATAGCTTTTATTCAATGGAAAAATAATGTTTTCAATTCTAGTGATTTCAAAGATTTCAAACCGGTCTACTGATAATTCAAGGTCAGGGTGTTTCATTTTTAGCCGGCTGAACCCTCTTCAGAGAGACGTATCTGACAAGCTTCCGATCACTTCAGTTCATTTTCAATTTAAAATGATTAGATTTTTATCGTTAGGAAAATTTCTTGCCTTTCTCGAACGCCTTCTATTCTTAACAAACTAAACATTATCCCTTAGATCACTTTTTCCTCCTGTAAATATTGACCTATCCTATCTTCACTAGGGAACGTCGGAACGAGCCACACGGTGATGCGCTCCCACTACAAACAAATTCAACTGCCTTGTGTTGTGGATTCTCTGAGTACATCAGAACAATAATCATTAAGTGTTTTTAATGTTTTTTCTATAAATGATTGTGGAGGAAAGCAATTATTTAATGTTTTCATATTTTCTGTTATGTTTTATTTTATATCTTTAGATGTTATTAATTAATCTTCGGTGCTACTCACACATAGAAATAAAAATAACTCGAGTATTTTTATTAAACTTTCATAATAATAATATAATTATCTAACCACCATTATCATGATTTTGGATTATTGAAGAAATTAATCATAAAGACAACAACAAAGATTCCCGGAACCTTTAGGATTGGCCTGGCATAAACCAATAGTCCCCCGTGAGAACTCAGGAGGTCCACATCGACTCTTACAATCAGCGTTGGTCTTACACGGACCTCTGTAATTGCAGATTCCAGGCCCGATACGTTCTGTCTTCAATGCTATTAATTACCAAAAAAGTCAATAATGAATTAATGATCATTAGTGTAATTTCTTCATGCGTTTAGCATCTCTAATAATTGTTTTTAGCAAAAAAATGTATTTTTTATTGGAAATATGTGTAGAAAAATATTGAAGTGAAGAATTAAATTTATAAATAACTAAAGAAGAGAAAAAACAATTACTCTTTGATAACCCGTTTTCAAAAAAAAAAAAAAACAATTACTCTTTGATTCGGAAGTGAATAGGAGAGAACATGTGATGAGAAGGATGACAACTTGAAACTTTGACAAAGTCATTTCGTTTGAATGATAAATATTTAATAACAATTTTATTGGAGGGTGTGAGTACTTTTTTAAAACTGTAAGAACATGCCTAGATATATATACTAAGGAGACAAATTTCTAATATGAAAATGATTTAATGCGTTGAGGTTTTGTAACAGAGCTTTTCGGTCTGTAAAAACTATTTGGTAGAATTAGAATAAAATCGGAAATCCTCAAATTATAACTGGTCAAATCTTTAGAATTTTTCATGTATGGAATTTTGTTTATAAGGAAACTGAATTTCGGGGAGAATAAAAAAAGGAGGAAAAAAAATCTTACTGTGGCAAACAAAAAAAATTGAACAAAAATGCAAATCCTCTATTGTAAACAGTTGTTATATTTTAGATTTTATGGAACAAATATGTGTAAAATTTGAACAAAAAAATCTGATTAGTATTATTTGGTCAAGATATGTAATTAATAGTAATAACTAAATTATACATATTATCTATGCTTTTATTTCTGATTTTAGTATTAATCTAAGATTACTTCAATTAATATAAAATATTGTGTGACAATTTTATTGATCTAAATATGAACTTTTAATAAAATTAAAATTTATAGACTATTATTCTAATTTGGTTATAAATTTTATATATATTAAATTCTTATATTTAAATTAATCAAAATATTACACATATTTTCTATTTATGGAATTACTGTTAGTACAATATTTAAAATGAGAAATAATTTTAGATTTGTTTTCTGTTTCTAAAGGTACGCTGAATGACTTTTATTATTGAACTAGGTGATAATCCCTGAACTCGAATTTAAAATTAGTAACTAAATTACATTTTAATAAGAATTTTTTATATTAAATTCTTATTAATAAACTCGAATTCTTATTCTCATTTTTTTGTACGTGAACTCGAATTTATTCATTGTTTAGTTTTGTATTATTAGGTTTGAGACTTAATAAAATTTTCGAAAGATTCGAAATTGATTTTGGTAAGTGTAATCGGATTTATTTTCTAAATCACAAAGTATAACAGATCTTATTAATGAAAAAATTGATTTGTGCAACCATATATACAGCTATATTATTGATTTGATTGGATTTTGGCAAGTTAGTCGTTCGGATTTATTTTTTAAATGACAAAGTTTGGCAGATCTTATTAATAAAATTGACTAATCATTTTTTTTTCTTTGTTAAAACATATTTAATTAAAAATATTGGTTTGAGATATATAAAAGAAATTGATTAGCAAACATATGAAATATCTTTGTGAAAGTGGTTGTGTGTGATTAACTGTTTATGCTATCTTTGATGTCTTAAGTTCGATCCCACAAAACATAATTTTATTAATGATATTTGTGAGAATGAATGTGCTGGTGACATATCAGCAAAATGGCACCACTGTAAATATGTTAAAAAATAAGGCTTCTCTCTAAAAATATTTCTCAATTAATATATAGGGGATAAGTCACGAAGAGAATTTAAAGAAGCTCTCTTAGACCAATAGTTAATCAAGAATTCATTAATTATTAATGTTTCTACACTATGAGGTTTGAGTTTTAAATTCCAGAGGGTGCGATTTACTATCAATTATGCAAATTAATGGAGACAAGCTTACAAGAGACCTTAAGCGTGGTGCAAGTGGAGCCCGTCATTCGTGGAGTCAATCTGGACCCTCAAAAGGCGGTAAAATTGTCCATTGTAGAATCGTCATGTAACAATTCTCATAATCTGTAACAAGATAATAAATCGTGAAAATACACATTTCAAGATTTAAAAAAAATATATATATATACACACAAAAAAAAATATTATTAACTTTTATGTTTTTTTTTTGTGTGTGCAAATTCTTCATTACCCATTACTCAAATTAAAACATAGTTCTGGTCCATCGATTGCAGGGTGTTCTTTGCCAGAGAATCTGCAACTCGATTTTTCCCTCTTGGTACATAAAAAAAGGAAATTTCAGAAAAATAAAGGGATAGAAATTGGATATCATAAATGATTCCAAACAGCTCTTTCTGGTTGGTAGCTCCATTGATTGCCTTGATGAGTGATTGTGAGTCCGATAGAGCTATCACTTTCTCCAAATTCAAAGCTTTTGCGTGCTTAATCGCTAGGAAGAGGGCTATAGCTTCCGCTGTCAGAGGAGATCGGACCGGCGCCTGAGATCCAGTTCCCTGTTCTGAAATTCCGGTCCTGATATTTGAAATTGTCCACCCGAACCCTGCCGAGCTTGTGTCTTCTCTCCAGGCCGCATCTGAGAATACAATCGTAGATCCATCTTCAGTTTCCTCTGGTCGGTTAAAGTTTGATCTTGTCTTTTGCTTTTGTGAATTTTGCTCCTGCTTCGCTTGGGCTTCTTGCCACTCTCTTGCTTCTCTAATCGTTTTGATCATTGTCTCTTCTGCTGTGAAGCTCCTATTGTTGAATAACTTCTGATTCCTGGCTGTCCAAATTGCCCAGAGGATCCAAGGCGCTAGGGGTCCGCCTCCGATACCATATGGAGGTAAGCAAACTAGCTCTCTGGTTTCTCTTAACCCTTGGATAGGAGTTAGAAAATCTGTGGAATTGATAACCTGGTTGAAAGGGGCTTTTCTCCAAACCTGTCTAGCAAAATGACAATGGTAGAGCATATGTGTTAGAGATTCTAACTCGGTACAGTGTGGGCACTCGTAGAAGGAATTTGAGATTCTCTCCATTAGATTGTTTCCCACTGGCAGCGAGTTGTGCATGACTTTCCAGAGAAAGAGTTTGATTTTTGGTGATGCTACTGTAGCCCAAACATCTGAATTCCAGTTGATAGGATGCTGCTGTGGGATTGGGTTTGGGTTTGGGGGTGGTTCCGAGGAGGCCACCGCTTCAAAGTACCCAGATTTCGTTGTATAATCTCCCGAACTAGTCGGGAGCCATACAACCTTGTCATGCGCTCCTAAGGAGCTTGGTTGCAGACTTAGAATCTCTTTCTCGAGGAAAGGAAATATCTCTCTCACTTTTAGGACATCCCAGTCAGAGGAGTGGTTAAGGAATAGATCGGTAACTGTTAGGTGCTGCCATGCTTCTGGTGGAGGGCCTATTGGTACTTGTGGTTCTTCCAGGGAGATCCAGGGCTATGTCCAAACCTTTATAGTAGTACCGTTGCCTATCACTCTGCCCATTTTCTTCTTAATTAGGTCTCTTCCTATAAGAATACCTCGCCATCCATGAGAAGCCGATTGTGGAGTTTCACACTCTAGGAAGGAGCTTGACTTGCAGTATTTGCCGAGTAGAATCCTTGCTAGCATACATGTCGGGTTTTGCACTATACGCCAGCTTAACTTCCCAAGCAAAGCATCATTGAAAGCTTGGATATCGCGAAACCCTAATCCTCCATTTTTCTTTGGTTGTGAGAGTCTCTTCCATGATATCCAACACAATTTTTTCTTCTCAGGATTAGAATCCCACCAGAATCTTGTAAGACTTGATTGGATTCGTTTGCATAAAGAATTTGGGATCTTGAAGCAGGACATAGTGTACGTTGGCATCGAAGAAAGGACAGACTTAAGCATAGTTAGTTTTCCAGCTGTAGATAGAAACCTTGAGGACCAACTGATTGCCCTTTGCTTTATTCTATCTACAATACTACTGAACATATCTTTCTTTTTCCTTTCGAAATGTTCTGGTAAACCCAAATACTTCCCAAGCCCACCTTCCTTTTCTATTCCCAGTTCTCTCTTGGCTCGAGTCCGCATCTCCAAGGGGGTCTTTGAGGAAAAAGTAACGGCTGATTTTGCCAAGTTAATAGTCTGTCCTGATGCTTCAGAATATTTGCGGATCACTGAGTTCAATGCAAGGCAGCTCTTCGAGTCTGATCTCGAGAAGAACATTGTATCATCTGCAAACAAGAGGTGGTTCACTCTCGGGCAACCTCTTGCGACTCTTATTCTTGGTAGACAGCCTGCTTCTTGTGCTTTGCGACATAGTCCCGAAAGAACCTCGCTACAGAGTATGAACAGGTATAGTGAGAGTGGATCTCCCTGTCTAATCCCACGTTGAGGTACTACTGTGCCTTGTGCTGATCCGTTTATGAGGAAGGAGAAGGTGACCAAACTCACACATTGCATAATCCAGTGGATGAACCTCTGATCAAAGCCTAACTTTTCCAGCACCAGTCTTATAAAATCCCATTCCAGCCTGTCATAGGCTTTGCTCAAATCGGTTTTAACCGCCATAGAGCACTTTTTCCTTGCCCCGGATGTTTTCAGAAAATGGAGGGTTTCATGTGTTATAAGAACATTATCAGAGATGACCCTTTTTGGAACAAACGCTGATTGGTTTTTCGAGACTGCATTAGATAGCAACGGCTGCAGTCTCATGGTGAGCAGCTTGGCTATGATTTTGTAATACACATTACATAAGGCTATTGGTCGGTAGTCAGCTACAGTCTTTGCTCCATGAAATTTAGGAATGAGGCGGATATGAGTCTCGTTGATCCTCCTTGGTAGCTCTCCTGAAGTGAAAAAGGACTGGATCTCTTCTACTATTGCTTTTCCCACCGATGCCCAGTGTGTTTGGAAAAATGCTGCCGAGAACCCATCCGGCCCAGGTGCCTTGTCAGGATGGATAGCAAAGCAAGCTTTATGAATTTCTTCAGCCGATGGGATCTCCACAACTCGACTATTATCTTCGGGGGATATCTTTGCTTGAATTGTCTCTCCTACTGTAGTTTCTCTTTCTCCATCCTGGGAGATAAACAGGTTCTGAAAATAATCAGATAGCACTTTTACGATCTGTGGCTCTTCAAAAACCGCTTGTCCATTAGTGTCTTCTATAACCGAGAATTTATTAGCCGTCTTTCTTCCTCTTGTAGCAGCATGGAAGTAGGATGTGTTTTTGTCTCCTAAAGTAAGCCAGAGCTGGCGACTTCTTTGCTTCCAAAATTCCTCTTTTTCTTTATATGCCTGATGTAGTTGCTCATTGATCTTTCAGATTAGAGTTTCGCACGGAGTAGGACTTACCATTGCCTCTTCTAGGTTTCTCTTGTGTTCCTCAATCTGCTTTTGACTGTTGTTGTGCTGTTCTCTATTCCAGTTGATGATTTCTCTGCGACTTGTACCAATTTTATCTGTCACTGATTCTAGGTCAGATATTTTCCAGACTTTGTCAATGAGTCTATGAATTTCCTCGTTGTGTCGCAGTCTCCTATCATAGCGAAACAAGCCCCTTCTCTTTCTCCGGTTGGGATTGAGAAAGGTGGCTACTGGCCTGTGATCTGAACCTTCAAATCAAAGGTATTCACATCTTCCCGATGGGAAGGCCTCTGCCCATGTACTATTTGCTATAGCCCTATCAAGACGGCAGCGGACGACATGGTCATACCGTTTTCCCCTCCAAGACAGAGAGTTTCCAGAGTGTTGCAAATCGAACAGGTCGCATGATGATAGGAATGATCTGAAATCCGTGAAAGATCCTTCTGGTCGAGTTGGACCTCCAACTTTTTATGAGTTATCAACTATATCATTAAAGTCTCCTGTGAGAAACCAAGGAGCATCTCTATTACCCGCTTGAGCCATGAGTTGATTCCATACTTGTTTCCTTTGGCTTCTATCATGATCTCCATAGACAAACGTTGCATAGAAACTCTTCCCCTCTGTAGTTATTTTCGTGTCTATGAAATTTTTGTTTGCCAAGAGGATCTCCAGAAGTATTTTTTGTTTCCAAAAGAGCGCGAGTCCACCTCCTCCCCGAACCTGAGGAGGGACTAGAGCATGCGAGTTGAATCCCAGACATTGCAATTTAGACAGGACGAAATCGTCTGAGTTTTTCGTCTCTGTGAGGAATAAAATATCCGGGGAAATACTTTTCTGTATTTCCTTCAGTCTATGAACTGTCAATGGATTCCTCAACCCTTGGCAGTTCTAGCTCACTATCTTGGTGGAGGGGGAGCTGCCGGCTTTCGAAAAACAGACTGGTTTCTTACAATTGCCGGAACTATGAGACACGGTGTGTCCATGTTGGTTGTTGCTGCAAGGTTCTCCTCTGGATGAGGGATTTGGGCTCTAGAATTATTCCCCGATCTAGCTCTAGAAATATTTGTCCTGCGAGTAGACTCATTGTTCTCCTCAGATTGAGGGATAGTTCTTGCCATAGCCTTTCGCCTGGGGGATTGTTGTACTTGCTGGACTTTTCTTTTCCTTGATATTGTTCCCGTTATAGTTACTGGATTGTGATTTATGTTTTTCTTTCCAGGTGGGCGGCCTAATCTCTTCTTTATGACTCTTTTTGCAGGTCTTGGACTCGTTGTCTGTGAGAGAGTCTGCTCCTCTGGAAACACCAGTCTTTGGGCTATCGGGATGTGCTAAAGTTCCTCTGGTGGTGGGGGTGGCAGAGCTTGCAGTCTGGCTTCTTCCACCATTCTTAGTGCTGTTTCTAGCATCATTCCTCTCTCGTCTCCATCCAGAGCTCTCTGTCTTCGCGCTGCGCTTTCAGCTGGGTCAGCACAACTGGTGTACTGGACTGTGACCTCTTGCAATTTTCCGAGTGCTTCATTAAGGGATAGCGAGTTAAGGTGTTGGTTATTTTGTGTATCTTCTCCTGCATCTTCTTCATCCACCACTTCATTATCAAGGGGTGGCCTTCTCGGCCTTCGAGTCTCTGTCTCTTGTGGGGCATTGCGTCTTTGTTGTGGACTGTTAGCAGACTGGGAGGCAATAGGTCGATAATTTCTATTGTCTAGTCCTCCATGATGCCTTGGCGGTGATTCTCTTCTGTGTCTTTGGGACTGAGATTCTCTATAAGAGTAGTTACTGTGGACTGAGTCTCTGTTGTACTCTCTGGGTCTTATTTGATATCGCAGATCTCTGGCATGATAAGCAGTTCCACGGTTCAGGTGGCGATCCTCATAGTGGAAAGACGACCTTGGTGTATGGTCAGTTCTCTGGTGTGAGTCTCTGCCCCGATAAGGGTCTCTAGCCGGAGAGGTTCTTTCTCTTTCTCTCTCAGGTTGTATGTTGTTTGTCTCTTTCCTTCTTGACTGTTGTTCATCTTCTCTGGTAGATGCTCTGGATATGTGCTCAGCAATGTTTGCCCTGGGAAGGTTTTCAGATCTTCTTCTGTACTCTGTAGCCGGTGGCAGTGCAGCCGACATCTTCTGTTCACCCTGGTTTATCTCCGAGCAGTCTTCTATATCGTGGGATAAGCAGCAACATCTTGTGCAATGTTTCTCTAGACGTTCATACTCTAAGGTAATAACCGCTTCATCTCCATTGGCAAACTCCAGAACCGTTTCCTTTATGAGAGGTTCAAGCCCATTTATGAGGACTCTTACTCTTGCTGAGGTTTTAGTAAGCTCTTGTTCTTCATACTGACCTATTTCACCTCCCAAGCTGTAGAGTGTTTCAGGTTTCCAATAGTGGAGGGGAATGCCTTTAACTCTTATCCAGAACGGGATCTGGGAAGGAAAAGTTGAAGAGACCGTAGGCTCCCAGCGCTGTAAGATAACCATCCATCTTGCGAAGTGGTACGGTCTATTATCAAGGACTTTTTGTAGGTCTTCTTCAAGGTCAAACCTGAACTGAAGCAATTATTCCCGAGATCTGAACCAATAGCGTTACCCTTGGTAGCCCATCTTTGAGACAGGAACGGTATCATGGACCATAATCTTTGCTCCTTAGGGTTTGTGAGTCTTCCAATGAGTGTAAGATGGTTCTCTTGGATTAGATCTGAGTTGTCAAACTCTGGGATTCTTATGCGGATCCGGGAGGGATTTTTGCTTGTCTTGACAATAGCTTTCCCTTTCTCTGCGTAGGTGAGGCGTCGTTGCATTTTGTTCAAGATAGAGTAACTTGTTGAAGAGGGTTCTTGTCGGTTGGGGTGACAGAGGTCTTGAAAAGGATTAGGGGGACCGTTTGATGTGGCAGCTTCAGAAGTTACGAGGAGCAGAGACAGCTACTCCCTGGAGGTTCGTTGGCGGTAGCTCGTCTTTTCGACCGAAGAGGTTGCTTGTTTCACGTTGATTTGAAGATTTGCAGGTTTTGAGCTTTTATCCTAGTCGTTGCTTTTGTAGATTCCATAAGAGGGGAAGGGTTCGTAGTTCTTGGATTGACCTGAGATAGAGGTGGTAGCAGAATGACTTACCGGAGAGGGGACGGACCCGCCGACCCGGAGGTGGGGGTGGAACCGCGGTGGCCCGTTTCCCAATGTAGTTTTAGTTTGAAAACTTTCTTATTTGGGTAAGTAAACCGGGTGGTTGAGAAGGTCAGAGGGTGAAACTGGGAAAGTCCGGGTAAAACCGGGTAGATGGAAACTGTTTCGGTAAGCGTGTCTGGGAGAGAAAAAAAACTTTATTAACTTTTCTGTTTAAATACACATATTTATGGAATTACTATTATTTAAAATGAGAAATAAAAATCAAATTGGATGAGAGGAAAGAAAACTTTTTTGTTTAAAAATCAAAATATTACACATATTTTCTATTTATGGAATTACTATTACTAAATTTTCTGTGGTAATTTTAGGTCTGTTTCTCTTTCTAAAGGTACACATTTCAAGTTTTCAAAAAAAAAAAAAAGAATATACACACCCAAAAAATTGATTATTAACTTTTTTTCCTCTCATCTAAGAAGATGTTGAATTTTCAGCCATGACTTGCAATACTTTTATTTTCACTGAGTTTTACTATTGAATAAGTCACGAAGAAGAATACAATAGGCGACAGAGAACATAAATCTCTCCGGAATCAAAAACCAGCGATAACGAATATATTTGTAGAACCAAGAGCTTGATAAACGAGAAATTATTGCTCGTATAGAATGCAAAAAGACACGGGAAACACATGATGGATACAAAGGCTAAAACTGAAGCTCTCGAGAGCACTAAGTAAGCCGAAGAAGTGCTACTAGAAGGACTTACAACGTAGGCTGAAGAGAATCATAGATAGAAGAACCCGCAATGATTTAACCATACAAAATAAGAAAAAAGGACGAGAATTTAACACATACACACCTAATCTTCTTCCAAAAATTCTAAATCTAGGACTATGCATCCACATAAGAGGTTAGTCTTACAAGAACATATCAAGGAAAAGACCACGGAAAAAGACTCATTATTCAACTAAGCTAAAGACGGTGGAAAGGATACTAATTTCAACTATTCAATGACCTAAAAGAAGAAGATAAACGAAAAAACTATCCTAAACTAGACAACACAACTTGACCGGCACTTCCTTGAGATAAACAAGAGCAAAATAAAAAAACCTAAACCATCAATAAACCCCAAAACCAAAAAACCTCAAACACTCACAAAAGATTTAACGATATGAAAGCGGATGATCTCTGCAAAGACTGGTGTTGCGCGCTGACCCACCGAAGACAACCACCTATCCCAACGCAAATGCCAAACCAACAATTCTCTTGTCGCTGCTTCACAATAAGGACCCACGCCGTAAACCTAGCCACCACTCCGACACCATCGACTTTACACCTACAAGCTTCTCACGGCTCCGACAAACGCGGGATGTCGGAGAAGCCAAATTGGATTTCCTTCTCTCTTCTCTCTGAGACGGCTAGGATTTTTTCTTGTTTACCAAGTTTCTTTTTCAACTTGCAATACTTAAAAGGCCGATCTATACTAACTTCGACTAAATTCGGATGGTCCATTTTTGATGGTCCAAAATTGACTAAATTGTCACATACTTAGTTTTTTTCGTCCCGAGATCCTTACTCTTTAAACAGAGAGCCTCCATAGAATTCGATACCCTTTTCTTATTTTCCGTTGCTGAGCTTCTAAGAAGAAAATCTCAGCTGTGTATCTCGAATAGAGAAGATTTCTGAATCATCTTATATCTTATTGATTTTCATATTGATTTTTAATTCTTCTTAATGATTGTTTACTTGCATGATGTCTGAGTCGTCATTTAATTAGGTTGTAGGAAATAAAAGAATCTATGAATTGCTAGATTAAATATCAATCAAATAGAGGTTTTCTTTCAGTTCTTCGTATATGCTTGTTCTATATGCTGTATGATTTATTGGCACCTAGCATTTGATCTTAGGTTTGTTTATTCTCCAAAATCTTGTTCAATTGCTTGAACTAGTATAGTCCACATATGAGCAATGTATTATTTACTTGCTCTTCAAAAGTGTTTGTTGTGCATTTGTAGTTGTAACACCCCGATCCCACGATATGAGGCTTTAATATTTGAATTTATGAGATTGCAAGCCCAAGCCCGCTTAGTTATTTAAATCCAGTTAAGAAAAATCGTAAGTGTTTTTGTTGAAATTGTCGAGAAATCAAAAAGGAAAAGAGAAGAGGTGTGGCTGAGAAAAGAAGAGGAGGAGAACGAGAGAAGAAACAGAGAGAAAGGAAAAGAGATCGTGAAGGAAAAGGGAAGAGAAATTGAAAGAGAAGAAAGATTGAGGGAGAGAGAAGAGAGATCATACAAAGAGAAAAAAGGAGAAATAAAAGAAAAGGCATAGATCAGAACGAAGAACAAGGAGAGATGTAGAAGAAGAAGAAGCGTGGAGAGTATATTGGAGGTGGCGGTGGTGATGGGCAAGGATGATGACCGCAGCAGAGTTGAGTCACAACAATGGTGGTGTGATCATAGCATGGCTGTGATGGTGGAATGATCATCAGAAGCTAATCGGAGCAAAGGAAACGCAAAAAGAGATGAATGAGGAAAAAGAATAAGAAGAAGAGGGAGAAGCATTAAAGATGACGTTCGAAGAGGAGAATATGGCGACGGTGAACGGAGCTCCTATTTGCCATGGCAAGGCAGATCTGGATTGACAGTGATTGAGTGTTGGAGCAATGGTAGTTCAGGCATGGCGAGAGAGATCTAAAAGTAGATTCAAGGTGTGGAGGTGTAAAACTAAGGCAGTGTGGAAGAGCTGATATTGGAAGCTCGTTGTAGTCGGAGGAGATGTTCAGATGCCGGTTCTAAAGAACGAATGGTTCATAATAAATTTACCTAAAAAAAATTATATTTTTAAAATTTTGGCAGGTCAGCTGACCCCTTTCCTTTATTACTGCCTCCGCATCTCTTTGCATGTACATTAGGACGCGAGACCAATAGTTCAATGAGAGAAAATTAAAAAAAAATAAAAAAATTAAGAGTCACTAGATGTTTCGGGTTGGGGCGCTATTTCATTGTTTTCAAACATGACCAGTATAAATGCTTCATTTACTTTTCACTATATAACTATGTTTTATTTTATTTTCTTATATTTCATTTATTTATATTATTTTTAGATGTTGTTCTAAACATTAAAAAATTATTATTTTATATTTGTTCGATGAATTGTAAAGAGTTATTATCATCTAGTATACTAATAAATTTATTTCTAAAAAAAACCCATACATTACGTGTTTAATAAAAACTTGTAGTTCAATTTAAAAGAACATATTTTAAAATTTTCGTAACAAATCTCTAAATTGGTAGGCATAGAACTAGCAGCTCGAAGCGAGATACTGTTAAACGTCAACAATCGCAGTCATAAATTTATAGGAAAATCAATCAACACTTTAGTTTAGTTTTTTTTTTTTTTTTTTTGGATATCTATTTAGTCCTTAGTTTTGTTTACTTCAATTCAAGCTTGTGCCATTGTACGTTACGGTTTATGTTTCTTGAGCTAGCGGGTTTTTTTAATGAACCTATGGGCTAATTTTAACTGGACTGTACGGAACCACAATCAAATATGGGCCTACTCATGAATATGACCTTTCAACAAAGACCTCATCACTATTTAATCAACTTACAGATAAAGTAGTTAAGATTCCGCCTTAATACAACACTGAACCAATCTTAACAAGACGCGGATTAAGAACCAACAACAGCCGTTGATGCATGGAGAATGAATGCGTAGAAAACGATGGAAACACCATCGTGACTTTAATAAAATTAATGTGATTTACTCGATCACAGTAAGTCAGTAACCATATTATACAATTTTTCTATTTAGTATAGATAACGAATAATAACTCGATCACATTTTTAGCGTTAATCATTTAGGTTTTAAACGTAATCGTAGATAAAAAATTTTTACATCAATTTTATAATTGTGTGTCCAAATTTACTTGAGAAGGGGTTTTTTTATCAAAATATTTTAAGATTTCACAAAACATATATCGTTTTTTTACAACCCAAAACGATAACTTTAATTTAATGTTGATATGGTACGGTAGACGGAAAACTTTTTTTATTAACGTTCTTACAGTTGAAAGATTTAATGGTTTTTTTCTCGGTTCATTTTTAGTTGAATTATTTATTATGTACGGCTTCCATTATTAGGATTAATATAATGCATTGGTTGAAAAAAATCCTTAAAAGCCACTTGCTTTTCAAGCCTTTTGTTAAAAAAGAAAAACCACTTCCTTTTCGTGAATGAGAGGCATGAAAACGAACCACTTGCTTACTCAAACATATTCTTACTATACTTTTTATAGCCACTTTTTTTTTTTTTAAGTTAAAATTATTCTTATTGAAATTTTTTAGATCATCATGGTGACTTTAACTAGACTTTTGACTCTCGCGGTTACACTAAACTCGAGCGTCAATAATGAATCCTCAGATGAAGAATCTAATCCTAAGTACCACGGCCATTTCGTGTCCACTGTTTTCTGGTTAGTTAGATTGAACCAGAGTTTAACAATCTCAATAACAAAGGTTATAATCTCTGTTTTTTAGATTTCAAATCTGTTCAATTCACAAAACTGAAAATTAATGGTTATATGTGACGGATAATCGTTCTAGAACTCTTCTTCCTTTACAATTATATTATTTTTTGCTTATTTTTTGCTTTTGTTTTGTTTATTTTTTGCTTATTTTTTACTTTTGTTTTGCTTTTATTTTTCTTTTCGAGGTTTTTGACCTGTGCAATAGGATTTGGTATAATGACATCACTAAGTTCTCATTCATACTAGTCGTGCAGATTGTAAAGGTGATGGTTAAGATATAAACCTGAAAATTGACTTGATTATATATGTCTGTCACGACAAATCGTGCAGATTAATTTTGTCGGGGCAGAAGCAATCAGAAATAGATCTCTCCAAGCAAAAGTTGGATTTGACAGTTAATGGACGGACGCGGTTTAACACCACATCGTATTCGATGGAGTGTGCGGTGCAGTCGAGTTCGGAAATGGGGTCGTGCGGGATGTCGACGCAAGTTCCATTAGGGAGAGATATATATGTGGAGGAGATGCATATGCACTGCTGAGACTCCTATGTTTGGTGACAGAAGCTCCCATGTTCCTTCGCAGCCGGATGCCACGTGGCAGGAGAGAAGGAGGACAAGAGCGAAGTAACAGAAGTACGGCGGGATTTGCGCCATGAAGCGCCAGACAAAGGAACACGCGCCGGTAACTCCTTGATACGCCGCACGGAGGGTGGATCCGTGCGATGGCGACGGGCCGCCGAGTAACGCACGTTTTAGCCTTTAAGTTTGTTTGAATTTGTAATTTTTTGAAAGAAGACATAGTATAAGTTGTTTTTATTGTACCAAGTCTTGAGATGCAGAGAAAGAAATCAAGAAGAAAAAGGTCAATAAAAAGCCAAAACTCAGAGACAAAGAATGATGATGATATACTGTTAGAGGATGAAGAAGAAGAAGCCATAGACAAATATATGGGCACATGCCACATGCGGGTGTGGTCACGGGGCCACCGCTCACTAAAACCTTTCTCTTTCTCTTAACAAGAAACGTACCAATATGCATGGAAGACGCGGATTAATTGCCACATATGGATTATTTCTTTAAAAAGTATTACAGTATACTCGACTTTTTTATTTAGTGGTTCAGTGACAACATCAATACATTTAGCAGTTTTCACTGTATCCTTACCCAAATACTGATCAGTCGGTATGTTTTGGTTAACTACAAAAAGCATGTAATATCCCGGCGGTGCTAGATTCGCATATCCCGGAGTCTTAACTATGACCTGGTAAATCTTCAATCCGACCTTCATAGTGGCAACGTGATCAAGAACCAACATCTGTTGATGCATGGAGAAGGAATGGGTAGCAAACGATCGAAACACTATCGTGACTTAACTAGACCTTTGACTATCCCGGTTACACTAAACTCGAGCGTCAATAATGAATAGTATTTGATCGCTTGTGACCTAGGGGTAAAAAATTCTAGGACGAAAACTCAAAAAACGATTTTCCAAATACGACGGAGAGAATGCTTCTAACCTTAACACCGTCCGGAAAAGAACACCGGTAAAGAACTCCGACGGGTGTTGGTTTGCTTTTAATTATTTGATTTTTTTCCTTTTATTTTGCTTTTATTATGCTTTTAATTTGCTTTATTTTTTACACCATATATAATAAAAGGGAAAATATGGTGACCAGCAAACACAACCCAAAACAAAGAAGAAAAACTAATCCTCAGTCAGTTTTCACTCCGTATGTAGATTTTTTCTATTATGTCCAAAACGCGACAATTAGTAGTTCTTAACAAACAAAAAGTGGAAAGATTTTATAATAAAATTACTGGAAAATGAAAAATTGAAAGATGTTTATTGCCTAATTAATTCGTTATTAAACATGTTTATAGTTATTATCTATAAAATTGTTTAGTAAAATTATCAAATCAAGACAAAAACCAGATATCCCAATTTATCGACATATCATATAGAACTCTACAAACTGTTGGAAACAAGTGTCCATCTCACCAGAGACTTTGACGATTTTCATCCTGATGGAGGCGCTCCGATTTGAATCATGTGACGACGAATAAAAAATGCAAAGTATATATATATAAACGAGATGTTAATTAGTATCCAATGTCATGAATTATCTTTTTTTCGGAATGAAAGTAGTTAGTAGGGTTGTTTTTTTGTGGTTTAGTTCAAACTAGATAGCAATTTAATGGATAGTGGTAAACTATGTTTCAACAGCTAATCTCATATATCTTAATTGTTTTTTTTTTCTTTTTCTTCCCGCAAACACAACTCAAAACAAACTTGTCAAAAAGGTAAAAAAAAAACAAATATAGAAATTTACTCACAAAGATCATTCCTATATACTCAAACTAATTTCGATTAGTTAGCTATACGCTAAATGTTCTCTAAACGTTTGATTATGACATATATAAACTCAAAAATATACCTTTTTGTCACATCAAAACATATATAATCTCTAATCGAAATTAGTTTGTGTATATATGTTTTGATCTAACAAAAAGGTATATTTTTTTGTTTGATTAATGTATATATTGGAAAGGTGTGATTGTTTTGCACCAAAAAAAAAAAAGGTGTGATTGTTTAGTAATAAAAAAAAAATTAATGTGTACAAGAAAACTTTCAAAACACAGTTCACATTTTCATAAAAAAAATAATAACATTTTCTAACAATTGCGGTTTCATTTTTATATAACATTGAAAGTTTGAAACGCAATTTGGACTCTTTGTTTCCTTAGCCTCATGAGCTTACGTATGTTCTAAACGCAGGTGTGGTTGGATTGACGCCGCTCTAATTAAGTCTGGGCATTATTATTTTCTATATATATATACTAAATAGAAAATTGTATAATTGTGACTGAGTAAATCATAACTCAAATCTCAAACTATTTTCGGAATTTCTAAAAAACGAGGTTTATTTGTTAGTCAAAACATTTAATTTGGCTCATAAAAAATATGAATCTGAATGCGGTTTAAACTACAAGAGTGTTTACAAAAAAATCTCCTTATTGGTTTTTCCAAAAAATCTCCTTAGTATGAAGATTAGCCTAGTAAAAACAGTTATTGGTTTATCGGTTGGATTATTGGTTTGGATAGTAATTCACTTAAGTGGTATTTAGAGGCTATTTACGTTAATCGGATGGATCCATTTCTGTCTTGCGGTTTTGCATAATGTTTTGTATCCTCCGACTTATCCGGGAACCCTAAACACTTTAACTACATCAACAAACCAGCCTTTCTATACTCGAAACCATTTTCCTTGAAGAGATCCCTTGATACGAAGCTCACGTCAAAATTAAATTGAATGCAGAGTTAACTGGTGTGAACTCAGAGTTTTGCGGGAACGAAATCGTATGGACCAGGCTTGTGAAGTTCATGGAGAGTATAGTAAGAGTGCTCTTAGCTGATTTATGTTTTATGTGGTATGTAGAATGTTGATCCAAGATAAAGTAATTTTGATCCTCTTCAAATTGATTTTTATCCTCTTCAAATTGATGTCATTTGAATCCTATTGTTTCTATTTTCATTTATTTGTTAATGCAATTCTCTGCAATGTTTTATGTTACTATGTCTGAGTAGATTCACAGTTGGGCTTAAAGGTTAAATTCGAAAGGGTATTCATGGTTTATAAACTAGGATATTAAATATGTTTAAAGATTCTTTGTGCTAAGGTTTATTCTTATTGCATGTTTCTATCCTAATCACATTTAATATGATCTTAGGTAGATCGACCTACGAGAGTGTTTAAACAGCTTCGTCACCTGAATTAGTGTAGATGACCTTAGAGTTATAACATTAAAAAGTTATTATAGATCTTTGTGAATTTATCAAACATGATCGTATTGTGTGTTTTTTAATGTAATTGCCTACACGATTTGAGTAATTATATGATATGCCCAGAAAATCGTATTACCGGAAAAGGAAGAGAGTTGCGAGTCTAGACAAGCCAGTAGAATATCATTTGGACTAATGGTCAAGTGGACAAAGACCCTGAAGCAACTAGAGGGTTTTATTATTCCGAATTCAACTTGTATATAAGTTCGGAATAATCAATTCTTTTCTTTTATCCATTTTCCTGTTAAAACTCCGGATTGTAGAACTTAGGGGGTTCGACAAAGGTGATTTGGGATCGTCTCTTGTAATCGAATATTGGAGTATTTCGTTTGCAAATTCAATAAAAGAGTCGATCGATTTCTTCTTTCCTTTCTATTTCTTCGGTTCATAACTTTGTTCATAACAAATTGGTGCGATGACTGTTCGGACATTCGCGATGGGATCTTTGGAAGAATCCGAGCAAGTGTCGAACGAGATACAAGAAACGGTTCAGGATTTGGCTCAGCAGGTCGCGGTAGTCAAAGGTGGTTGGGCTCGTCTGAATCGGAAGTATACGACGAATCAAACTCGTTTTTCAACGGTGGAGGCTCGTCTGGATTCGCTGGATCAGAAATTCGACAAATTGGACGGGAGCATCCAATTACTCACGCAGATGTTGGCGCGCGTAGAGAAATCGCAAGGAAAAACCATAGCTACATCATCCGCCGATACATCTCAGGTACCTAATCCTTCTTTGGAACCTGATGGGGGTGATACAACGTTAGGTTATCGGTCTGTAGCTAATGCTGTAGAAAATCGTGAGAACTTGCTACGGAAAGTGGATATGCCGATTTTTTAGGGCACACATCCGTATAGTTGGATAGCACGAGTTGAAAGGTTTTTCCGATTGGGAAATTATGTGGGGGAATCGCGTCTCCAATTGGTTTCAGTCAGTCTCGAAGGTCCAGTTCTGAATTGGTTTAACGGTGAGATGGAAACTTCACCGTTCACGGATTGGCTTCAGTTTAAGCGTCGTCTGATTGACAGATTCAGTGGTAGTCTGGAAGAAGAACCTGGGAAAAGATTTTTCAGCATCAGACAGTTGGGATCCATTACTGCTTATGTAAACGAGTTTGAAGAGTTGGCTACTGTTGTTCCAAATCTTGATGAGAATACGTTGGTTGATGTGTTTTACAACGGATTGAAACCAGAGATGCAAGAAGTCATCAAGATTAAAGAGCCTCATGGGATAACTCAACATAAAAATGTTGTGTTAAAAATGGAATCTAGCATGTTATGTCAAGTTCTAAGTGGAGGACATCAGGTACATGTCAACAATAAAAGACCCCCAAATTTTGTACCGTTGCGTTCTTCTTCAAATTACAATAGCTCGAAGCAAGGACTTCCTTCACAGACAAAGTCTAATCCTGAAAAGTTGAGTGTAGCAGTATCAGATCAACAATCTTCAAGACCTCAATACATGTATAACCGAGAACAGCTAAAAGAAAGAAAGCGGTTGGGTTTGTGTTTTAAATGCCCGGCAAAGTGGTCAAGAGATCATCTCCTCTCCTGCTCGAATAAAAGCCTTCAAGTGTTAACAGTATTGGAAGGGTTTACAGTGGAAGTGTTTGAAGATGAAGTTGGAGATATCATGGAGGAAATCAGTCCTTCAGAGCAACAGTTAATGACTCTGTCGTTGAATGCTTTTCTCGGTGTTGACTCACCAACAACAACAAAAATGAGAGGAAACATTGGCAAGACAGATGTGATCATCATGCTGGATAGTGGTGCTACTCACAATTTCGTAGCCCCACACGTGGTGAATCAAGCAAAGTTGAAACTCTTGCAGATAAGTGGTTTACAAGTGTTGTTGGGCACTGGTGTGACAGTGGAAAGTCTAGGGGTTTGTCCTCAAGTAGAGTTTGGTACGCAAGGTCTGGAGTTTGTCAGCGACTTTGTCACCTTGGAACTAGGAGGAGCAGACATCATTCTGGGGTACAGTGGTTGAGAACTTTGGGTAAATGTATGGTGGATTGGGATTGCCACGAATTCAGGTTTACATACAATGGCCGAACCGTTCTTCTTAAAGGTGACCCTGACCTACATACGCATAAGTTGTCCTTTAAAGCAATGTCTTCTACGACAACGGTTCAGTACAAGGGAGTTTCCCTAGAATTCAAGAACCACTATGTCTCGTTGAACCAGCAAATAGTTATACCAATGCAGATTCAAGAGTTATTGGATGACTTTCAACACATTTTTGCGGTTCCAACAGGGCTACCACCAATCAAAGGTCGAGAACATTCTATACATTTAGTTCCTGGCGTTACTGCTATCTCTGTTAGGCCTTACAGATATCCCCATGCTAGCAAAGAAGTGATGGAACAGATGGTTACAGAAATGTTAAACTTAGGAATTATTCGGCCAAGCAGGAGCCCCTTCTCTAGTCCAGTGCTTCTAGTACGCAAGAAAGATCTCTCATGGCGGTTCTGCGTTGATTATAGAGCATTGAACAGGGCTACAGTTCCGGATAAATTTCCCATTCCGATCATAGATCAGCTGTCGGATGAACTACACGGAGCTGTGATATTCTCTAAGCTGGATTTGCGATCAGGTTATCACCAGATCAGGATGAAAGAGCATGATATTGAGAAGACTGCTTTCAGAACACATGAAGGACATTATGAATTCTTGGTAATGCCATTTGGGCTATCAAATGCACCGGCTACATTTCAAACTCTGATGAATGAGGTTTTCAGGCCATATCTGCGCAAATTTGTCCTTGTCTTTTTCGATGACATATTAGTGTTCAGCAAATCAGTCATGGCGCATAGAGATCATCTGATGGTCGTGCTGAAAGTTTTTGCCGACCATCAACTATTTGCTAATAAGAAGAAATGCTTGCTTGGGCAGCTTCAAGTTGACTATCTGGGCCACATTATATCTGAAAAAGGGGTAGAAACAGATCCAAGTAAAACAGAAGCAATGCGTAACTGGCCTACTCCAAAAACTCTCAAACAGTTAAGGGGTTTTTTAGGACTCACTGGCTACTACAGGCGCTTTGTGCAACGATACAGCCTTATTTCCAAGCCATTAACTGAGCTACTTAAGAAAGACAGCTTTAATTGGTCCTTCGCAGCTCAAAACGCGTTTGACGAGCTGAAACAAGCTATGATCACTGCTCCTGTTTTGGCATTATCGAATTTTGCTGAGACATTTGTTCTGGAAACCGATGCTTCTGGCTTTGGGTTGGGGGCGGTGTTAATGCAGAACAAGAAGCCAATAGCTTACTTTAGCTATGGATTATCGTCAAGAGAATAGCTAAAGCCAATCTATGAACGTGAGTTGATAGCTATTGTTTTTGCGGTTCAGAAATGGAAGCATTACTTACTGGGGAGATGTTTTGTGGTACATACTGATAAAAAAATTCTGAAATTCCTCTTGGAGCAGAGGGAAGTCTCAATGGAGTATCACAAGTGGTTAACACGGTTGTTGGGCTATCAATTTGACATAGTGTACAAACCTGGTGTTGATAATAAAGCTGCTGACGGGTTGTCTAGGATGCTGTCAAGTGAAGTAGAAGAGGGCAATTCACAGTTATTGTCACTGACAGTTCCTCAGGCTATTCAAATACAAGACTTATATTCTGAAATTGATAATGACAGCTATTTGAATCAGCTCAAGAACCGCATACTCAATGGTGAAAGAGTTAAGAAGGGTTTAGTAGTACTGGATGGTCGAGTGCGTTACAAGAAATGGCTGTTTATTCCTGCAAACTCGAAGTTCATTCCATTGATACTGCAAGAGTTTCATAATGGTCTGATGGGGGGTCACTCAGGAGTGCTACGCACAATGAAAATGATCCAGCAAGTGTTCCATTGGACACAAATGCGCAGATGCATTCAACAATACATTGCCGAATGTACAGTGTGCCAAACACATAAATATTCGACTTTAACCCGTGTTGGTCTGCTTCAACCTCTACCGATTCCATCACAGATTTGGCAAGATACTAGTATGGATTTTGTTGAAGGATTACCCAGATCTGGTGGTATGGATGTCATCTTTGTGGTGGTTGATAGACTAAGCAATATGAACATTTTATTGGCTTAAAACACCCTTTCACAGCTGCAGATGTAGCAACAAAGTTTGTTGAAGAAATTGTTAAGCTACATGGGTATCCCTCGTCGATTGTGTCTGATCAAGATAAGATCTACCTCAGTTCATTTTGGAAAGAGAGATTCAGGCTGTCGGGTACAAAATTGAAGTTCAGTTTAGCATTTCATCCACAAACAGACGGTCAAACCGAGGTGTTGAATCGTTGTTTGGAAACATATCTGCGTTGCTTTGCTTCTGCTCATCCAAAAACATGGTTCAAGTATTTGGTATGGTCTGAATTTTGGTACAATACATCATTCCATACAGCTCTGAACACCACTCCCTTTAAGGTAGTTTATGGACGCGATCCTCCACAACTGTTATCGTTTGAGGAAGGAACTACCAAGAACTTTGAGTTAGAAGTCAGGCTGAAGGAGCGTGATGAGATGTTAGCCGAGATTAAATCCTCTCTGTCAAAGGTACAAGACATTATGAAAGAGCAGGCAGATAAGAGACGTAGAGACGTGGAATTTGTGGTGGGTTTGAAAGTCTTTTTAAAGTTACGTCCTTATCGGCAACATTCAGTTACAAGACGTCTGTGTCAGAATTTGGCTGCACGTTTCTATGGCCCTTTTGAAGTTTTAGAACGTATCGGCAAAGCAGCATACCGTCTCAAGTTACCAGACAGTTCCAAAACTGTTTTTCACGTTTCACAATTGAAAGCAGTGGTGGGACAAGATTCTCAGGTCTCAGTTCTTCCTAATACATTCACGGATGCAGGGGAGTTTGTGTTACAGCCTGAACTGGTTCGTGAGATCCGCTATGATAAGGAAGGGTTCTTGGAAGTGCTCATTCAGTGGGTTGACTTACCTCAGCACGAGTGTACTTGGGTTATAGCTCAAGATATGAAAAAGCAATTTCCGGAATTCAAGCTTGAGGACAAGCTTCGTCTTATTGGGGCGGGTATTGATATGCCCAGAAGATCGTATTACCGGAAAAGGAAGAGAGTTGCGAGTCTAGACAAGCCAGTAGAATATCATTTGGACTAATGGTCAAGTGGACAAAGACTCTGAAGCAACTAGAAGGTTTTATTATTCCGAATTCAACTTGTATATAAGTTCGGAATAAGCAATTCTTTTCTTTTATCCATTTTCCTGTTAAAACTCCAGATTGTAGAACTTAGGGGGTTCGACAATGGCAATTTAGGATCGTCTCTTGTAATTGAATATTGGAGTATTTCGTTTGCAAATTCAATAAAAGAGTCGATCGGTTTCTTCTTTTCTTTCTATTCCTTCGATTCATAACTTTGTTCATAACATTATAATCTTTGAAAGAAAATAAAACATAGATTTGGTCGCATGAAATAGTTACACAAATGGATTCTTTTTAGTTCAGAATGATTCGAGTTGGCTTCTTACATTAGTAATTTAGTAAGACGGGGTATATCGTTATTTGTTATGTTTAAAAACCAAATTTAAGAACTACGGTTTTATGTCGGAATCGCATATGTATCGTACTAGAGATTCACCATCTGATCTGACACCAACCTCTGGAATTGCAATTGTAATTCTTTTGATAAAAAATGTAGAATTTTAACTTTTATGACTCGAATGCATAGGTTACTAGGAATATTAATGCGGGTCGGGCATAATCTTCTCTGTCATGGAATGAATTACGGTAAAATATTTAGAGGCCTAGGAAAGCGAGATCGCAAGTTGGCCCACTATAGACAACAATCTCAATAAATCTGTTGGGTGGATTTTGGATTTCAGGACATAAATTATGGATACGAGACATTAACTACACAGATTAGAGAAATTTTTTTTAGTTAAAATCTCTTCACAAACTCTCGATAACTTAGATAAGAATCAATTTTAGAATGTATATTTCGGATAATTTTGGAATAATTCAGGAAATTTTGAAAAATTAATTATATATAATTTTAAAAATTTTAATTCTCAAAACGGCTAATTCGAATATTCTATCTCATACTTGTTTCCCTTTTCGTACCCGTTTGAATAAATATTATACTCGTTTCCCTTTCCGTACCCATTTGAATAAAATGATCCTGAATGAATCATTATTTAAACACGATTAAGAATAGGAAAGAAAATTTGAGACGGGTATAGATCAGGACGGAAAACCCGTCCCGAAATGGACATGCCTATAAATCTACAATAAAAACTCTATAAATTAATAATGTTGGGACTTTGATATTTTATTAATTTATAGAGTTATTAATTTATCGGTTTTTAATAAAATAAAATTATCTATTAATAATTAATTAAAAATAATATTTTCCTTAAAGTTTATAATATTTTCTAAGATTTCATTTTAAAATTAGAGATGAATTGTAAAAGTATTTTAATTTAATAAAAACAAACAAAAATATACTCATATCTTAGTAGATTATCATAGTTATATACCTGTATAAAATTATTTTAATGGTAATTGTTCATTTATAATATTAATGGGACCGTATGTTACATAGGTTTTAAAAAAAAATATTTTCTTATTATCTTATGGATTTGTGTTGTATTTTGAATCGGTCCAACTTGGGAGGAGAGAAATTTATTAATTTATCAAATTTATTAATTTATCGAGTATTAATTTATAGAGTTTCTACTGTATATGGATAACAGAGCGACCCAAAAACATGATAATAAGATTAAAATTACTAATATTATTGTTTTCAAACATATGTTTATGAAATTTTTTTATGCAATTTAGTAAGTAATATCGACTTAACAAAAAAAAAATAACTACAATCTCATATTTATATGCTCTTAACAAATCTTAACAGTTAACACCTATTTTAACTTTTAACAACTTACATGTTTTGATAACTCTACGATTTGATTTACATCACTCACACCCTATAGCTTAAGGTATTTGTTTACACCTATTTTTCTTCTTCCTTTTTTTTTTCCTCTCCTCTTTCATATTTTTAGTTCAATAAATTTTAACAATATATAATCCAAAAGGGGATAAAATTATGAATCTCTTTACAACTCTGTTAAAGTCACTTTACCTAAAATCAAAATAAACGTATAAATCATTAGGAAAATTTGAACATGATAAAAAGGACGTTATACCAAAACAATATTCTAAAACGATCAAATCCAGATTCGAACCAAAAGTAACAACACCACAACAGTTTTACAAATACAAAAAGAGAGGTTTGATGCCTATGAACATAAACATAAGACATTTATTCAGCTAAACATTATTATTCCACACCTGATTCATACAGACAGACCAACACAATACACATGAAGAGTACTTGCTTAGCCCAGACTTAGAGCGGCGTCAATCCAACCACACCTGCGTTTAGAACAAACGTAAAGCTCAAAAGAGTCCAAAAATTGCGTTTAAATGTTATATACAAATGTGCTTTCTTTTCAAATGAAACCGCAATTGTTAGTATTTTATCAAACAAAATCCTTTGTTTATTGTAAACGCAAACTGAAAAACTGAAAATGTTAATTTTTTTTTTTTTGAAAATGTGATTTTTGTTTTTAAAGTTTTCTTGTTCTTGAAACAATCGCAGCCTAAGTCACAGGGACCGAAAAGTTAACCATACCGCAAGCCAATCTCCCGCCCGCGTTTCCTGTGGTCAGACTAAGCTCATGCCCACCTACATTTTTCAAAATCAAAGAAGAAGTAATCAGGCCACAACTTGGCTTAAGAGACTTTTATAAGCCATCCATTTCACTAACAAGTCAATGAAACTATGAATACAAAACCCAAAGAGGAGGAAGAATTCAACAGGCCACAAGAATCGTGCAACCAATGACAATTAATGTATCGAGAATCGGAAGCAAAAGTACAATAGTTTACCCTTTCCAAGGTCGTCCTTAAGCTCGTGAACCACAAAGGCTCTTCCAACAACAGAGTTAGGACCAGTCAGAGGAATCTGCACAATTTTGATTTCACAGTAAACAAAAGCTTCTTGTAAGAGAACATATGATGAGTAACAAAATACTTCAATAAGGAAAAAAAAAAACTTGCGATAAACCCCCCGAACCTGATTATCCACTAGTGTTGTTTCTGCCACGCCTGATTGTTACATAAACAAAACAGTACTTAGCTCAAACAGTTCTTGATTATGAAAAGATGGCAGCCAAAAAATGATTAGGGAAAACTTGGAATGGAGAATGTAAAATACCATCGGCATTGGCAATTATGTTTCCCAGGTCACCCGCATGACGGATCTCGTCTTGAGGAGCTCCGTGTGTCATGTTGTTAGGGTTGAAATGTGGTCCTATGAGAATGTAACACAAGATATAGTTTCAAGAGAATCAAACACACAAGTCATGAAATCGCCATTGTTGTATTGGTATGATGAAACCAAACCTGTTGAGATGCATCCATTTGTTGTATCACCAAACTCATGCTGTAAAAAAAGCAAACACAACACATAGTTACAGCAAACTATATAGCTCAAAGAATCCAACAGTAAGACAAGCCAATGGTTCGTTCTTACGAGGTGAAATCCATGAGGCCCTGGAGCGAGCCCTGTGATACGAACATTCACAGTCGTAGGACCTGCTTGCCATTAACAACACCATTCATTTGACTCGGAAGAAACCAAATAGGTCTAAGGATATACACACAGAGAAACAATCTTCTTCTTCTTCACAGCTATTTAGATTGCTTCGTAAACTAAGACATTGTATCAGCAAGGGTTTCACAGTGGTGTTGCCTCAAGCATTTCAAAGGATTAGAGATTTATATATAAACATTCTAAAGCTAATCACTGATTATATAAATCTCAAACGAAACTGCAAGAGTATTGTGATCCAAACACTAAACGGAATCTAAAAATTTCCGATCGAAATCAAACAAAAAAGGAACCGATATGAGCGAATTGAGAGAGACGGATAAGGAATCGGAGGAAATTGGAAGAAGGACCTGTGTCTTCTTGTGACAAAGTGACAACTCCTTCGACATCGGAGCTGCCCTTGAGCACCGCGACGGCCTTATTCGCGGCGGAGACGACTGTTAGCGCTTTCTTCGACGGAGCTCTGGCGGAGAAGGAAATGGATTGGGGACGGTGGAGGTTGAGAGAGACGCCGCGGAAAGAGGAACGGAGACTGGAAGAAGAGGGGAGTGGTGAATTCGGATTGGATGAGGAGGAAATGAGAAGGCGAGAAGGCGATGAGAACGAGAGGATGGTGTGAGCAGCCATGGCTGCTTGTGTGTATCTGCTTCTGGCGTTTGGAGAAAGCGAGTGGGCAACGATGATGATGATGAGGTTTATTTATTTATTTGTGTGCCCTTTTATTTTTTATTTTTTCTCGTTGCAGCCCACACAAATTGGTTTTTTCGTTTTTACGTGTTCTACCATTTTTTTTCTTTTTGACAACTTGTGCAGTGATAGAATTTGAGGTGACTTTCGCATAATTCTAGCATTTTTCCATGAGTTTTAAATATAGACCAATTGTTTATGTTCATGCTTGACTGAAAAGATTGAATACTTTACAAAATGGTGTTTTGTCAAAAGCAAAAACCAATGCCTCATTATCGTTTAATGGTTGTTATATTTTTGACGCATAGAATATGCGATATACAAAAGAGAAAAAGTAAATACCTCAATGTTCCTCTTTATTAGTTTAGAACAGTCTGTTGTGAATGGTACCTGTGTTATGATTTGCGATAGTGTATGGTCTATATAAAAGCTTATAGTTTGGCATGTAGTGGGGTTAGACCTCGTCGAAGATTCCTACCTTTCAAAAAGGATTCACTTGTGCCTTTATGAAGACAGAACTATCGCATCTGACTCACAGAAGATGATGACGTCCAACAACATCAGATCCTCTCTTATGGCGGAGGCCACGGCGATTCTGCTCGCTCTAAAACACGTCCACAGCTTACACTTTCAGAAAATTCGTATCGCATCTGACTCACAAAAGGTGATCAGTGCCATCAAGTCGGAGACTCAACCGAAGGAGCTCCACAGGATACTCTTCGATATCCTCACTCTCTATCTGCTGATTTCGTTTCTCTATCTTTTATGTTTGTATCGCGAGAAGCTAATGTACTGGCTGACTCTCTGGCAAAGAGTGCCCTAAGCTCTTTTGCAAACTTGGTTTAAGGTTTAATTAAATATAAAGTTTTGCACCCCAAAAAAAAGAAGACAGAACTATCCTAAACCAGTTAAGTCCTATGTTTCTTTACAAGAGCCATCCACATAGCACCATAATTCATCATGAAACACTCAATTCTTAAAAAAAAAAAAAAAAATAGTTATATAATTGAATTATATTAAAGTATTAAAGATTATATTGTTGAGAAACAATCGATGGAGATGTTCTTGTACCCTCCCAAAATAGAGTGAGAAGTTTGGCCCTTACTTTAAGGACTAATTTATCGGCTTTCTTCCCCGAGTCATGTAGACTATGGATTTCGGCTCATAAGTCTATAAGCTATTTCTAGTGATCGGTCAAAATTTTGTACTATTTGTGTGTTGAGAAACTTTCGTCTAACTTTTTGTCATGTTTTTTTTTTTGTTTCTTGCTCTAATCTTTAATTTGATCGATATTAATTGATCGCATGTAACTTCTGTCGTTCTCTCTACCTCATGATCAAGTTATGCCATTGTTTTTTTTTTTTTAATTTTTACTTTTATTTTGTCGGAATGAGATGGTCGAGTGGTCTGATACATATCGCTTGGAGAGCAGATGAGACAATGTATTGGAACATCTCAGCCAGATTTGATGATTAATTTATCCAGAGAAATACGATTGAGAATGCGTATGAAAGTTTCATATCTTCTGTGTGAACAAAGTAGAATTCATTTTCCATATAATCAAAACATGAATCGCTCGCAAAAGGACAGTACGTAAACACTACATGACAATCAATTTTATTTTTTTAAATCTTTTTTTTTTCTAGTAATTCTACTTGACATCTTCTACGGTCTAACTCGATATACTATTTATAGAGTGGAGAAACAACTCAAAAACGTCTAAAACTATAAATGTCTATAGACGTCCAAAGTGTGTTTTAAAACGGCATAAACCAATTAACATCACAAACAATTGTGTTCATGTGTTTACATAAGGTTTATATATCTTTTGCACTATCAAAAGAAATCCAACATATCTTCATCGTCTTCCCCACTTTTCACAAGATTTCTCACATGATTTTAAAGTCATGGAAATGGGGAATGCGACGGATTCAGATATGAGGGATTCTGGAGGTATGGGACCTGAAATGGAATGGATATTTAATTTGGCTTGGTATGGTGAAGCTGTAAGAGGTGATGGGCTTATATGCGAGGTACATCCTGCTAAGGTGTCTTCATATGGTATTTGGGAGAAAGTTCTTATGAGCAAAGTTGGTCTTCACATTTGGCAATATCGTCTTCCGAATCTCGAGCTTGTCATCTTGCTCGTGTTCTTCCTTTGGCAAGTCTTTAATATTCTGTTCAAGAAATTAGGTCTTTTGATTCCAAAGTTCTCCTCTATGATGCTTGTGAGTTCTTTTTCCTCTTTTTCTTCTTGTTTTTTTTTCTTCAAAATTTATGTTTACTACGCAAAATCTTGACATAAGGGCATCCACAATGGAAAACCCTTTAAAGGTTTTTCAATTAAAAAAAAAAAGAAATGGCGTGGCAGAGAGATGAGGGGAGAGTCGACTCTGGGGGAAGAGTCGGCTCTGAAGGGAAGCTCGACACGTGTAGAGACCTGATTGGTCAATTTTTTTTTTTTAAATCGGTTAATGAAAAAAAAAAATTATTAAAAAAAGGGGAAGAGTCGACTGACCATTACTGATGCTCTAATCTTTGTTGCATTGAAGGCGGGGCTACTCTTGAACGTACTTCTTACTGTTTCGGGAGACAAGTCGATTATTCAGGAGATTTTGTTCCCGAAAAACAGAATCGACATTCCAGGATGCCTTGGATCATTCGGCTTCATGATTTTCTGGTTCCTCAAGGGTGTGAAAATGGACGTCAAGAGAATTTTCAAGGCTGAAGCACAAGCAAGACTCACTGGAGTTGCAGCGGTTACTTTCCCTATACTTGTTGGCTTAGTGCTTTACAAATTTAAATCAGCTGAGAATAGACCGCTCAAAGCCATAGAGTATGATACAATGTTGATAATGGAGAGCCTCACATCCTTCTCAGAAATCGCAAGGCTCTTGCACGACCATGGCATGAACCATTCGTCTATTGGTCGGGTCGCTTTATCCGCAGCTTTAGTCTCTAATATGGTTGGACTATTGTTCTTGCTGGGAATGAATTCTCTTGTCTTGCCATCATTGGTTCAAGGTGTGAGTCTACTTGTAAAGATGCTCTTCTTTATTGTTATTGCCTTTGCTGTTGTGAGGCCAATAATGATTAAAGTAATTAAACGAAAACGAGAAGGGAGACCAATCGAAGACAAATACATCTATGGAGTTCTCGTCATAGTTTGTTTATCGTGTATGTATTGGGAAAATCTTGACCAGTTTCCTGCACTTGGAGCCTTCTTTCTCGGTTTTGCCATTCCCAATGGACCTCCTATAGGTTCTGCATTGGTCGAACGATTAGAGAGCTTCAATTTCGGTATCATACTGCCTCTCTTTTTGTCAGCCACTATGCTCAGGACTGATATCAAATCTTGGAAAGACAGTTTAACATTCTTTAGTGGTGATGACAAGAAATTTGCGGTTGCGTCTCTCATCTTGCTCATCTTCTTGTTGAAGCTCTTTGTCTTAGTGATCATACCTTACCTCTATAAAATGTCATTGAGAGACTCCATTATTCTTGCCCTTATCATGTCCCATAAGGGTGTTATCGAACTAAGTTTCTACTTTTTCTCTTACGGCCTCGATGTTAGTCTCTCATCTTTCAATATTTTGTTTATATCATTATTTAGTTTTCTTGCAAGAAACAAAGATATAAAGATTCATTTATCTGATTGGTTTGATACAGATTTTATCCAGCGATTCCTTCTCGATCCTAGTCTTATCCATCATCCTCAACTCGGTGTTCATACCAATAGCGATCAGGTTTCTATACGACCCATCGAAGAAATTCATGTGCTACCAAAAGAGAAATTTAGCAAGTATGAAAACCACTATGGAGCTAAAGACTCTTGTGTGCATCCATAGACCAGACCACATATCTTCCATGATCAATTTTCTAGAGGCTTCTAATCAATCCGACGAGAGCCCTCTCACTTGCTACGTCCTTCACCTTGTCGAGTTACAAGGCCATGACATTCCCACTTTGATCTCACACAAAGTTCAGAAACTCGGAGTCGGGATGGGAAAACAATATTCCGAAAACGTCATCCTTTCTTTCGAATATTTCCACCGCTATGTATGCAGTTCCATTTCCATAGACACATTCACTTGCATTGCAAACCCGAGCCATATGCAGGATGATATTTGTTGGCTTGCTCTCGATAAAGCTGTCACACTTATCATCCTTCCTTTTCACCGGACCTGGTCTCTCGACCGAACATCCATCGTATCTGACAATGAAATGATCCGACTTCTCAATTACAACGTCTTGAAACAAGCTCCTTGCTCTGTCGGTATCCTTATCGAACGCCATCTCGTTAACAAAAAGCAAGAGTTTCAACAAAACCTTAAGGTATACTCACAATTACATTTTATCATCTTTGTAATTTATCAAAAAAATTTACCAAAACTAAATACGAAAAAAAAAAAAACATGCTAGTTTGTTGGTTAAGAACTCGCTATGTTGATGTTGGTCACTTTAGACATCTCACATGGCAAAAAAAAAACTCTGTTGGGTTTTTACAGGCTTCTTAATTTCCAAATATATATTTATTTGGCTATCCAAAACTAAGTACTCTACTTGTAATGATTTGATGATAGGTATGTGTGATATTCGTGGGAGGAAAAGACGATAGGGAAGCATTGGCCTTTGCGAAGCGAATGGCTCGTCAAGAGAATGTGACATTAACGGTTCTACACCTTCTAGCATCCGGAAAGAGCAAAGATACAACAGGATGGGATCAAATGCTTGACACAGTGGAACTAAGAGAAGTGATGCAAAGCAACGATGCAAGAATTCTAAACGAAAGAAGTTCCATAATATACTTGGAACAAGAGATACTAAATGGAGTGGATACGTCAGTGCTTCTACGTTCCATGGCTTTCGAATTCGACCTTTTCATCGTAGGAAGAACATGTGGTGTGAACCACGAGGCCACCAAAGGGATAGAGAATTGGTGTGAGTTTGAGGAGCTTGGAGTCATCGGTGATTTCTTGGCCTCACCAGATTTCCCGAGCGAAACATCGGTGTTATTAGTTCAACAACAACGAACCGTTGCCAATAAGTAGAAGTGGAGAAAAACACACTACTTGTAGATCCATATCTCTCTTTTGTAGCATCGACAATAAAGTTTGATATACCAAGTACAAAATATGAGCCCATATAATATGGTTTGTTCATTGTTACTTGTGGATTATTATTATACTAGGTGATAATCCGCGCCTTGCGCGGAGTGAGAGATTTATATTTTTTTAGGTATTTAAATTTAAAATATAATAATTGCTAATTATTTTAATATCAAATTTTCATTAAATTCTTATTAATAAACGGGATTAATAAAATAATATTTAATTTTGTTTAAGTGAAGTTGAATTTATTTATTATTTAGTTTTTTATAATTAAAAAATTAAACTATAGTAAGATATTTTAATCCAGTTTTTTATATAATAAATTGTTATGTTGAAAATATAGTAGGAACTCAGTTTAAAATTTTCTGTTACATACATAGTAAGAATACATTTTAGAGATTGCGAAAATATAAGGGATAAGTGAATCGTTCTTTATATCCTAATAATTCATGTTAAAATTAAAAGAAACTATGAAGATTAGCAATAAATTATATGATTTAAATTAGTTACTATATATGTTAAAGATATCAAACCTTTAATCAAAAAAACCACAATTAATGGCTCGTATTTAATGTCATGTCCAAAAAGACATTTCGATATTTTTTTGATTAAATTTAATTTAAGTAATTTTAATATCTAAAAAAAACTGATTGGGAAACATATAAAATGTCTTTGTGAAAGTGGTTGTGTGCTTATTATGTTGTCTTTGATGTCTTAAGTTTGATTCCCCCAAAAACGAAATTAGTATTTTTTTATTTATAATCATTTTATTACTATTAATTTCATTAAATGATATGTCAGAATGAATGTGGTGGTGACACATCAGCAAAATGGCACCATTGTAAATAAAAGTGTTTATGAGAATGTTTCTCAATTAATATATAGGGGATATTTATCAGAGCATAAAGAAAATGAGAATTTAGAATGTTTTGACTGTGGTTTAAGGGGTTATAATGAAAATGAGAATTTAGAATGAAAATAAGATTTTAATTTTCTGGAAATAGCATCACTTTTCTACTTTCCAACAAAAAAAAAGTAATCATTATGTTAATTTTTGGTTAAATTAATCGCTTTTATATTTTGATTTGTTTGGTCAAGAATCAACATAATCGTTATTATTTTGGAAAAAATTCATAAAAACACCCCAACTAAATTTTAATAAGTTTTTTAATATCCAAACTTTTGTCATTCCCAAAATAATACATCAACTAATTTATTTTCCATTAAAATAGTTTAACTTTAAAATTATACCCATTCGACTTAACATAAGATATTATTCTGTTAATTTTCTATTTTTAATAATAAAATATTAATATTTAAATAAAAAAATAAATTAAAATTTTAAAAATCCCAAAATATCACCAAAAAGTTTATAAAAATTTAGTTGGAGTATTTTTATGGAATGTTTCCTATTACTTTTAGATACTTGAAATTCACAACTATATCCACTTTAATTCAAAGCAAATGACATAATCGGGTGAACGAATAAAAGAAATCCTAGTCATTTTGGCTTCGGTTGCTGTCCGACAATGACACCATGAGATTAGTTTATGGCTTTTTTCCTTTTATGGCCTTTTCCTCTTTTTTTCTTACACTAAATAATGGTCATGAATGGGAAATTATGAAGGGAAAAGATGCTATAAAAAGGAAGGACAGGTAGACTTGAAGGAAGTAGTATTTACATAAATTCTTAGCCACAGTTTAATTGTTTGGAGTGAGAGATCCACCAATTTAATTGTTTGGAGTGTGAAGTCAAATAAAATAGCGTATTAGTTTGAGATAACATAAAAAATTTAATTATTTTTTTAATCAGTGTGAAATTATGTAAAATAATAATTAAAAAATAATGGAAGAAGTAGTATTTACATAAATTCTTAGCCACAATTGATGATTATTTATCCAAAGAAATGCTCATGGTTTAGAAAACCTGGAATTTTCTCATATTTTCCTTACGAACAAATCATATTTTCTTTATGAACAAATCTGTTTTTATTTGGGTTAATTTGCCATATAACCATAGTAATAAAAAAAAACTAAAGATATAACCATAGTGTTTGAAAAACAAAGCAAATAACCATGAGGATTTGTGAAATCTCAAAACGATCTTTCTTCTTTAGGCGGGAAACGAATGGTGCGTATTATCTCGCTGACGTCACCTACTCTACTATATCGTAGGCTTTTGAGTTGCCAGACTTAAAGAGAACAATCTATAACATAATCTGCTTGTATAAATAGAATTTTGAACCATATGAAGGTCAGGTATTTTTTTTTTTTTTATTATTGATTACGACGTACTATATATTATATTCGTCCATACCATAAACTTCCTATAGTCCACATCAACATGCTTAATGGCAGTACTATACTATTAGTTATATGCGTTTCAATTTAAATATGTGTGCTGTTTTCAACAGCTGCGGTAGTAAAGTTTTTCTATGTCACAACTACATAGTATAGTTGACCGGTATATGGAATGTATTATAGTACACATTGTTAAGGTTTCATGTTATACTTTTACAAATCCTATATGAAGGCACAAAATTGGGCATACTATTTTATACTACTCGAGGACATGGACATACTATTCTAAAAGACTCGATAACATGACCACCAATGCTTCTTTGATGCTTTCAATCCAACGCAGGTTGAAACTGTTTACGCCCTGCGGATTCGTATCCACTATAAAACATTCACTCATCCATTCTGCAATTTCACAATACTATACTATGTTGATAAATTCATTACATAACATCGCAATATAACTACATATTATAGAATGGAAAATTATTTTTACAAATAAAGATCTTACAGTATAACTCACGTCTGTAAATTATATAGTATAAACAATACACTACCCAAATTAAACCCTACCAAAATCACAACTGTTTCCGATGTCATAGCCTTCATTTCTAAATTATTTTATTTTAGAGGATGACATCAGTCCTCTCTCTTTAGACAATTCAAAATAAGATTATTTTCATATATATTGTAGAAAATTTATAGAATATAATAGCCATGTATTCATTATGGTTATTTGATGCGTTTCCATTTTTCATATGGTTACTCCACCTAATTTCCCTTTTATTTTCCAGATAATCATGAACCTCTTTAGCTGCCATCGTAACTCAACAGCCAAAAACATGAATCGATCGCTCATAGAAGGACATTTTTAACACAAAAAAATGACAGTCATTTTTGTTTTTGTTTTTTTGTTCATTTTCCCTTCTTTGTTCATAGAAGGACAATACGACATTTTTAACAAAATAGAAAAAGAAAAAAAAAAAGACAATACGACTAAGTGACAGTTATTTTTTAAATTCCCTTTTTCTGGTAACTTTTTAATTTTAATATACTATTTATAGAGTGGAGAAACAAGTCAAAAACGTTTTAAAAACTACATATGTCTATAGATGTCCAAATTGTGTGCTTTTTTTTAAACGGCATAACCTATTAACAGCATATACATCTGTGTGCCCTTGTTTACATATGGTTTTCTCTTTTGAACTCTCAAAAGGTATCCAGCATTTTCTTCTTTCGTGTTCCCCATTTCTCTCTCAAGAATTCTTCATAAGATTTTAAAGTCATGGAGATAATGGGGAATATGACTGATCCAGGACTCGGGATGCCGGAACAATTAGGGATGCCGGAACAAATTGGGATGCCGGAACAAATGGGGCCGCCGGAGGCGGATTTGGTAGGAACCGACGGCATTAACGACTATTCTCAGCCGTTACCTCAAGTTGATTGGGTATTTGATATGGCTTGGTATGGTGAAGCTGTAAGAGAAGATGGGTTTATATGCGAGGAGCATCCTGCTAAGTTGTCTTCAGATGGTATTTGGGAGAAGAGTCGTTTTAACAAAGAGGGTCTTCGCGTTTGGCAATACCGTCTTCCAAATCTCGAGCTTGTCATCTTGCTTTTCTTCATCCTTTGGCAAATCATTAATATCTTGTTCAAGAAAATGGGTCTTTCCATTCCAAAGTTCACCTCTATGATGCTTGTGAGTTCTTCTTTCTCATTCTTTGGAAATTTTATGATCTGTTTATGACAAAACGCTGAAAAATACTTTTTGTTGCATTGAAGGCAGGGTTACTCTTGAACATTCTACTTACTATTTCGGGCGACAAGTCGATTATTCAGGAGATCTTGTTCCCGAAAAACAGAATCGACATTCCCGGATGCCTTGGTTCATTTGGCTTCATGATCTTTTGGTTCCTCAAGGGTGTGAAAATGGACGTCAAGAGAATCTTCAAGGCTGAAACAAAGGCAAGAGTAACTGGAGTCGCGGCGGTTACTTTCCCTATAGTTGTTGGTCTAGCGCTCTACAAGTTTAGAACAGGCGAGAATCGTCCGCTCAAAATGGAAGAGTATGATACAATTTTGTTAATGGAGAGCCTCACGTCCTTCTCGGGAATCGCGAGGCTCTTGCGCGACCTCGGCATGAACCACTCGTCTATTGGTCGGTTAGCTTTATCCTCATCCTTAGTCTCTGATATGGTTGGACTCATGTTCTTGTTGGGAATGGTTCCTTTCGCTTTTCAGTCAAAGATTGAAGGTTTGAGTCTACTTGTAGAGATGATCTTCTATATAGTCGTTGCGTTTGCTGTGGTGAGGCCGATAATGTTTAAAATAATCAAACGCAAACGAGAAGGGAGACCCATCGATGACAAATACATCTACGGGATCCTTGTCATGGTTTGTTTATCGTGTATGTATTGGGACGATCTTCAGCAGTTTCCAGCACTTGGAGCCTTCTTTCTCGGTCTCGCAATTCCCAATGGACCTCCTATTGGTTCTGCATTGGTTGAACGATTAGAGAGCTTCAATTTCGGTATCATATTGCCTCTCTTCTTCTCAGCCAGTATGCTCAGGACTGATATCAAAACTTGGAAACACAGTTTAACATTCTTTAGCGGTGATGACAAAAAATTCGCGGTTGCCTCTCTCGTCTTGCTCATCTTCTTGTTGAAAATCTCTGTCTCAGTGATGGTACCTTACATCTACAAAATGCCATTGAGAGACTCCATTATTCTTGCCCTTATCATGTCCCATAAGGGTGTTATCGAACTAAGTTTCTACCTTTTCTCTTACGGCCTCGTGGTTAGTCTCTCATCTTTTGAGTTCTTGATCATTATTTTGTTTTCTTGAAAGAACCAAAAATTCATTTTTTTTTCTTATTGGTTTGATACAGATTTTAACCAGAGATACCTTCTCGATTCTAGTCTTGTCCATCCTCCTAAACTCGTTGATCATACCAATAGCGATCGGATTTATCTATGACCCATCGAAACAATTCATTTGCTACCAAAAGAGAAATCTAGCAAGTATGAAGAACATTGGAGAGCTAAAGACTCTTGTGTGCATCCATAGACCAGACCACATTTCTTCCATGATCAACCTTCTAGAAGCTTCTTATCAATCCGAAGAGAGCCCTCTCACTTGCTATGTGCTTCACCTTGTCGAGTTACAAGGTCAAGACGTCCCCACTTTGATCTCACACAAAGTCCAGAAACTCGGAATCGGGACGGGAAAAAAATACTCTGAAAACGTCATCCTTTCTTTCGAACATTTCAACCGTTATGTATGCAGTTCCATTTCCATAGACACGTTCACTTGCATTGCAAACCCGAATCATATGCAGGATGATATATGTTGGCTCGCTCTCGATAAAGCAGTCACGCTTATCATTCTTCCTTTTCACCGGACTTGGTCTCTCGACCGAACATCCATCGTAGCTGACAATGAAATGATCCGACTTCTCAATTTCAACGTCTTGAAACAAGCTCCTTGCTCTGTCGGCATCCTTATCGAACGCCATCTCGTTAACAAAAAGCAAGAATTTCAACAAAACCTTAAGGTATACTCACAATTACATTTTTTTCATATTTCTAATATATACTCCATCTGTTTAAAATTAATAGATGTTTTAAAACTTTCACACATATTAAAAAAACAAATTAAAATTTGATTATAAATACTTTATTTTTGTGACTAACAGTTTTTTATAACTTTAAATCAATAATAATTCAATAAAATTCAATTATTTTTCTTGAAGTTTACAATTCATCATCATTAACTAAAAAAAATACATAAAAACATTAAGACAATATATATTTTGAAACAATTTTATTTTTCTAAAATATCTATTAATTCGAAACGGAGGGAGTATATATTAATATTCATACTGAAACGAAATACCAAAAACCCAATCATGGTGGTTTGTTGGTTAAGAACTCGCTCTCTTGGTCGAATCTCATCCAATGATGGTCACTACTGGTGTCTCAAGTGGCAAGAAAAGCTTTTGGATTGTTACAGGCTTCGGAATTATTTTGGAATTCGAGATAAGAATTACCGAAAACTAAGTCGTTGGGCTGATTTGATTACAGGTTTGTGTGATATTTGTGGGAGGAAAAGACGATAGGGAAGCATTGGCCTTTGCCAAGCGAATGGCTTGTCAAGAGAACGTGACATTAACGGTTCTACGCCTTCTAGCATCCAGAAAGAGCAAAGAAGCGACAGGATGGGATCAAATGCTTGACACTGTGGAACTAAGAGAGCTGATGCGAAGCAACGATGCAGGAATGCATAAAGAAGAGAGCTCCACAATTTACTTGGAACAAGAGATAATAGATGGAGCGGATACGTCAATGCTTCTACGTTCCATGGCTTTAGATTACGACCTTTTCATCGTAGGAAGAACATGCGGTGAGAACCACGAGGCTACCATAGGGATAGAGAATTGGTGTGAGTTTGAGGAGCTTGGAGTCATTGGTGATTTCTTGGCCTCGCCAGATTTCCCGAGCAAAACATCTGTGTTAGTAGTTCAACAACAACGAACGGTAGCCAATAATTAGAAGTCGAGAAAAACACACCACTTGTTGTTCCATAACTTTCTTTTGTAGCATTTATAATAAAGTTTGAAATACCAAAAACAAAATATGAGCACATATCATTTGGTTTGTTCATTGTTACTTGTGGATTATTGTATTTTTCAGAGCAGAAAGAAAATGTTTTTACTGTGGTTTAGGGGTTGTTTTACATTTTCACGTAAAGTGAGAGTCTGAGAGATCAGAGATGTACCAAAATAAATTCTTTTTTTTTCCTGAAAAATAGCATCAACCTAATGGTTGGAACGTAATTATTTTGAGCTTTTTTTTTTCCAAATAAATGTTCAACAAGTTTAGATCGTCGATTCTGTGAGTCTCTTTATCTTTCGATCTTTTTTTTTAAAGCTTTTTTGGACTTTTCTTTAAAGCATTGTAAACATTTAAATATTCACTCATCAATTTGTTGTTTTACGAATCCAGAAAATATATCTGCAAAAGTAAGAAATTGAGTATACCTTAGATAAATAAAAACAAGAAATTCACAACAAGTAAAACATAAAAAAATATTAAGAAACGATTATTAAAATAGTTGAGAGGAGACTTTATCATGAAAGTTAACTCAGGTAAAAAAAAACAAAAGTTTCGATAAAAATATACCCTTCCAATTCTTCTTTGATCCATGACGACTAGCTATACTAGTTATCAATATTAGATTAACGGTTTATAGGTACTATACATATTTTTTCAGGTCTAGATTGCAATTCATGTCTTTATAGAAATTAAGTTATTTCTAACATATCATCTTGTACATATATAATAATGCCGTTACGTTCCCATGCATTTTTCAAAGATAGTGTGTTCAATTTCATACGTTTTGAAATCATATTATAAACACCAAACCAAAATATAATGAAACATAAGTAATCAAGTGTTTAAAAACGTATTAAAAACTTACACTAAACGCAATTAAGCATATTTCGACACGCAATTTTATTTATGAATTTTGGACTTTGGCCCTAATTTAAATGTCTACCCTCAGGAATCAGGACCGATCCTTAACACACAAATAAAATTGCACTCATCAAAACCGCAACTTGAAATGATTTCCTTAAATATCCTATAGTTTTATCTATCTTGACCTAAAATTTGAATCTCGATAATTAAATATTTACCGTACAGTTGTAACTATCTACAACCAAACCGTTATGGTGTGTACTGATCACCAACTGAAAGTGCGTTTGCTTTGTATATATTTAAGTGTCTAAGAGAATTTCATCAATTTAAAATTATTCAGTTCACCAAGAAGCCAAGAACCGAAACACCTGCAAGTTGTTTTAATTTATTTATTTACTCATGTAATTAAAGGTTAATTATAGGATGTCTCTGTTGCACCAAAACTCTTAAACACCAATCCTTATAAACTCACCCCTTTTAAACCCCTAACACATACAACATTGTTAATAGATATAGAGTTTGAACATAGTCTATGAATACCTTCAATGGGAGTTGGTGGACGAATCTGGTATGGCGCGGCTATGCGCTGAGTGAGGATGGGACTAAGTTCTGTGAGTCACTTCCGTCTAAATCAACTCTTTTGGTTTGTGGGATACTTCACAAATCAGTAGGGTTAGGTTTTTGGGAATACCCTCTTCCTAATCTAGAGCTTATGATCCTCTCAGTCTTCCTCTTCTGGCAGTTCTTTGAGATCTTGTTCAAAATGTCCAACATTCCAATTTCTAAAATCCCCTCCATGATGCTTGTAAGTACAATGACAAGCTCCTTAATTTATGATGAATAACACTACAATTGTTTAAAAAGATTTTTTTTTTTTTTTTGTCGACATACTCGACACCTAAAACGGTTCGAAAATCCAACCCTGTGGTACCGAATTTACATCATTGTTTCAAAACTTATTTTCCGCATTTGCATGACAACAAAAATTAAAACAAAATTTCACATTTTCTAAAATATAAAACATTTTCAATTTGCATTTGGCGTTTGCGTTGACAATTAAAGAAAATAATACTTTTTTACCATGATTATGGACACGATTGTTCCAAAGTTATTTTCTACATTTGCGTTAAATAAATAAACGAAATGTCACACTTTTAAGTATAAACGTGTTCTGTTTCCATATAATGTATTGCAAATTGTAAGCACAAACGTTTTCATTAAAAATAAAAGATAAAGAATCATATTATAACATGCAAACGCAAAGAAAACAATCAAATATTCAATGTGATTTTGATTACATGAACTTCTCTATTGGTGAAGGGCGGTGTGGTCATCAACCTATTTTTTTACACCGAATCCAGGCTCTTTGCTTCATCAGATGTTTTTCCCGGACGACGGGAGGCCAAAGCTAGCTGAGACAGGGGGTGCATTTGGTTTTGTAATGTACTGGTTCCTTAAAGGCGTGACTATAGACGTTGGGATGCTTAAGAAAACCGAACCAAGGGCTGCTTTAATCGGTTTTACTTCAGTGATCATACCGTTCTTATCAGGTTACATTCTCATGAGGACTAGGAAACATTTTGGGAAGTTAGCAATGCCAGAGTTTCATTACGAAACAATCATGTTCTTGCAGTGTGTGTCAGCATTCGCAGGTGTGAATGGACTCTTAAAAGATCTCAAGATCAACCATTCCGAGTTTGGAAGAATCGTTCAATCTTGCGCCGCGGTCACTGAATTAGTTATCTTTATAATAACCTCCGGGGGCATGTTGTTCAAAGGACAACATGGCTTGCAGCATATTGTGGCTAAAATCTTCATTGTCGTCGTCTTGGTCTACATCGTATGGCGGGCTTGTTATGTTATGGATTATCAAACAAACACCAGAAGGCAGGCCGGTTAAAGATGTCTACATATACTCAGTTATGGCTACCGCCTATTTGGTTTACTTGTTTTTGATTAAATTCTTTCATTTTTCATCATACGGCTGGTTTATTATCGGTTTGGCCACTCCGGCTGGACCTCCACTTGGTTCTGCCTTCATTCAGAGATTCGAATGTTTGAACGTTGGCGTTTTCTTGCCGCTTTTCGGGTCTCTTACCATGGTACAACTCGATATATTGTGGTTGATGCGAGAGATATCACAGCTAAAAAACATGGAGGGGCTTGCTTATGAAGCCATCTCCTTGATCTTGATCTTAACTGTGGTTAAGTTCTTTGTCACAGCCTTAACAGCTTTTGCTATGAAAATTCCTGTCCGATACTCCATTGTTTTAGCATTGGTTATGTCACACCGAAGTATCTTCGAGCTTGGCTACCTAGAAAACATTGTCGAGCTTAAAGTAAGAACTCGATTCATATTTCACTTCATTTATTTCTTTTTTGTGTGTTTACATGCTTTAGTTGTGCGTTTATTTCGATATGAAACTAAAACCTTTAGTTCTTTAAATGACATCCAGTTTTTTAAACAGTAAAAACGCTAACCTGTGCGTTTAAAGTTTGCGAAAATATGTTGGGAAAAAAAACCCGTTTTCAAAAAAAAATATGTTGGGAAAAACTAAAAATGTTTTACATTTTAGATATAGGGACAGTTAATTAAGAAAAATACTAAAATGTCAATTTTTTAAAAAAGAAAAGCTAATTATTTCAAAGTTAAATAAATTCACCATTTTCAGGTACATATGATTTAGTTTTTAAGGTTTATAATTTATTTTTCGGTTTAAGATTTAGAGTTTAAAGCTTAACTTAGACTATTTTGTTAATTTAAATGAATATTCTCTATTTCAATTCTCAAAAACAGATGTTTGACAACAAAAGCTTCACAGTCGCAGCTGCATCAGTACTACTCATACCGATCGCGAACGATTTCATGTACGAATTGTAAGTGTGGAAAAACTAACAACGACAGATTTATGTGTCTTGTACAGCACCAAGATAAATGCTTTTATTTCAACTTAAATTTGATTAGTTAATCTTACAAGATTACACTAACTTTGGTGTTATTCAACTCTATAACTCTAGATTGACCCCAAACGATTCTAAGCTTAATCTAAAAACCTTTAACTAGATCTCACAACACGTGAATCTAGAATTACAAAGAACACTAACCTCTCTAGCTTACAAGAACTCTCTTAAAGCCTAGGCACCTTATGATCAGAAGCGTATCAAAGTGTTAACTCTAACACATGATACCTTCTCTCCCTTATATACTCGTTTCCTAAATCTAGCTAGGAACCCTCGTGACTTGCTCGCCACGTCCTTCTTTCCTTTTCTTCTTCTTCTGTATATACGCCTATATACGAAGTATCCTTTCATGTTGCATCACGCCATGTCAGCATCTTCCTTTAATTGAATCAGATCCTGTCCGGTTATCCTGTCATGCAGCATCCTGTCGACCGGTGCATGCTTGTGGCCTCAGCTGCATCTTCAATCTCCCCCTTTTTGACTTGATTTGATGCTCGAGCAATCCATCTGAAATTGCCTGTTTACATAGAATACACAAGGCAGCAACATATACGCAATACTCATATCCGTGTAACACAAGTCTTAAGTAAAAGAACATGCATGCATACTTAGTGACGAACAGAGTCTTAACAATACGAGCCAAAACATGGCAACAACCAAAAGGAAAAAATAAAAAGAACTCTGAGTCCGAAACAAAAATCAACAAGAGTTCAACAAAAACAAGAAAAGAAATTTAACAGGACAGCCACCAACGAGTAACAAGAAAACAGAGAATTTCTCCCCCATCAACCCTGCACCGTTGGTGTCACGTCCTCAACCTCATCGTCATCCTCATCTCCCCCTGCTTGAGTACAATATCATGTCAAAAATATCATATTAAAAAGATGTAGATGAGAGAAAACGGATTACTTACCAGGCGCCAACAAACGCTGAATAATTCTGACGGCTGCCGTTAGAACTTGACGATCCCCTATAGACAAACTCGGCACCTTATGGGAGACCGCAGTTGACGTATTCCCAGCTTTTGTAGTCTTTTCCTGCTTGACCGGCTGAGACTTACGTGTCCTGATGGGTTGAGTCCTGGTCGATTTGACCGACTGATCAGGTTCNGGTTGTGAAAGGGAGTAGAAAGAAAGGGAATGAAAGAGGCTTGGAAGGCGAATAAGGGAAGCATAGATTGAAATGGTGGATCTTGTGTTTGAAAAGAAAAAGTGTAGCTCTAAGTGTAAAAGGAATTGGGTAGTCTTAGTAAGAGAAAAAGAGAAATCGAAAGAGGCTAAGAAGCCAAAGAAAGAGAAAAGGGCTACCTAAGTATAAAAAGAAGAGCTAGGTTGTAAAAAGATCACACCATTCGCTATGAGTTAAAGGTTGAAGAATTTTTCCTTTTAAGTGTTATAAGAAGAAGAAGTGGTTTATGAGATTCATGGGAATCATGGTCACCGTGAAAAGTGATGTTGAAAAACAACTCATACCTCCGAGTTTCGTCGATACAAAACCGGTTCCATCTTCTGGTTCTGTAGAGACCACTATACAAGAATACAAATTGGTTAGAGAATTGCTCGGTTTTGATACCGAGAAGAATCCTTCTCTCAAAGAGAAAGAAAAAGATGAAATTGTTCTCTTCCCGAAAAGAAAAGAGGATGGAAAAGATCTCTTTCAAAGGGAGGAAGTTGCAAGATTTGCCTTTGCAAATCCAGGAAAAAACTTTTCTTCTCACTGTAAAGAAGCCAGTGGACTCAAAAGCAGATATAGCTTTGAAGTGCAAAGATATGGTCCACACTAAATTAAGAGTAGGCTGAAAGCACTAATAGCAAAATGGGCCAAGCCCATCAATAAAGCTTGTCAATCTTGTTTGAAGGCTTAAGGAGGATGGAGAACGTCGCAGAGAACATTGACGGCGAGGAATCTCACAGCAAAAAAAACCACTCCCAGATTTGGGTGAGAGAAAACAATAACTGAGAAACTTAGCCGGAGGGATATGGCGAAAGGTGCGAAAGAGGAGTGTTGCATCTTAAGATGTTCTTTTGGAAACTCGATGAAGGAGAGAGATTTGTAAACGCTGGTGGAGATGGTGGAAGCAGCAGAAGATATGAAACTGAGAGCAACACGGTTAGAGAAGGTGGATCTGGTGGGTTCTGGGGATCCGGTGGCTCTGGCAGATGACGAGGGCTCGGCGGAGAGCTTACTGTGCAACGATGAGGAAGCAGGTGTTGCAGATCTGGTGGAGACATCTCTGGCAGAGCGATTGACGGAAGGTGAGGATAGGGCAAGCAAAAGTCTCGCCGGCATCCATGGAGAGCAGCTGTGGAGGCCGAAAAGCAAAGTAGAAAAACGAGGCAGGGAATGCGTGGAAGAGATCTCGCCGTCGACAACGGTAGCCGGCGGAAGGTGAGAACGGTTCTTCAGATCAGTCGTGGTTGTACCCGAGGATGGAGGAAGCAACGATGCTTCCGAATAATTTTTGATTATTACGTCGTATTGTAGTATCACGTATGCATGTTTATTTCTTTTAAAATAATCAGATAAAAACATGTACCAATTGGATAAAAAGTATCAAAAAGTATACTTCAAATTATGTGTAATTTGTTTATATAAGAGCATCTACATTGGTTGAGTTTTCACTGAGTATATAAGATTATAATAAATCTAAAATTAGAAAAGGAGGAGAGAGATAGAGAAGCGGTCCTCAAACATAAACGGTTCTCAAGTTTAGATAAAAAAATTAATGAGTAATTGCGCTAGAAAAAAAATCAGTTTTTCTAATGATTTTTTTTATTAATTAAGCTATTATGTAATTTTAGAGTTATTTTATTAATTAGGTTAGTTTAAAATTTGAATCAATTTTTAGAAGTTATTTTCAAAAATAATTCCAAAAAATTATAAAGCCCAATGTAGCTGTAACAAATACTCCCTATGTTATATTCCCTCTGTTTCTTAAAAAAGTTAATTTTGAGTTTTTCACACATATTAAGAAAATTTTACAAAAGATTTTTCTAACCTTATTTTTATTAATTATTACTTAAGTTATTCTTTAAATATTAAATGTTATAAGGGCAAATTAAGTAAAAATAGATAATAACTATATTTAAAAAATTGAAAAGTTTTTTCTTTTTGAAACAAATATTTTTTCTAAAACTATTTTCTTTAAGGAATAGAAAGAGTATTATAAGTCATGTTTTAGTCCAAATTTTTTTTTTTTTCTCAAATTAAGTGATGTTTTATACTTTCAATACAAAATTAATATAGTTTATATTTTTTACCAATTATATTCTACAGTTTTTGTAGTAATTGGTTAAATTATTTTTAATTGAATAATAAATATTTTTTTATATAGAAAAAAACAAATTATATAATTTTTTAATTTGTGTGCAAATTTTTTAAATATCAATTAAAATGAAATAAAGAGAGTAGCAGTTAGTAGAATCTTCCTTGGGAATGCTAATATATTATCCACACAATTAATTCCTTTTTCCACGTTTTAATTTATTTGATCAAAGAAAAACGACATCCATCTAAGTCGAGTCCAAAAAGAAAAAAAGTAGTCACATCTGTTCCAACGCATACTTGTTCTCAGTTAGAGCATTTGCATTGGAGACATTAAAAGATATAATAAAATTATTTTAATATTAAATTTTAAGACTAAAGATCCAAAACTAATAAAAAGTGTCTAATATAGTATCTATTTTTGGGCTTTAGACATGTATGCATAACTAAAGTGTCTTAAAATATTAAAATTATTTAAATTTAATCAAAAAAATAATTTTTAGACACCAACTCTTAAAGTCTCCAATGCACATGCTCTTAAAGCCCTCCAAGGTTCCAACTCCTTTTCCACAAAAAAAACTACTATTTATATAAGGAAATATTGAAAATGCATATTCCCTTCGAATAATCTATAAATCATTGATGCATCAAATATTGAATCTTATATATTTTTGTCCAAAATAAATCTTTTTCTAACCCCAAAAGAAAAAAGATTTCTATTATGATATTATGGTAATTATTTGTGATTCTCAGGGGTACAAATGGCAACATATAATGGTTGGAGAGAGCGGGTGGTGCGACATGACTTGCTAAGTAAGGGATTTTTATTTTAATTAGGCGTAACGAATTGGCTTAGAACTGAAAGCAACCTGGTCTATCACCATAATTAATTACTATATCTTCTAATCTTACTAACTATTTAATAAGAAATACGTGACTTTATGATAAGCTAAAAATTGAAAAGTGTTGAGTTTCAAAACAGAAACGGCAAAAATGTTAAATGCATGAAAACCTTTTTTTTTTAACATTTTCTATTTTATATTTAGAAAACAGTCAATAATGGGCCAGAAGATCATGAACCCATACAGATGTTCCGAATGGAGCAATGTATAAGAACAAACTAATAATTATGGCAAATAAAACAAGCAACATACATATGAAATTGCAGAACCGTCTGAAGAAGAATTAGCTAAATGCAGTCAACATATGTACCAAAAGACAATAAATATATAAAAGCATATGGATTCTTTTAGTCATGTTCAAATATAGATATATATCATCTTGCATATCGCTAATTCGATACTATTACTATTTACAGTATAACATTATTTTCATTGCATTAGGTTCCTTTTTTTATCAAACCCAATCATATATCTAGTCAGTATATTTTTTTATCATACAATGTTAATTAAGATTTGGACTCGTGTACTATCTCTAAGAATTATGAAGTATTGGACTTGTGGATCGGTAAATGACAGCCAACTTGTTAAATTCAAGTGTGCTTTTCATGACTTGTATATTTATTGCTTATATACATATGAGTATTTTGCTCACAAAAAGAATACACATGAATATTAGTGATATAGAGAATGAGAGTGATCAAAAACATTTTCATTGTTGGTCTATCATTTTCTCACTAATTATTAAAATAAATTCATAGCAAAATAAAATTGATTTGAGAAATAAAGATTATGAGAGAATAAGAATATATTTTATAAATTTAATATCAATCATAAAAGTTGGATCATGGATGCAACTGCAAGAATAATTTTTATAAGGGGAAGCATTGTAAGCAAGGGAGTGAAGCGGTGAGTGAATCTTGTGACTGTTTCTGCTGTCACTGTTTAACTTTACCCTTTCTATTATTATTCAATTGTATTTTTTTTTTTGCTTTTTTCTGTTCCGTTGTAATAATTGTAAATCCGTTAAAATTGATTAAAATAATTCATATAATAAAAGTGTAAATGTGGTGACCAGCAAAAACAACTCAGAACCAAAGAAGAACCTAATCCATGTCTATTAGTTGTGGTGGTGATTCTCCTGCCTAACCCTAAGCCGGCCACCACGTCCATCTCGTGTCCACTGCCTTTCTATTTTATCAATTCACATTTATATATAACGTTTCTCTAGTAATTTAAATCATTTAAGAATATGGATTCGAAGGTGGTTTAATCTATAAGCGTATTTACAAAATGTTGGTTATGAAATGGGAATGATGGAAAAATAGTGTTGGTCCTTATAGTATAATGTCATAAATGAGACATTATGATTTATTACCTATACCAAATTATATAGTATGGTAATATGGTTATTGTGACCCAGTAAATCATAACTCTAATCTCAAATTAAAATCACTTAAAAAATAAGGTTTTTTTGTTAGTTCATGAAAAATTTAAAGTGTCTAATATAAAACTAAGAATTCGAACGCGGTTTAATCTATATGCGTATTTACAAAATGTTAGCTATGAAATGTGAATGATGGGAAAATATCATTGGTCCATATATCATAAATTAGGTAAGAGAGACATTATTATCTTTACAAAACAAACAAATTGTTTAGATATTTTTTATAATCGGATAAATTCGAAGTCAATTCTCAAATAAAAAAAGTTAGGATCCATAAAAAAAATTAGATTTTTTTTGTCACTAAAAAAGTTCAAAGTGACTAGTAGATATTTGAAAACGTTTTCTATTTCTATTTCTGTAGATTGTTTATGTTCTTTATATTTTTATGCTATGGCATATTATGTTTGAAGTAGTAGAATACCACAATATAGCATTTGGCTGCGTAATCGTGGAGAAGGATGCGTCTACAAGCAATACAATGGTGTTGGTTCACATGTTTATAAAAGAAAAGAAAGAAAAAAACTCATAATTTGTATTTTTGTTAAACAAAGAGAAAAATAAACAATAAAAATATACCTTAAAAAGAGGGAAAGAAAAGATGCCTTGGAAGTCACTTGCTTTTCGTGAATGAAAGGCAACCATGAACACTAACCACTTGCTTACTCAAACTATTCTTACTTCAACAAGTAGATCATCTAACTATCACACAACCCTTTACTTAACTCCCACTATATTCCCCCCTATTTCATTATAACTTGTACATTTCATTTTCCTCTCTTTAAAAAAAATTCAATTAATATTGGATTCAATTTTTAGAAATGATCAATTCATCAACAATAGAGTAAGAGAAGAAGAATTCACAAATTTCATATTATGTAATTAAACATTCGACTTTAAGCAACTAGTAATGGCAATCTATTAACGCTGGTGTGGCTGAAAACACTATCCCTTGAAACTTTGACTCTCTTAGATCATCTTCTGGTGCCGGTAAATTAAGATCCAACGGTAGATATTTCCTCTGTTCCATCGAACGGCCTAAATTATCAATCTCCTCCTCTGTAGTGTTCCTGCTAACTTCCGCCGTAGCGGCCGGGCTAGCCGCGGTGGTGGCTGTCGTCCTGTGCCGCCTCATGTGGCCACCGAGGGCTTGCCCGGAATTGAACTCAGAACCGCAGATCGAACACTCGTGTACTTTGTTTGCCTTGTTCATGATGGTGTTACTTGCCTGTGAAGCTAGGGCTGAGCCGGAAACTTTGAAAAGACCGTTTTGCGCTTCCTCTGAGGCACTAGACTTGGGCTGCATCAGGGGTAGTTTAGTCTTTTCGTCTACCGATGTCCTCGGCTTCTTGTGGCTCGCCCTGTGTCCACCTAGCGCTTGGAACGACGGGAACGTCCGGTTACATGTTTTACACTCGTAGACATAGAAACTCGAATTCTCCGATGAAATCTTCTGATGAAGAATTTTGTCAGTTTTTCTCGAGTTCTTGAGATCCGGCGATGGAACCGCTCCACGCGCAAGCATGATGAGGCAAATCGCCATGTCTTCCTCTTCTTCCGTGCAACCAGTTGTAGTTACCGGAGACGAAACCGCCGAGTTGTATTCGTCGGAAACTGATCTTCCTCCGCCGTCACCACCGGCCGATGAACTTGTGGAAGTGACTGTGGTCGCCGCCGCCATCAAAAACGTCGAGGAAGATGATCTCTGTCGCTTCGTACGCTTCCCTTTTATGATTTGCGTCTGATCACTCCCAACCTCCTGATCTTGACTCATCATCATGATTATTAACACTAAAAATAGTAAAAAACAAGAACAACCCCAATTCAAGAGAATCAATCAAGAAACAAACCCAATTCACGAAACTTCGAAAGTATGATGAGAAGAATGAGATTTTTGGTGTTTATTATGTGGAGTGAACTAACAAAAGAGAGAGAGAGAGAGAAGAGAAGAGCGAAGAGGTAGTGAGGAAGACGAAGGTGGGGCTGCTTATTTATATATATATATATACAAAGGGAGAGGTTATAAGGTTGGTGGTTGTTAATCTTTTTAGTTTACTCCACAAAAGATTTTACACATATCGATCCACTTTTACATTATTATTATTATAATATTTTCTATTAACCAATAACATTTTGACGGTTCACTCTATACCCATTACCTGACACTTCTGCATTTCTCTGCCAAATTCCATCAAAAAATGAAATCTACAAAAAAAAAATTAGTAATGATGAAGGAAAAAAAAAAAAAAAATCTACCTCTTCTTCCTTTCTAGTTTCTGTTCTGTTGTATCTACTTTTAATCCATAATTCCATATCTTCGAAATCTGATCTTTACCTAGATCTATGTACGAGAAGTCAACCCTTCATGACGTTTATTTTTGTTAGTATTAAATTAGACAGCTTCTTCTGGTACATACTTTCTAATAACAAACATATTTATATAATTGGTCTGATTAATCAAATTCTTAGATCTTGAATCATTCATATTTGCATAATTAAACAGAGAATTATTATTATGTCAAGTGCATTAATTCCGAGTGAATGATATAATTTTATGCAAGAGAAAGAAAAAAAAGTAGGAAATAAAAGCGAAAGTGAAACCCGTGAAGGGTTAACCACTGAATTAGGCAAAGGTTCATTAGTAGTGTTGAGTGGCACTTAGGCCACCAATTCACGTTTTTTTTATTTGTTTTTTATAATTTCTATTTTCATTTGAAGTGTGAAGTGTGAACATTCAGTTCTATCAAGAAGCAAAGGTTTTACTTTCACGCACTTTAAGCCCACGTCATCAAAACGACGCTTTCAATGAAAACCGAAATGGATAGAACTAAACACAAAAATGTTCACGACAGCAAATAATAAGAATAATACACATATTGTTAATTGTTGTGACGACTACACAAAAACTTATGATTAGTTGTTTAATATATAAGATTATCAAGAAAATAATGATTCGTAGAGGCATACATGGTTCATAATTAGGAGGCGACATGCACTGGCCGGTGTTTATAGGATTAGGTGCATTCATCGGTGGCATGTTAGGCTAAAAAAAATTGTAAGCATATTAGTCTTTGTTATTGTGAAGAGACAACACCACGACTTTATTTTGTTCTTACTTTAATAATAACTTTAATTAATATTTTTATATAGAGAGTTGAAGCTAGTGATCAACTGGGTATCTTAAGACGTGAAACAATTGCCATTAAACCCTTGTTGCAAAACAAAAAAAAAACAATTGCCGTTAAAGTGGGATTATTGAGATGAATTACAACTTAGAACACGTTGAAATAAAATAAAATAAAAAACTTATAACACTTTTGGTATTTTGGAGAAAACTCGATTATTATTGGGTGTTTGCAACAAAATAATTGAATTTAAGTAAAGTAAGAGCAATGTTGGTCTAGTAGTTGAGTTAGAGTGATGAAATATTTGCACGTGGGTTTAGGTTAGAGTTGAAATTTTACAAACAAATGATTTTCATTGTTGACGATCTATTTGGTAATTGTAGATGGTTTTAGTGACACAAAAATACCCACTTTTTTAGTTGCAAAAAAAAAACCCCACTTTTTACATTCTTTAAGGATTAGTTTGAGTTTCTATCCAAAATTTACCAAGTTATTAAAATAATTTTAAAATGATAACCGAATTTATGGAGATCCGAAGTTGTACGTAAAATGTTTACATGATCACGAGAATGTAAACCCAAACCAAAGAGAGGATCGGTACTGTATCAAGTGTTGTTTTGTGCACGATACTTGCTATCCTAAAAAACTAGTAATGTGCTGGAAATTAAATTAGAAATAATTAGATATTAACCTTACTTAGTTACCACGACATTAAAACCAAAAAATATTTACCAAGACACACTTTTCATGTGTTTCGCAAGTTCTTTAAAGAAATATTTTTTTTAATATATAATTGGCTATATTGTTAAATATAAAAAATATTGTTTTTTGTATGGGCAAGTGACAACAACCATGTAAAAAATATTGTTTTTTTGTATGGGTAAATGATCTATATAATATGTTGATAAGTTAACAAAACATCAAAACATAATACTCTAAAGATTTTAGAATGACCATAACATGCAATTTGAAGTTTGTGTACGTATTATTGCTGTTTTTCAACTGATAATTCGCAAAAATTCATGTTATTTTTTGAAATTTAATTTAGAATTCATGTTATTACACAATAAAAGTCTCAGTCACTGGAACGTAGTCGCCCAGCTTCCACAAGATTGACTTAGGACGAGAGTGCTCTGTTTTGTTTTTGACAAATTTCTAATGTTCTGTTTTAGAACCTACAGATTTTATGTTTTTCCCAGCCTTTTGTACAAATTACTTTTTTATTTGTTTAATTAATATCACATTTCAGCCAAAAAAAATTTTATGCTATTGATAAAAAAAATTATAGTTAAAAACTAGATTATTAATTTGCACAATTGCACCCAATAGGAAAAAAAATAAAGTATTTAAAAAACAGCAATAACATTTCTAATCCATGTGAAAAATTGAATTTTAGCAATTTTAGACGATTTTTTTTTTCATTTAATTATTACTGGACTTGTAAAATACTCCGATAACATGTGATTTTTATATGTAGACATCCAAATTATCAAAGTGAGTATATAATTTATATGGAATGAAACATATAATAAAAGTTTTTTTTTTTGCTTTGAGAAAAACATATGATATAAGTTTATCATCTGTTTTGTAATAGTTAAATAAAAGTAGTTCGTGTCGTCAAAAAAAAAAAAAGTTCGTTTTATAAATTTCGCTGAGCAATAAAATGAGCTTGTTATATTATCAGATATAATATTCATTATCACAGACGGCAAATACTCGAAAAATGATAAACTTGTGTTGTCTACATACGTTTTAAGTCTCACAATGAAAATTGAAGTTTGAACCCATATATATGCCTAATGTACAAGGCGTAGTGGCTGAACCACACCATTCCACAAAATCCCTAGCAAAAATAAAGAAAAAAATATTAATACTTTAATATTTTCGAAATATAATCTAGTTCAAAAAGAAAGCATCTTCGAAATATAAGCATTATTTGATTGATATTTGTAATTTAATAGTTTGTATACTATCATCAAAGTGTTAGCATCTGAATTTAAATGAAGAAGTGTATTTAAATTATAAATGAAAAAATATACCTATTAGTTAAATATGAATTGCTGTAAAAAAACAAAATGAATGATAGTATTTTCTCCAATAAAAATGGAAGATTTTTTTATATTTAGTTCTACAAACGTCCTATGAGATAAAGATAAAAAGGATAAATCTCAAGTGGATATACATGTAACATAATATTGAGGCTAAGACTACGTATATGTGGGATGCAAGTCTGTTACATACACAAAACCCATCACTTCTTTCCTTCACCGGAATATTTTGCTAATTTCATGCAACATTTTTGACTTTTATAGGGATTGCTGCTTCTATATTTTATTTTTAAAATAGGGTGAGTTAAGTGTATATCATCCGTTGACCAGAAAATTAAGAAAATGGGAAAAGTTATTTCATAATTAGGTAACTATGAGAGAGAAAACAATTTTAACCCTAAAACGTCTTTTTATTTTGCTTATTTACGGAAAATGTCATTGATCTGAAAACTATGTTGTCGAAGAAAACCCGGCAACACTGTTTACCATTCTCTGGCAATACTGTTCATCATTTGCCGGTAACACTGTTCATCGTTTGTCTGAAAAATACTGTTCACACATTACAACACTATTGTTACACAATTAACGAGTTACACCAGTTATCATGTCACATAAATAACATAGTAAACAAGTTATCATATGAAATTGATATATTAACATATTTATTGTACCATAAAATTATCATGTTTAACGAGTTATCATATGAAATTGATTTGTTAACTCATTTATCGTATCATAAGATTATCATGTTTACAGAGTTATCATATTAACTAGTTATCCAGTTAACAAAATTATACCAAATACAATGTAACTAACTTTGTTATTGCTTAACTTTCACCATTGCTACTGTCACCATCATGTTTAACGAGTTATCATATGAAATTGATATATCTTTGTGTTTCCGTCACCACCGTTCCCACGTTACGATTATCACCGTTATCGTTATCACCGTCGTCACCGTCGTCGTCACCGCCGTTATTTACGCCATCATCATCACCCCCAACACCATCATCGATCTCCACCTTTACCTTTAATATCCTCCACCTTTTTTTTCCTTCTTCTTCCTCCTCCTCCTTTTCTTCTTCTTCTTCTCTTCTTCTTCATCTTCTTCTTTCTTTCAATTTTTTCATTGTAGATATGAAGAGAGAGAAAGAAACATAAAACAAGTAATAAAATGAAAAGGAAAAGGATAAAAAAGATTTTTTGCTGTGAATAGGAACGTGTAAATAGTGGAGAGGAAAGAAAACTAATATTGTTTTTATCTGTTGCCATCTATTGTAGTTTCTCTTTAAAATATATATATTAATGCCACTATGGCACTATACAATATACATACCCATGTTTGTTTTTGTATCGATGAATGTGTATGTAACTGATGCCCTGAATAGAACTAAATCGAACAAAAAAAAACCCTCGTTTTCTCTCTAGGATTCTGCCGCCGCTTACCTCCTTTCCTTCTTCAACCGAATTTTTCCGGTGATCGGCATCGAGCTGCTCCTTTAAGAGCCGACGTCGATCTCTTCCTCTTGTCTTTGCTTTTATCTTTGTTTCTTTCCCTGGTTTTTTCTGTGGATTTTGTGTTATTGGTTCGATTGGGGATGAGGGGTTGGGATTTGGTTCAGTTAAAAGGTTCAATCTTGAGCGGATCTAGGTGGGGATGAGGTAGGAAGCAACTGTTTGGTGTTTCTCCGGTGTCGGAGTGGCCGGATTTGTTTTTTTTTCTTTCTCAGATCTCATTTTAGATCTAGGTGGGTCTCACCGGATTTTGTGCTACCGATGTTGTTGGCTGGGTTCGTGGGCCTTCCTTCGGTCTGGCGTCTCTCGTCGACTCTCTGTCTCCGATCGGGTCAACTCTCATTTGCTCCTTTTGTTGGCTCGTTTCTATGCTTAGCAGAGGTTTAATCGGTTCTGGAGTTGGTTTTATGGCTTTGTTCTTGCAAGTTTTGTCTTTCTTTATTGGTGATTGGTGGCTCGCTACTCCGTCATTATGTGCTTCTCCGTGTTTGATTGCCGTGGTCTGTTACTACGGGATGGTTTAGACTTCGCTCTTGGTCCTTTGTCGACCTTTGCTGTGGAAGCTCTGGTCTCTCTTTCAGACTTCTATCGAGGCGTTTTTTTGTCCTTCTGACATCGCCGTTTCCGGGAGGTTTCAAGATGTTGCTCTTGCTTGCTGGTTCATGAAGTTTTGGTTCTGGTTCTGACATAAGAGGAAGTTTTGTTTCATTGATTGGCTGTGGACGTCTTCGATACTTTCGGGCTTGGAATCTCCGGAAGTTTTATTAGATTTGCAAGGTTGAGGTCGTAATTGTTCTTCAGTTTAACTTGTTCTGCTTCTGGTTTAAGTTTGGATCCTTTGAGTTTTGGTTCTGTGGTTTTACAAGGTATTCCTCAAATACATCCTTGGTTCTGTGGTTTTACAAGGTATTCCTCAAATACATCCTTCCTATGTATCCGTATGTATCCGTTTCTGTTATAATAAAACTTTCAGATGACAAAAAAAAAAAAAGAATGTGTATGTAACTAATGTGTCACACCACTTGCCACAGGAATACACCACTCAAATGATTACGGTTTGCATTATATTTTGTTTTTTCCACTCTCTTTAATTTCTATAGCCGCAAATATTAAAGTTTTAATCTTGTTAGGAAAAGCTATCAGTAAGTACCAACTAAATGCTACCATAAATAAAGACCTAGTTATTTTTATTATTAAAGATTTGATTAGGCACAATAATTCAATAACACGATTAAATGATTGGAAGAAGTTACTCTTAATCACGTTGAGCTATTCCAAATCTTATTGTCTTGTACTTAAAGTGGCCCTCACATCCTTTACAGAACAATTTAATAGATACACTCACACATGGATATTCATATATACAAATCATTATTTATTTAGTGGTCCTAACAAAACTAATTATATCGGTTTCAATTTTACAGTCACGACGATACACACACATGTATATAAATAAATGTTTAGATAAATAATGAGGAAATAATTGAAATCGTTTAAATAAAAAAAAGAGCTGTATATAAAAATTAGGAAACAGTAGAAGAAGAGATGCATGATGTTGCGTAAAGCAACGACACCAGAAGATGTGTGGCTAAAAGCTAATATTTTTTTACTCACCCCGTCATATTAATCTCCTAATCATAATTTATTCATATATGTGTTCCCTATAGAAAAATGATGTGATTCTTTTTTCTTTTTTTTTCTTCTTCCAGGTTTAGCGTAAATAGATTTAGAAAAACAAAACACTGTTTTTGTAAGAAGCCACGTCATTTGCGAGCCACGATCTATACGAAATAAAAAAAGACACTTTGATTCGTAATGCCTGGTTGCTGACTTGCTGTAAGATGAAACTTTGTATACTTGTACCAAAGGTACGATTAAAAATATTTTGATTGGAGATTTAAGTATATTACATGTGAATTAATTCATGTATACAGAGCCGGCCCTGAGATTTACAAATTTAACAAAGGCCGCAAGCTATCGAGATAAAAAGAGCTGTTTTGCAAAAAAAAAATTCAAAAAGGGCTGATTTATCTTTGCAAATATTTTCCCTAAAAATAGGGCCGCAAGCTCATGCTTGGTCTGCTTGGGCTCAAGGCCGCCACTGCATGTATATTAACATTACATTGCGTTTAATCTTTTTTTTTTTTTTGAAAAAGGTTTGTGTTTGATCTTTGATGACAAGTAAAGTTATATATGTCATATGTCTATATATATAAACATATAAATATATATTTATATTTTATATTTTTATATTTTTATATTTTCGAAACGGTGCGCACATCCAAGGTTTTAAATTTTAATATTTATGATTTATTCTACTTTTATAAATATTAAATTTAATATTTTTTTTCTTTAAAACATTTATGCTTATCTAGATTTTTTTTCAAATTGGATCAACGAAATAATAGATAAAACGGATATTACATATATTTTTGTCAAGCTCTAGTATATATACATATATAATCATAGTTCACTTTTACTTTTACCTTATTCAAATTTATTATGCTACTATATATTCGGGTTCAAATATCTAAACAACAAAATATTTAATTATTTTTATTTTTAATCTGTGTGCATGAGCCATATAAGTATAACAATATAACAACTAAATCATAGTCACTTATACTAAAATCTAAGGCACAATGTCAAACTTAAACAGTTTTTTAAAGTTTATTATGCCCGCACATAATGTGAGGCATCACTAGTTAGTTATATTTTCTCAATTATGATTTGTTAGTTATCACTTATCATTTTACGTAGATGTTTGAATTCACCATTATCTAGTACTACTAGATGTCTTTTCTAATGCCAAAAAAATAAGAAAGAAATAATGAAAGAACAAAGACACTGCTAAATATGACGTAATTAAGCAGGTTCAGTGTAGAAGATAGTAACCAAAAAATGTAAGTTAGCAAAGACAACGAGAGAGAGGGAGAGATACTTAGCGTAAGAAGACAAAGGAGAAGGAAGTGTGAGGCACGTAAGGGTTAAGATGCACCGCCGCATCTTTAGTTGCATCATCCACCAATTACACAACTCATTCCAACCATTATTCTAAAATATAGGTTTACACGTATATATAGTATTTAAATAGCAATTTAACGCTTAATTAGAACTATATTTCTGCCACAAGGAATAGTTATTTACTTATTTAGACGACTTAAGGCTACTGAGTAAGTCGACTAATCGTTACAGAAATTTATACGGTACAAAAAGTCTATATAATCAATTAAAGAAATTATGGTTCGATTAGACGATGTAGACAGCCAATTATACGTTTTAAATACATACATCGGATTATTTGAACATTTTTTTTTAAATATTAGCCAACTCCTTCGTTGTTATTATACAAATATTTTATCTAATTATAATTGGTGGGTACGTATGAGCCTGGCATTACATGTGAGTATGTGACATAGCTTCCAAGTTAGGATTAACCAAAAGATCTTGTTTCTTCAAAACCGAATCCAACCCACTCTTTCGCTTGCTTTACTTCACTTGCAGGCCGTTGTTTTCCTCTCACAATTAGAAATATGTAATATATAATTTTCTATTTTATATGTTGCTCTTATAAACAATTGATTATTTTTCTCAATATTAAATCATTTATTAGTTATAACGTAATGATAAATTAACACTTAAAGAGATAAAGCCACTTAAGATACTAACGCTTGATTTGTTAGAAGCATAAAGCTATCAAACTAATTTTTCAATTAGATGTGTTAGGTTTAATCAAAGAATAATTAAGATCCGGTGTAACTCATTTAATTGCATGTCTTACTGGTGAACTTTAGAGAGACTACCATATTTGAACTATCTTAAATCAATTGTTCATTTTGAAAGCATCACACAATTTACCATGATTGCACTTTTCGTTAGTGCGTTTTTTCTTACTTACAACAACTAAAATTTCAAAAATTAATATTGACTTCTACCTAAAAAATGTGAAAACAAAATTTCTACACACAAACAAACATATACATACATGTATGTATGTCAAGAAGGAAAGTTCTTTAAATATAAAAAATTATAATATGGTGAGAAAATGGGTGGCATAACAAATAGTAGAGAAGGTTTATATAAGAGGCAGAGGAGAGAGTGGTGGTGGGGCTTTAAGACATTATTATTATTTATATAAAAAAAGAAGTTTTTGTCTAAAAGGAGTGGATAGACACAACACAACACCTCACCACACTTCAACACTACAACTACAACTACACCTCACTCTTACTTCTTACTCACTCCACTTTACCACACACACTTGCTTTCTCTTCCTAACTAGCTGTTTCATTTATGTACGTTCAACTTTATTTATGCCATAACCCATTATTCGTTTTTAATGAAAAAGTTTATATATTCTTCAAACCATAATTTGTATTTTTAAAAGTTAAAAAAGAAAAAAAATTGTCCCAAAAAAGAAGAAGATTGAAGTCCTCAGATTTATAAAATTCATGTCATAGATATGGTTTCTTTTACCTATTATTATACTTATTAAATTCAAATTAAAACGAAAGTTCTAATGGAGACGAGGCCAATTTGTTATATTTGATCTAGAGTAGGAATATTGTTCATACCAGTCTAAGAAGGTTTAAAAGAATTGAAATGCTTTCATCTGTGGATACTTATTTATTTACCAATAGTCCAAGGATAAGCATCTAGATCATGTCATCTTAGTCTTTTCCAAAAACTTTTAAAATTATTCTTTTGAATAATATAATATTGAAATATTGAGATAGTTACTTTGCCATCATCAATCAATTTGTATACTCCTTGAAAGATAAGAAACACATCATAATCAGAACCTAATATTTATATATGTATTTATATACTTGATACCTAATATAAATAACAGAAAGAGATATATAACTTAAAAGATTTNCACAACTTTGTCAATGATAGAAGCTAAGATATACAAGAAGCTAAGATATATAAGAAGCTTGGTTTAGATGAAAGCAATGTTAAATTGCAATTGCGTTACACTCCACTGCTCGTGGATTCTGAGGGAGCTCGATGTGAGGATGAGTTTATTATTTTGATACTGAGCACCTGTCTGTTTATATGATGTCCATTGATAAAGAGAACCGTAAATGTATTTTGTATGTGAAGATATGTAATATTATATACTCCCTCTGTTCCTAAAAGAAGATAGTTTTAGAAAAAAAATTTGTTTCAAAAAGAAAGAAGTTTTCAATTTTCTAGGTGTAGTTATTGTCTATTTAGACTTAATTTGCCCTTATAACATTAAATATTTAAAGAATAACTTAAGTAATAATTAATAAAAACAAGGTTAGAAAAGTCTTTTGTAAAATTTTCTTAATATGTGTGAAAAACTCAGAAATACCTTCTTTTAGGAACAGAGGAAGTATTATTTTGCTGCAGCTTTATTTTTCTTCATTTAAAATTATTCATAAAAACAAAAGAATAATTTGCTCAAAACGAATAATAATAGAGATATTTAGATAGTCTCTAGTGATTACCTTGGTTTTATTTTGACGATCTAGTGAACTCATAATTGACTGTGTATCTTTTGGTACTGATTTGTGAGAAAAGTGCGAGATTTTAATCGTTCAATTTAGAAATTCGAAACCATAAATGAAGTAGACGAAACTCTTGAAACCCATCATAAATAAGAGTCACATTTGTGTCAGAAATATCAACTTCGCTTTATCATTCTTTATTTAGAAAAACATAGACATTTGTGTCAGAAATATCAACTTCTCTTTATCATTCTTTATTTAGAAAAACATAGACATTTGTGTCAGAAATATCAACTTCTCTTTATCATTCTTTATTTAGAAAAACATAGGATGATAGCTATATTAGTCTGGTCTGGCACTTGGCTAAGCACATTAACTTAAAAATACAATTTGCATATTCTAGTAATTGTGTTATTTAATGAAATGACCTACATAAAAATGTCAAAATAAAAAAATATATCGATCCCCAAACACCAAATAATTTCAATTCTATTTCACTTGATACACAGTTTGGGCCTTTATCTACAAGTTTCATCTCTATAACTATATAATTTAAACTTCAAATACCCAGAACCACACCAAACACAAAATTTCGTATTTTCTGTCCAAAATTGCGATTGAACTCTCTAAACCGGCTGCTAAACCAAATCCCACCTAGAAATCATACCGATTCAAAATTTTAAACAAATACTGTAGATTGTAAAATCTAAGATTCGAACTATCACAATACCTACAAAACTGAGCTAGCTAATCGATTATGCTAATTAATATTTTTAGTAAGGTAATAAAAAAATTAGTTGTATAAGTAAAATTCCTTGAGTGTTAATCAAAAATGAAAATTAAAAACTTGTAACGCAACAGTGAGCTTTCATGTCTTCTCTCGACCCGTGGACTTCATCCTTGTTCGATAGCCGGTACGTTAATCGGAAGGTTCGAAAGACATGATGTTATTGACCATGCAACCACATGATATTTCTCCATGTTTTGTCTTCACTCACACGGTATCGAAAATCATTTTCCGATAAATCATCCATCATAGTACTACTCCAGCTCAAACACGCTTAACTTTGAAGTTCTTTCAAGATAACTAACCGGAAATATAAGTGCATTTTGGTGATAAAAATAGCCAAATCAATTATTTTAAGCTTTTCCACATATATATCATATTCCAAAAATCAGAATGTTACAATAAATAATAATTATAAACTTTTTTCTATGGTTAGAAACTTCCTCATGGATTACAAGAACTGCATCGACATCCTTATGCTTCAGAACTTATAGCATCAACACGACCTGCACGATTTCAAACATCGAGAAAATTGTTGTGGAGATGCAGCTCATTGCTTACGATAAAGAGCAGTCTTGAAGGATCCGTCTAGATCTTCGATCTCGCGACAAGAAATATTGCTACGAAAGCCCGCAACTTGATACACCTCTTCTAAGACTCATGAAATTGTACTTATATAACAAAAATATCAATTAGCATAATCGGTTATACAGCACGTTTTTGTTGGTAATTTTGATGGTTTGAATCTTATATTTTATAATTTATTTTTTTAAAATTTTGAGTCGATTTATTTTTTGGATTCGGTTTAAATACTTAAGTCGCAATTTTGGACAGAAAACACGGAATTTTTTGTTTGATTCGATTCTAGATATTTAAAGTTTAAACTGTATAGTTCTGGATGTAAAAACTTTGAACTTCTGTAGTATTGGACATAAACCCAAAATATGTATGTATTAAAATAGAATCAGAACTATTCGTATGGTTAAGTATCAATCATCCTATTGTATATTCACAAGTTGACGAAGAAATTTACAGAAAGCAAACTTGTTAATATAATAGGAATATATTTATATATTTGTTAATAAGGTAGTTGAAGTAACAGACAGGCGGTTCGGAAGACGCATACAACAAATTGGACCAACCAAGTGGGTAAGTTTTACTGCATCTTTATAATTAACTAGGGTTGGTCCGCGCTTCGCGCGGAAATTTTTCCACTAATCTTTAGTTGTATTTTTTTCATAGTATAATTATTCAATTATTGTGTTGGTTCATTATACATTCTCTATTCTTTGAATATATCTTTTAGTTCTTATAATATTCGCTCACGTCAAATTTTGATCTATGCTTTCTTACTTTCATTTTACAGCAGGATTTTTTACATATATATTAATTACTTATGTTTTGTTTTTTAATGTTATTTAGTACTTGATAATTCTCGAATATTCGTATGTGTTTGATGTTATGACCATGTTTTGATTTATTTTGTTACTCATTGTGTTGTGTTACTTAAATTATATGGAAATGAATTTGCATATTTCTTCAGGTAGAGTTCGTGTTAATTTTTAAGCGAACATTGAGGAGTGTTTGTATTAATTTTGTTTTCTCTTTCTGCTAAGGGGCAATCATTGTAATGCATGAGTTATTTTTAAAATTAATAACCGGTCACAATTCTTGTTTTATGTTCATAGCCCCCTGTGTAGCCCAACAGCGCAAGAAACCCAACAATTGATCATTAATTGAACCCAGTTTGTTTGGGCTCGTAATTGCCTGAAAAGAACATGAATTTCGACCCAATGAGTTGAATTCAATTCCCAGAGACCGAGCGAGAAGCAAATGAAGACCAAGAAGGTCCTCCGCTTCACGCCTGATGATAATCAATGGATACAACTTCTCAACCGTCAACAATCCAGACGATACTCCGGACCCAAATCAAATCTCTTATCCCCAACCAACTCTCAATTGCCCTATCCTTATATAACTATACTTGAACCGTATTTAATCACTTGAAGAAGGGAGCCAGATCAGGTTGTGCTATCTTCTGCAGTTAATTTTGTGTTCAGCTAAAGTTGTAGTCAAATTTTTCTTTTCTCCTGCGTATTTGCAAGGTCTATAAATTAAAAGTAATTAATAGTCTATGAATTTGAGAAAAAAGATTTTAGATGACAACTTCTATAAATATTACATGGCGGAACCGTGATGCTATCGAGAAGGGCCTCCATGGCTGTAGAAGGAAGCGGAGATTACGACGGAAGAAGAAGTCAGAGTGATTTTAAATTGGGCTGAGTGAGGTTGATATTGAAATTTGTCCCAATTATGTGTTGTCAAATGTAAGAGGATGAGGTGCAAGGAGAAGTGAGGAATAATAAGCATGATTACTCCATTTTATTTTTTTTAATTAGTTTTTTGAAAATTAACTAATCATACATAAATTTTACTAATTTGACGTTTCATTCTATACATATTTTTATTAAAGTATGGTATTTTTAACAACTTAATTTTACTTATTTATACATTAATTTTACTTATTTATCTTTTTATTAGATGTTAAGATTTAGAAAATTATATTTTTCTTTATAAATTTAGTTCTAGGATAGCTTATATTTTTAATTGTTACGATTTTTTTGATATCATAGTTTTTTTTATAATATTAGCGATACTACTTAACCTAATTAAATATTTATAAAAGTTGAAATATATTAGGATAACCATTTTAAAAAACTTTTTTATTATTTATTTGAATTATATTCATATAAATGTTTGGTTTAATTTAAAATATGAATGGTGTCTTTTGAAATTCTTTTTATAATGTTAAAATAAAATATATAATTAGTATGTGTATTAAATATTCATTAAAAATGTGTATTAAATTTTCAATTGTTGGTTCAAGTATACCTTAATTTTACTTATTTATCTTTTTATTAGATGTTAAGATTTAGAAATTTATATTTTTCTTTATAAATTTAGCTCTACGATAACTTATATTTTTAATTGTTGAGAATTTTTTGATATCGTAGTTTTTTTATAATATTAACGATACAACTTAACCTAATTAGATATTTATAAAAGTTGAAATATATTAGGATAACCATTTAAAAAAAACATTTTAATTATTTATTTTAATTATAAACATATGTTTTATAAATATATGTCTTTTCAAATTCTAATGTTAATGCATGTTAATTATTATAAGAATTAAATTGAATAACAGAAAACATAATAAATAAAATAAACAGTTTTAAGTTAATAAATTAATTAATAAAATGATTGATGAGGTGGCAGCATGAGAAGAGAGAAAAATTAACTTTATATATATAGACTAGTTGGTAATCCGCGCTACGCGCGGGTGTGTTACTTATTTTTATCTATTTTTATTTTTATGTATTGCATTTGTTGTATCAGATAGCTTTTTAAGATGGGTTTCCCTTTATCATCCATATCCGTTTAGAATTTTCTGTCATATTTCCAATTCCGTTCAAATATTATCCATTCGAAATCATTATTTTATTCAAACATGTACATAAAGGAAAAGAATATGAGGTAAATTACCTCTATTATCCGTTTAAAAAATTAAAATTTTTAAATTATATATTACTTTCTAAAATTTCCGGACTTTCTAGATTTTTCAAAAAATATATGTCTCCAAGTTGATCATTACCCAAATTATTGAAAGTTTATGAAGAGGTTTTAAATAAGAGAATTTTTCCGAACCCGTCCCTTTATTAAATTTTCCGTTCCGATTTCTTATCGGATTTTCTTAGGAAATTTTTTTCCTCTCTCAAATTACCCATTCACGTCGCATATCCCTATATTACCGTCATGTATCATGAAATATCATGGCTAACGTATATCTTTTTTTTCCATGTTATTGTTAATTAATTATTTTCTAATAGCGCTTCATAACTGTCTCTTAATGTTTGGTAAATTTTTTTTTCTCTTTCTATAAGTATAATTATTTATATTTATTGTTTTCAAAGATTATAGTCCAGCTGAAGTGTTAGTTGTGTTTTAAAAGATTTAAATAAAAAGTAATTGATGACTTGAATGCTTAGTAAGACGTTTAGGTGACGAAATCCGAATGACCCGTTTAAAATTTTTTAAATTTTAAAAATATATATCATTTTCCAAAATTTCTCAGACTTTCCCGAATTTTCTCAAAACATATGTCCCAAAATTTACATTTACCCAAATTATTCAGAGATTTGAAGAGATTTTAGATAATAGAATTTCTCGAAGCCGCCTTATTACCTCAATTTTCCGTTCTATTTTTATCGGATTCCCTTAGAAAACTATTTTTTTCTCTTCCAAATTGATCAATTCCCATCCCGAAATGTCTAAGACTAACATATATCCTTGTTTTTAGTTTATTTATTTAACTATGTTTAGTTTATTGGATTCTCTTAGGGAACTTTTTTTTCTTCTACCAAATTATCTAGTTCCATCCTATCCATAAATTACCATCCTGAATTCCGAAATGCACATGACTAATATGTATCTTTAGTTTTGTTTTATTTATTTTCTCATATTTTTTTTGATTGTTTATTTTCTGATAACGTTTTATAACTATTTGTTAATTTTTATGTTTCTAAAATTATAATTCAGTTTATTTATTATTTTCTAATATTATAGTTGAATCTAAATGTTAGGTTTTGAATTTTAAAACAAAATGAGTAGGATGAAGAGGTGGCAGAAAGAGAAGAGAGAAAATGTTTATTTATATATATAGATTTTATATTTCATGTAAATACTTTTAATATCTTTTTTAAAGAGTTGTTTTTATTCTATTTTTCACTGTAGTTATGTATAATTGCAATTGTTGTTTCATACATGTCTGTTAATGTTTGGTAATTTACTTTTTCTGTTTTTATAAGTATAATTCTGTATATTTATTGTTTTCTAAGATTATAGCTCAATCAAAGTGTTAGTTGTGTTTTAAAAGATTTAAATGAAAAGTAATTGATGATTTGAATGCTTAGTAGGACGCTTAGGTGACGAAATCCGGATGACCCGTTTACAAATTTTAAATTTAAAAGAGTTGTTTTTATTCTATTTTTCGCTAAATATTTATAAAAGTTGAAATATATTAGGATAACCATTTTAAAAAACCTTTTTATTATTTATTTGAATTATATTCATATAAATGTTTGGTTTAATTTAAAATATGAATGGTGTCTTTTGAAAATCTTTTTATAAAGTTAAAATAAAATATATAATTAGTATGTGTATTAAATATTCATTAAAAATGTGTATTGAATTTTTAATTGTTGGTTCAAGTATATCTTAATTTTACTTATTTATCTTTTTATTAGATTTTAAGATTTATAAATTTATATTTTTCTTTATAAATTTAACTCTACGATAACTTATATTTTTAATTGTTGAGAATTTTTTGATATCGTAGTTTTTTAAAATAATTAGTGATACAAATTAACCTAATTAAATAATTATAAAAGTTGAAAAATATTAGTATAACCATTTTAAAAAACTTTTTATTATTTATTTCAGTTATATTTATATTAATTTTTGGTTTAATTTAAAATATGAATGGTGTCTTTTGAAATTCTTTTTATAATGTTAAAATAAAATATATAATTAGTATGTGTATTAAATATTCATTAAAAATGTGTATTAAATTTTCAATTGTTGGTTCAAGTATACCTTAATTTTACTTATTTATCTTTTTATTAGATGTTAAGATTTAGAAATTTATATTTTTCTTTATAAATTTAGCTCTACGATAACTTATATTTTTAATTGTTGAGAATTTTTTGATATCGTAGTTTTTTTATAATATTAACGATACAACTTAACCTAATTAAATATTTATAAAAGTTGAAATATATTAGGATAACCATTTAAAAAAAAACTTTTTATTATTTATTTTAATTATAGACATATGTTTTATAAATATATGTCTTTTCAAATTCTAATGTTAGTGCATGTTAATTATTATAAGAATTAAATTGAATAACAGAAAACATAATAAATAAAATAAACAATTTTAAGTTAATAAATTAATTAATAAAGTGATTGCTGAGGTGGCAGCATGAGAAGAGAGAAAAGTTAACCCCATATATATAGATTATCATTATCATTTTAACTATGTTTATATTCATTTATATATATTAATTGAAAACAAAATGTCATTAAATTACTAAAAGAAAAGTCGGAGCAATTGACTGTGCGCCTTTTCCGTTGCGGAAAAATGTTCAATGTTGAGTAAGCAAATGGGTTAATGATTTGTCTTTGATATTAAACAAAATCCAATTAACTGAAAGTTATATTTTGTTTTGTCTGTAATCTTTGGGATCGGAGAAAATAAAATATTTATTTGCTCACATGAAATAGTTACACAAATACTAAGTGTTGAGTAAGCAAATGGGTTAATGATTCTTCTTTTTGGTTCAAAATTATTCAAGTTGGCTTCTTATATTAGTGTAACGTATATATCATTATTTGTTACAGGATCACATGTTTTAAAACCAAATTTCAGAATTACAATGAATTATGTCGGAATAAGATATGCATCGAATAAGAGATTCACCATCTAATCAGATATCAAATTTTGGAATTGCAATTGCAAACATCTAATAAAAATGTAGACTTCTAATTTTTTAATCCGAATGAATAAGCTACTAGAGATATCCAGTGACAGAATCAGAAATACTTTTTAAGAGATACAAATATATTTAATTATATATTTTTACTAATTTAAAAAATAGTTAGTATAATATTGTTACTTAAAGAGATTTTTAGATTTTTAAAACTTTTTAAATAAAATGACACGAAAAACTAATTTCTCTTACTATGTAATATATATAATAGTTTTAAAAATGTTTAACTCTCCACATAAAACATATATAAAAGTTTTTCTTACAAGTTACAAGCTATTTCTGTTTCTGGCTCTCTTCCTACATATTCTAGTTTTTTTTTCTCTTTTGCCACATATTTTTGTTTAAAAATCGTTTTTTATTTTATTTTTGTTTAAAATTGTTTCTAAAATATATCAAAAATCAAGATAAACACAGCAACTAATTATATCCACACACTACATTATACATTTATAAAAATAAAATTTTTATTTTGTTAAATCACACAAATAATTAAACAAAACCATTAGCCAAGAACATAAAAAGTTTTGAAAACACAGAAATTCACATAATCTTTAGAACCATTGCATTACCATCAATCCGTGAACCACTTAGAACAAAAAAATTAGGATGTACTTCATGTTAGGAGTAGTTATGTTCGAGTTGAAATGCGAGACTTAAGACCACCAAGATTAGTCTTCAAATTTTGAGATTTGTTGGTTCTTCTCGGTATTATAGTATTCGGATATAAAACTATTTTCGTTTCTGATTTTCTATAATATATTAAGTCTCGACAATTTTTTATTTTGCTAGTAAGTTTTTATTCAATATAAAAATTAATGTTTTTAATCCTAATGATTTTGAATGTTTCAAACCGGTCTAGTGATAATTCAAGTTTAGGGATTGAATAATGAATATGAATGCATGAACATGTATTAATAGGTTGCTAGCATTTGATGTATTGATTGGATTAGATTGTTTGAAATATTAATATTGTATATACAATGTGGGTACGAATGATCATCTTCACTTAGTAATCCAACTACATATACTTCATTTGAAGCACGAGGTTTAAGACCATCGAGACTGGAGTTTCAAACTTTGAGAATTTTTGGGATATTTTAGTATTGTAGCATTCGAGTATAAAACTATTTTGGTCTCTGAAATTTTATACTAAAGTCTCGATAGCTTTTATTCAATGGAAAAATAATGTTTTCAATTCTAGTGATTTCAAAGATTTCAAACCGGTCTACTGATAATTCAAGGTCAGGGTGTTTCATTTTTAGCCGGCTGAACCTTCTTCAGAGAGACTTATCTGACTTTAAAATGATTAGATTTTAAAGTCACTTCAGTTCATTTCCAATTTAAAATGATTAGATTTTTATCGTTAGGAAAATTTCTTGCCTTTCTCAAACGCCTTCTATTCTTAACAAACTAAACATTATCCCTTAGATCACTTTTTGACCGGGCTGATAGGATATAAGTTTTATCCAAATAAATCAATACTGCAAGTGCACAGCAATGCAGTTGAAGTATAAGGGGTTATCGAATCGCAAAAGAAGTAGATGCTACACTATAGTCTCTAGTTTCGAATTATGCTAGATTAAATCGAATAAAAGTAAAACGAAGTAACTAAATTAATAAGTATCACGAAATAGGTTCTTAAAATTCAGGAGACTAAGACGCTAGGCAAGGGTAATTCTCAGGTTGAATTCCGAGAATGCATAAATTATACTGCTATGGAGCTATTTAAAACCGTCTATAACTCGAAACACCAATTTAAAACCAATTAACTCTCGTTGCAGAAGTTATCTATGCCTACATTCTAGAATTCCAAATCTCTTTGTAAATTCAAACAATTAAGGCAAGCATTAAAAACAGGTTCAATTGTTCACAAAATTCATAAACCAAATCTCTTTGCGAATATGTATTTTGCTCATCTATGATTAGTTCAAGTTATTAATAATGCTCTCGCATCTATTAAATAACCTAGGGTTTGATTTCTAAGTGATCAATTAAGAAACCAATATAAGCACAAATCAAGATGAAGATCCAATTGATTTCCCTAACAACAATAATAAATCTACAAACTCATCCTCAACCCTAAATCACCCTAACCTAACTAGAAAACTACTCAGACAAGGTGAATGAAGAAAACATCATGAATAAAGTAATTTGCATAAAGAGATCAATAAAAACAAAGGGGTTCGAAATCTTCTCAGAAGAGTACATAATTGTCTCCCCAAAAAGCTCTGGATTAATCTCTCTCTAAGTCTCAAAAACAGAAAATAAGGTAAGGGCTAAACAATGCCTTCAAAGCCTATTTATAGAGGTAAATTCGCGTCAGGGGCATTCTTGTAAATAATACAACTTCAGCTGATTTCCTTTTTCTTGTTGAAGTCCGTAAAATTTGGTCGGTCTCGATTGGTGTCGATCGACACCAATGTAGTGTCGATCGACACTCATTGTGTATTCCGGCTCCCGACTTCATCACTTCGGCTGCTTCTTCAGAATGCTCCAAAAAGTTCCAGAATCTCCAATTATGCTCCAAACGCACTCCAACCTACAAAGACTCTAATAGGACTCTAAAAATACAAAAAGACTCTATAAAATGGACTTATATCATGGCCAAAAATCGGTAAAAACCATGATATATCAACTCCCCCAGACATAGCTTTTGCTTGCCCTCAAGCAAAACAAAAACTGAGAATTGAGTCGAGGTTTGAAAACAGAGACCTTCAGCTAACACTCTTGAATCCACATGCCATAGAGCCAACCTTAGGTAGTAGTTCAGTATACTTACTACAAGCTTAGCAATCTCCCAAATTAAATCCAGATCCCTTTCTTCTCAGAATTTTGAACTCAAACAAACAGTATTGACCAAAGGACTTAGAGATTCTTTTCCTTCCTTAGCGCCTGAACAAGACATTATTTGTACAACTCTCCTATTTTCTCTTCCCTTAGTCAACTGCTGCCCATTTTCAGGGTGTTCTACAGATCTTTTCATTGACTTTTTCTTATTCTTTTGAAGTCTTGGAATAGTGCTGCTCTTTACCTGTGTTCCTTGTGAGGAGACAGGTTCATGAGCTCTCACTAATATTGTTCCTTGTGAGGAGACAGACTCATGAGGATCTTTGCACTATTCCTTGACTTAAACTCTCTTTTTTTTCGATTTTTTCTCAAGGAAGATCAAGGAGAGACTGTAGTTTTCTTATCTTGTCAGTGCTAAAAGAGGAATCAAGTCCAATGCATACCAAGCTCTAAACAAGAATCTGAACTCTCTCTGTTAGACTGATCTATGACAATGGTCCTTCAAGTATCAATGTTCTATGGTTAGTTCCAAAAAAAACTGAAAGTTTCAACTGATTTTGACTCAATAAAACAAGTTTTTGACTGACTCAATTGACTCTCAAAACAAAATACAAAGTCAGTAACTACCTCCCCCAGACTTAAACAACACTGTCCCCAGTGTTATTAAGCTTGAGTTTGGTGAAAGAAATATGTGAAACAGCTTGAACCAACGAGAGAAAATGGGTAACCTGAACATGCATGTGGTGTCGATCGACACCATGGTGGTGTCGATCGACACTCTGTCCGAAAACAGAGTTCAACCCACCAAACGTGAATGGTGTTATGTCAGATTGTTGTCAAAGTCATCCAAATTGTTAGAGAACTCAAACAAACGGTTAAAAGCACAACATAATCCATAATCTCAAAGGTTCAAACAAATTTTGAAGCAAAGTACATAAGTAAATCAAAAACAAAAACTGACTCAAAGGAAAAGAAAAACTGACTCAAGGGAAAAGAAAAGCTGAACCAGGAACGTCGAGAGATACTAATCCTCCTCGTCTGAGCGCAGTGGTGTAGAAGGATGGGCGCAGCCACAGTTAGACACAACTGTGATGGCATTCCAGATGGCCTGAAAACTCTGAACTACGTATCTCTGAAAAGCAGCTTGCTCCATGGGGATCTCTGGGGCCTCGCGAAGGTGATGGTGTCCAATAGGCTCTAGACGCGATGGTGCTCTGCTGTGTCGGGATGATGAAGGTCGTGGATGATCATCAACTGGTGCATCCTCTGCGGATGAAGCTGTAGCATGGGAGGATGCACCTCTACTGCGTCGGTATACTGGAGCAGTTCGCAGTAAGTTCGGATCAGGCTGATAGCTAAGACGGAGAGGATCAGTAGTGATGTGAGTTAGTCCCTTGTCAGTTAACTGGACCATACATTTCTCGCCTCGCGAGTTGGTGAAAACCCAGAGCTTGTCTGGCCTGACCCATGTAGCTCTCCGCAAACACTCCATATCAACCAAAGCACGTGTGGTCACAATGGAACAACTAGTAGTGTCAATCCCGTAATGCTGGAAAATAGGAGTGAGAAGACTGCCAACACATTCTGGTTTGTTGCTGGATCCAGTGAAGGGCTTCGTCTTCAACGAAACCAAGTGATGAGCAAACAAATCACCAAGGTTGACGTTCTCTGGCAGCCCAAACTCCTCATAAATCACAAACCAAATGGCATGATACAGTAATACCAGCTAAGAGACATGTATCTTCCCTGACTCGTGCTTACACAAGAGTGTAGTAGCAAAGAGGCGAACAAGGTATCGAAGAGTAGGGTGGCGGATATCTGTTTGTGCAGAGGCCTTGGAATCGTACCACCCATTCCCGAAATGTGACCAGAAGTTCTGGTTGTCTGGAAGCTGCTGTGGAAGGGAAACATTGGTGGCATGCTCGTTCTGAAAACCATAGATGCCACAAAGGTCAGGAATAGGAATCTTGTAGCTAATCCCACGGACGATGAAGGTCAAAGTCCCTTCGAATGCGTTCTTCATCACCTCGTTCCTATAGTAGACACGAACTGTGGAGAGAAACTGGCATACTAGGTCGGGAAAAAGTTCGTACTGCTTAGTAGCAATAGTCCCCGTTCCCGCCTTCCTCAACAAGTGCAGGACATCGTCTTCGATACCCAATTCCTTCATCGTGCCATGATCCGCAACTCGAGTTGGTGCGATATTCGCCTTCAAACACGCATTGTAGAACAACGTGTCATAATCATCCCAGTCCTCGCTAATGTCGCGGTAGACACAGTCATCTTTTGCTACTTCCTATGCTGGTGAATCTTCCCAGTTTCGCCCAATTAGAATTCTCGCTGTTTCTCGCTTAGGCCAAGGAGGACGTGAAGCAATTGGTGCATCATTAGTAGTCCCAGAAGCGGACGCTTCAGTCGGCCTTGGTTGCTTGGTTCTTGGATGCATCTGTAATCAAAATCAAAAACCATATTCATAGGAAAAATTAGTCTTCAAATCCAAAATTCGAAAATCAAGAATTCAACCCGAAATAGGCATCAGTTATCTGTTTAAACATCATTAATACCATGAATCCAAGAAAATTCAACCATAAAACCCAAAAAAATCCCCAAATACGCAACATTCATCACCAATTTTGAAAATTTGAATTTCAAGAAAATTAAGGGATGAAATCAAATGGGTAATGGTCGAAATCATTGTATACAACCTAAATAAGCATGATTCAAGCAAGAAATCAAGCAAAAGAGGTCGAAATTGAGATTTTTCACCTTTAGGGTCGAAACTGAAATTGGAAATTTGAAGAACATTCCTTTGCAGATCGAAAGAATGGACTAGAGATTGAAAATGAAAATCTGCACGGATTAGACCTTAAAATCACTCAAATCTGTAAGAAACGGAGAAGTTAAGATTTGGGAAAAATCTCTCTATGGTTCACAAGTTTGAAGTTTTAGGGAAGAAAGAGAGAACTCGGGTTTTAAAGAACTTACATGTGTATTCGCGAGGTGTCGAAATAAGTAGTGTCAATCGACACTACCTCATGTCGAGCCCAATTTTTTTTTTTTTTTTGCATTAAAACTCAAGAAAACAAATAGTTAGTAAATAAAAACCAAATGAAAAACGAAAAAAAACGTACCAGTGGGTTGCCTCCCACCAAGCGCTCGTTTAACGTCAATAGCTTGACTGTTCACATGTTTAGGCGGTGGGTGCATCTTCCAGAGACACAATGTGTCCTGCTGGAATCTCGGCTTGTGCCCAATAGTGTTTTATCCTCTGTCCATTCACAATGAACTCTTCTTCTTTGGAATTGGTCAAGACAATAGCTCCATATGGTCTGACCTCTTTGATGGTAAAGAGACCTGACCAGGAAATAATTGTAAACGAGAGTTATACAGAAGTACCTGGTCATTTGGTTCGAAGTTTCTGGAGATGATCTTCTTATCATGATATGTCTTTGTGCGCTCCTTGTAGATTTTTGAGTTCTCATAACCATGATGGCGAAGCTCGTCTAAATCATTGAGCTGTATTAGGCGCCTTTCTGCAGCACACTTCAAGTAAAAATTCATCTTCTTGATAGCCCAAGATGCCTTGTGTTCCAATTCCACTGGAAGATGGCAGGCTTTGCCATAGAGTAGCTGGAATGGTGTAGTCCCAAGTGGCGTCTTGTAGGCAGTCATGTAGGCCAAAGTGCATCATCCAATTTTGCAGCCAAATCCTTCCTCGTCTTGCCCACAGTCTTCTCCAAGATTTGCTTGATTTGTTTGTTGGAGACTTCAACCTGTCCACTCGTTTGAGGATGATAAGGAGTAGCCACACGATGTTGAACACCATGCTTCTTCAGCAGCTTGTTGAATACCTTGTTAATAAAGTGAGAACCTCCATCACTTATAACAATTCGAGGCACTCCAAATCTTGGAAAAATGATGGTTCGAAACAGCTTGAGAACCACTGCTGCGTTATTGGTCTTACTAGCGATTGTTTCCACCCGTTTGGATACATAATCCACAGCAACCAATATGTACTTTTTCCCAAAATATGAAGGAAAATGACCCATGAAGTCGATGCCCCAACAATCAAAGACTTCAACCTCAAGGATGAAACTTTGTGGCATCTCATGTCTCTTGCTGATCTTCCCCTTCTTTGACAAACATCACATGGTGTTATGAAGAGCTGTGCATCCTTGAACATAGTAGGCCACCAAAAGCCTGCTTGAAGAACTTTAGACACTGTCTTGAAGGTAGCAAAGTGTCCAGCATATTCAGAACCATGACAGTGAAACAGTACATCTTGAACTTCAGACTCTGCAATGCATCTTCTGTAAACATTGTCTGAACAATGCTTGTACAAATAAGGCTCATCCCAATAATAAGGTTCTTCTTCTCATAATTCTTGAGATGTTTAGGCTCAATATCAGCAGCCAGATAGTTCACCATGTCAGCATACCACGACCTATTGGAATCGGAGATAGCAAAAATGGGTTGTTGAAACACCTCGTGCAAGATCTGCTGAAGCGATGTTGCAGTCTGCGACGCGTGTCAGTCGACACTATGATTGGTGTCGATCGACAGTCGGGATTTTTGTCTCGAGCTCGTGTCGAGTAGAAGTGTTTCGCGAATTTCTTTCAAGTCTGCAGAGGGGGTGTCGATCGACACCCGCCTGGTGGCGATCGACACTAGGCTTTTCTCTGTACAAAATTGCAGGTTCTCCGAACTCTTGGCTTGAAATTGAGTCTCCAAGAAGTAGACATTCTCTTAAGGCAGGAAATTATCAATGGGAACGTCATCCTCGATCCTGATCCTTGAAAGATGGCCAGCTACTCCGTTCTCAACTCCCTTCTTGTCTTTGACCTCTAAGTCAAACTTTTGAAGAAGCAAAATCCATCTCAACAACCTTGGTTTTGCATCCTTCTTTTGCATTAAGTACTTCAAGGCAGAATGATTTGTATAAACTATCACCTTGGAACCAACAAGGTATTGTCGATATTTCTCAAAAGCAAACACCACAGCCAACAGTTCCTTCTCGGTGGTTGCATAATTCCTCTGAGCATCATCCAATGTTCTGCTAGCATAGTAGATGACGTGAAGCTTCTTGTCTTTCTTCTGCCCCAAACCAGCTGCTACTGCGAAATCACTGGCATCACACATTACCTCGAAAGGTAAATTCCAGTCTGGAGGTTGCACAACACGAGCACTCTTCAGAGAATTCAAACTTCACATCTTTGCAGAGAAGAGCAGTGAGTGGTCTTGCAATCTTGCTGAAATCCTTGATGAATCTTCTGTAGAACCCAGCGTGTCCTAGAAAACTCATCACTAATTTCACTGAATCATGTGGTAGCAAGCTCGTCATAACTTCAATCTTGGCGTGGTCTACTGCGATCCCTTCTTCTGAAACTTTGTGCCCAAGAACAATGCCATCTCTAACCATGAAGTGACACTTTTTTCTAGTTCAAAACCAAGTGTTTCTCTTCACATCTCTGTAACACAGCGCACAAGTTCTCCAGGCAGTCTTTAAAAGATGACCCAAAAACAGAAAAATCATCCATAAAGACCTCCATAAACTTCTCAATCATGTCTGTGAAGATAGACATCATGCATCTCTGGAAGGTCGCGGGAGCATTACAAAGTCCAAATGGCATCCTGCGATATGCAAATGTACCGTAAGGACATGTAAATATGGTCTTCTCCTGATCGTATGGATGGATAGGAATCTGAAAGAACCCTGAATAGCCATCAAGGAAACAGTAGTAGGGATGATTCGCCAATCTTTCCAGCATTTGATCAATGAAGGGCAATGGAAAATGATCCTTCTTGGTCGCATCATTCAGCTTCCTGTAGTCTATGCACATCCTGTGTCCAGTCACAGTCCTTGTAGGAATCAGCTCATTCTTCTCATTCTTCACCACTGTGACTCCTCCTTTCTTATGAACCACATGAACCGCACTTACCCAAGCACTGTCTGATATAGGATAGATGATCCCAGCTTCCAAGAGTTTCATGATCTCCTTCTTGACCACTTCCTTCAGGTTCGGATTCGGCCTCCTTTGATGTTCAATTGATGACTTTGACTCATCTTCAAGGTGAATCCTATGCACGCACAAGTCTGGCGAGATACCTGAAATGTCATCAAGAGAATAGCCAAGAGCTTTGCGAAATCTGCGTAGCTTGCTTAGCAATAAAGTGAGCTCTGCATTGTTCAAAGAAGCATTCACAATCACATGATAAGTTGAGTTTGGTCCAAGAAAAGCGTACCTTAGCCCGACAGGGAGCTGTTTTAGCTCAACTTTTGGAGCCTTAGCTTCACTCCAGTCGCCTAGTATTGCAGCCTTTGCGGATGTGCTAACTAGTTCGTCTTGTGCGTCCAATTGCAGAAATTGCTCACTAGCATCCATCATTTTTGTGTAACCCGCAGCATCATCGTCTAAGTACACCGCTTCTGCTGTGGATGTCGTCAAGGCTCTTTCTAGAGGGTCTTTCGGATTGTCCTCTTGGAAAATTTCTTGCGCAAGGTTGGTGAGGGAGTCCACATAGAAAGTATGTCCAGTCGCCTAGTGTCGCAGCCTTTGCAGATGTGCTAACTAGTTCGTCTTGTGCGACTAATTGCAGGACTTGCTCAATAGCATCCATCATTTTTGTGTAACCCGCAGCATCATCGTCTAAGTACTCCGCTTTTGTTGTGGATGTCGTCAAGGCTCTTTCTAGAGGGTCTGTCAGATTGTCCTCTTGGAAAATTTCTTGCGCAAGGTTGGTGAGGGAGTCCACATAGAAAGTATGTCCATCGATTGTTGGCCTTTTCATCAGCTTGTCCATGTCGAAATTCATCACCAAGTCACCCACATTCAATGCTATTCTTCCCTTCCTTACATCAATGATGGCTCCAGCTGTAGCCAAAATTGATCTGCCAAGAATTAGAGGATCTTTGGGTTCGTCATCATAGGCTAGAACCACAAAGTCTGTGGGAATCAAACAATCTCCCACTTTGATAGAAACATCTTCAAAGACACCTTCATGAATCCTCACAGAACAATCAGCGAGAACCAAGGAGATCTTGGTGGCTTGGAAATCTGTCATGTCCAGCCTAAGATCAACTGAAAGAGGCATAAGGTTGACACTCGAACCCAAATCACAGAGAGACCTCCCAAACTTGTCTGAAAAGATGGAACAATCCAGAACAAAGCTTTCGGGATCTGAGAGTTTTTCTGCAATCCTGTTCTGAATCACATCGCTAACTTGTTCTGAAATCATCATGACTCCTTCCTCAGTGTTCAAATTCTTGGCCATCATCCTCTTCAAGTATCTTCTTATCACAGGAGTGGTTCTAATGGCATCTATCAAAGGGATTTCAACCACTAGTCTGTCCATGATAGCCTTGCATCTGGCATCAAGCAGATCCTTCTTCGACTTCTTTGGTATCAAGGGATAAGGGATCTTTGGTTTGTTGTCGACTTCTTCTTGTCGAGCTTGGTCGATTTTGCTTCGTCAGAACTCGATGTGTCGCGATTTTCTATGGGTGTCGATCGACACTACTACAGAGTGTCGATCGACACTGGCTCCGCAGAGACAAACTCCCCATCTCCAATGTCTTAAAGTTCCACGAATTCTTCAGCACCGAGTCTTCGTTTCTGCACAGGTTGAAGGTTCTTTCCACTTCTCAACGTGATGGCTTTCACATGGTGTCTAGGATTAGTATCAGTCTTTCCCGGAAGAAATCCTTCTTGCCTGTTAACAGCTCCTGCGGTTTGGGCAACTTGAATGTCCAATTTCTTCATATGAGAGTTCAAGCTTTCAATCTTCCCATTCAAGTCTTGGTACAGTGAATCTATCTTCCCATTGAAATCCACTGTCATCTTCTGCTGTCCTTCTAGATGCTATTCTAGCATAGATTTCACCTCATTATCTGAAGATTTTGAGGGTGGGTTTTGATAGGAAGAAGAACCATAGCTCCTTGTGTAATTGCTGTTCTGGAATGGGGGCTTTTGAGTATAACCAGAAGAGTTTTGATTTCCTGTGAAGGAACTCCCCTGATTATTTCCATTGAAACCTGATAACACTCATATTTTACTCCTAAAACCTATTATTTCAAGATCGTTTACAAGTGTTTTAACCCGGTTTTCAACGGTTTTAAAGTGATTTCCACGTTTCCTAGTCTTAAGAGTCATTTCAAGGAAATTGGACAAAAAGGACACATTTTGGATTTGCACTTATCCAATATTTCCCGAGGTTAAAACACGAAGCCCACTTTCTGAAGATAGGAGAGCCTATATAAGGGGACCTTAGGGTTTCACAATCGGCGTGACTTCATAGATAGATTTTCCAGAAACACTTTCACGCCGCAGAGAGAGAAAGAGAGAGAGAGTTCGACGGCCCCTGGAGTTGAAGACCTCGAAAGAGAATTATTCAGCAGCCGCCCACTCCTTCTTCCTTCTCTTTTCATCTTTTGTTCTTAGTTCTTTGTTTTTCAATACTTTAAGAAGATCCCTTCATTTGATTTCTTTGAAGAAGTTTTATCACTTTGTTTCTTATTCAATACAATTCGCACCTTTCTTATCTCAAAGATGTCTCTCGTTCCCATGAACGAGTAGTCATCTAGTTGGGTTTTTAAGGGGGTTTTCAAAGGGGTTTAGTCATGGATCGATTTCGCTAGGTTGATAGAGATAGAGTTTCTTCTAGGTATCTTCGTTTATGTCTTGTTCTTATTGCATGTTTGCTTCTCTGATCAATTAGCAACTGATTCCAGGACGACTAGATACACGAACGTGTGGTCTATCGTCTGGATCTAGAAGTTAACGAGCGGATCACACCGTATGATGCTTAGGCATATCGATGGACTGCACCGTGAGTGTTTACAAATAGGTGAATGATATGTATGCGCGGTTGTCATGCATTGTGGGATGAGAAGTCATATCCGCAGTGTAGGACAAACGTAGGTGGCTTGATTCGAGAATGTGGGGTAGTCATAGTCGACCGTTTCAGCTTAAGAGCCTAACCCATTAAATCATTTAGAACTTATCCTATTACTTGTTAGATCCGATCCATGAACCCTTGAGAATATCCCTGAACCCAACGCCTTTTATTTATTGATTTAGAATCGTTTAATTCTCTTATGCTGCTTGATATTACTACTGCAAACCGTGACACACTCCCTACTTCCCTTTTGGTTTAAAGAACTTAGAAATCCTAGGACTTTCACAAAACAACAATCTCTATGGATTCGACCCCTTAATATACCACTGTGATTGCTGTGCACTTGCAGCTATCTTAGGGGTAAAACTTGAAGTAACAAACCCCACCGCATCAAAACCCCTATTCCCTTGCCGATTCCCGAATCTTTGACCTTGAAAACCACCTGCATTGATGTAGTTAACATCTTCTTCTTCGCACTCATCATTAGGTTCAAATGTCTCCACCTCATTAGCAAAGTGAACTTGCTTCTTGCCTACCAAGATGTTGTGTACTCTGTCCAGCTTTGCCTTAACCTCAGCTATTTGGCTTCCTCCATTCGCACGAGCATGTTGTTTTCTCTCAAAATCTGCATTCTTTGTGTTGTTTCTAGAGACCAAATTCTCTATAAGCACCATTGCATCTTCTGGATATCTGGTGTTGAAGTTGTCATTGCTTGCAGCGTCTAAGGCCATCTGATACCTCCAATCGATCTCTCGGTAGAAGATTTCTAGTAGTTGTGGTTCGCTGAAACCATGGTGCGGACAGTCTCTCTGGTAAGCTCTGAACCTCACCCAAGAAGCCTTGAATGCCTCAGTAGGTCCTTGGGAGAATGCAGTGATCTTTGTCCTCAGCTCCTCAAATCTTGCATCATCAGAGAAATTGCATAAGAATGCATTCTTAGTGTCTTCCCAGGTAGTCAGCGATCCTGGTGGTAATTGCTTCAGCCAATACGTTGTATCTCCTCCAAGAGAGTATGGAAAGAGCTTGCAGAATAGGTAATCATCACACACTCCGTTGGCTTTTATGCTGGATGCCAAATCTTCGAACCTCTCTATGTGGTCCATAGGATGTTCATTGGGAAGGCCATTAAAGGGGTGCTGAGAAACCAAAGTGTAGAACGCAGGCTTCAGCTCGAAATCATTCCTCTGAAAAGGAGGTGGGTTAATCGCAGCTCTGTTCGCGTAGAACTTGTCTGGTTTGTTGTAATCGCCAAGCGTTCTTCCTCGTCTAGCATTCACAGGTGCGACTTGTACTGCTTGCTCGATGATTGCAGCTCCATTCTCATCAAGTCTCTGGCCTCGGTTGTTCCTTTTGTTCCCTTCCGCGTCCAACAAGTTACCAGCATCATCACGAATCAAAATCACAGGCTCAGCCATCTCTTCCTGCGAAGGGTGTCGATCGACGCTAGTGTTGGTGTCGATCGACGCTCTCGCAGATTTTTGGTTCGTTCGTTTTAGACGACTGAGCTCCTGTTTGTCGAGTTTGATTAGCTCATTTTCCTTGTTACTCCTGGTATTGCGATTATGCACGCACCTGAAACCAAAAGTTAGTAACCAAAAATAAAAACAAAACCTAGTCAAAATTTTAATACTAGATTCCGTAGGCAGCTATTACTTCCCCGGCAACAGCGCCAAAAACTTGATAGGGTATGAGTTTTACCCAAATAAATCAATACTGCAAGTAGAGATGTCAGACGGGCCGGCCCGCGTCCAAGTGCGCTTGTTCGTGGCGGGTTCAGTTTTTTCTTTGTCCGTGCGGGTCGGACAAAAAATATAAGCTCAAGCCCGCCCCGTCCTTATTTAGCGGGTTTGCGGGCTGGCCCGCGGACATGTTTTCTTAGTTTGATTTTACTTAGTTTTGGTCAATTTCCTGATTCAAAATTGATTTTTGGAAATCTTATGTTCTGTTTAAGTTATCTATTCCCATTTTGTAGTACGCCTTAACATCTTTTGTTGTTTGAATTAAAGGCTAGGTGGTTTCTTTGTCTGGTCGGCAACTCCAGTTTACAGGAAGACCGAAGAAGTTAATGTGCTGGAAACTGATGACGATTAAGAAAGATGAACATAATGAAGTTGGTACTGCCATTTACCATAAGCCAATGTCGAATAAATGCTACAACAAAAGATCTCAAAACGAGCCACCTCTCTGCAAAGACTCTGATGATCAAAATGCCGCTTGGTAGTTTTTCTATTTCCCTTCTCACGTCGATTGACAATTAAGTAGTAAATCCAATGCAATTATGTTGTTAAATTAGATGTGTTTGATGCAGGAATGTTCCATTTGAGGCATGTATGTACAAAGTAACAGAAGACTCATCAAAACGTGGAGCAGATTCTTTTAATTACACTAATTAACTGTGTTTTGGTATGACACTATTCCGTACAGATGATTTTTATCTTGATATCTTTTGTGTTTTTCTCTGATCCTCCAAAGAGAATAAAAAACCTGCAACTTCAAGGTTACTAAAAAACCTGCAACTTCAAAGATACTAAAAAACCTGCAACTATTAGTATCATTAAAAACTTGCAACTTAAACGATACTAAAAAACATGCAACTATTGGTATCATTAAAAACTTGCAACTTAAAGGATACTAAAAAACATGTAACTATTAGTATGTTTAAAAACCTGCAACTTCGAAGCAAGTAAACTATTTTAAAACCTGCAACTTCGGAAGAAAAAGTCTAGCAATTGTGTAATTAAAGGATTGATATTGAAAAAGAATCAAAAAGTGATTGTTGCATTACTAATAATCTTCGATATAGTTAATTTCACATTTGGAAAAGGGGAGAAAACTAGAATATTTTAGGACAAATAAAAATTACTTACTTCAAGTCGCAGAAGGAGACATTAACATCTGACTTTAGATCCATTGCTCCTATTTCGGTTTCTAGACTCTAACATCTGCCTTTCTCATGACTTTCTTAGGATTCATCTCAGGGTGTACTGCTAGAATCTAGAACCAATAGAGAGATAAGTACAGAGGAAGTCAATGTCTTCGTTGGTGAGGAACCAGTAGTAAACACAGGCATAATCCTCTCTAGCAAAAACAATAGATTAAGGAATCGCCAGTAGTATTGCATAAGCTTAATCACCTGCAGATGTGTTGTGCCAAATCGAAGTGCTTTTTCGTATACAAAACTCCCTCGAAGCAAGATTAAAGTTACATTTCTAAGTAATCATAGTAAATCACATTGTTCTTACTCATCGAAGTCAAATCTTCAAACAAGAATCCAAGATTCTTACAAGATGATTCTTAATATGTAAACCTATAAACTTGGATCTAGACCTCGTGATTTTACCTGATGGCGAGAGGGAAAAAGAATCCAGGAATTCTCTCATTAGAACCGATAAACAGAGTTCTGGTTCTGCTCATGATAAACTTCGAATTAGGTAGCTAAAACAGTTGTTGTACCATTAAATAGGAGACGCGGAGGAGAGATTGCAGTTTCCGATCGACCACCAAATTCGACGGTGATCTCCAAAATACTCAAATTTCCGATCGATCACCAAATCATCTTCATATGGCGGAATCTAAGAGAAATCAATAGGAAATAAGAGTATATCGAGATCAACTATGGCATAAATCTAAGAAAAATACTGCTTCATAGCTGAATCGCTGAAGCAATTTGAGAATCCAAGATGGTGAACTCTCTAATGAACAAATTTCTGGTTTTGTCCGCCTTACCCGCACACGCCCGCACACCCGTGACGGGTCCGCCCGCTGAGCTCGAGAACCGCACGGGTCTGACCCGCGAGGCCCGCTAATTTGCGGATAACTTTTTCGAAGCCCAAGCCCGCTCCGCTACGAACCTACTTGGGTCTGGCCCGCGGGCGGACGACCCGATTGACACCTCTAACTGCAAGTGCACATCAATGTAGTTGAAGTATAAGGGTTATCGAATCTCAAGGGAAGTAGATGCTACACTATAGTCTCTAGTTTCGAATTATGCTAGATCAAATCGAATAAAAGTAAAACGAAGTAACTAAATTAATAAGTATCACGAAATAGGTTCTTAAAATTCAAGAGAATAAGACGCTAGGCAAAGGTAATTCTCAGGTTGAATTCCGAGAATGCAGAAATTATACTGCTAGGGAGCTATTTAAAACCGTCTAGAACTCGAAACACTAATTCAAAACCAATCAACTCTCGTTGCAGAAGTTATCTATGCTTAAATTCTAGAATTCCAAATCTCTTTGTAAATTCAAACAACTAAGGCAAGCATTAAAAATAGGTTCGATTGTTCACAAAATTCTTAAACCAAATCTCTTTGCGAATAAGTATTTTGCTCATCTATCATTAGTTCAAGTTATTAATAATGCTCTCGCATCTATTAAATAACCTAGGGTTTGATTTCTAAGTGATCAATTAAGAAACTAATATAAACACAAATCAAGATGAAGATCCAATTGATTTCCCTAACAATAATAATAAATCTACAAACTCATCCTCAACCCTAAATCACCATAACCTAACTAGAAAACTACTCAGACATGGTGAATAGAGAAAACATCATGAATAAAGTAATTTGCATAAAAGAGATCAATAAAAACAAAGGGGTTCGAAATCTTCTCAGAATAGTACATAATTGTCTCCCCAAAAAGCTCTCCAAAAAGTTCTGAATCAATCTCTCTCTAAGTCTCAAAAACAGAAAATAATGTAATGGCTAAACAATGCCTTCAAAGCCTATTTATAGAGGTAAATTCGCACCAGGGGCATTCTTGTAAATAATGAAACTTCAGCTGATTTTCTTTTTCTTGTTGAAGTCCGTAAAATTTGGTCGGTCTCGATTGGTGTTGATCTACACCAATGTAGTGTCGATCGACACTTATTGTGCATTCCGGCTCCCGACTTCATCACTTCGGCTGCTTCTTCAGAATGCTCCAAAAAATTTCAGAATCTCCAATTATGGTACAAACGCACTCCAACATACAAAGACTCTAATAGGACTCTAAAAATACCAAAAGACTCTATAAAATGGACTTATATCATGGACAAAAACCGGTAAAAACCATGATATATCACGGGCCAAAAACGCGACCACGCTTCTTCACTAGGGAACGTTGGAACGAGCCACACGGTGATGCGCTGCCCATACAAACAAATTCAACTGCCTTGTGTTGTGGATCTCTGAGTACATCAGAACAATAATCATTTAGTGTTTTTAATGTTTTTTCTATAAATGATTGTGGAGGAAAGCAATTATTTAATGTTTTCATATTTTCTGTTATGTTTTATTTTATATCTTTAGATGTTATTAATTAATCTTCGGTGCTACTCACACATAGAAATAAAAATAACTCGAGTATTTTTATTAAACTTTCATAATAATAATATAATTATCTAACCACCATTATCATGATTTTGGATTATTGAAGAAATTAATCATAAAGACAACAACAAAGATTCCCGGAACCTTTAGGATTGGCCTGGCATAAACCAATAGTCCCCCGTGAGAACTCAGGAGGTCCACATCGACTCTTACAAGCAGCGTTGGTCTTACACGGACCTCTGTAATTGCAGATTCCAGGCCCGATACGTTCTGTCTTCAATGCTATTAATTACCAAAAAAGTCAATAATGAATTAATGATCATTAGTGTAATTTTTTCATGCGTTTAGCATATGTAATACTCCCTCTGTTTTTAATTAAGTGTCGTTTTAGGATATTTCACACAGATTAAGAAAACATTAAATTTTTCTGTTTTGCCCTTCATTAAAACATTATTTTGTTTGATAGAAATAATTAATAAGCTGGAAAAGTAGGGATAAAACAGGAAAATTTATCATAAATCTGCATTGAAATCCGAAAACGACAATTATTTGTAAACAAAAAAACAAGTTTAAAACGACACTTAAATCAAAACGGAGGGAGTAATTGTTTTTAGCAAAAAATGTATTTTTTTATTGGAAATATGCGTAGAAAAATATTGAAGTGAAGAATTAAATTTATAAATAACTAAAGAAGGGTGACAAAAAAAAAAACTAAAGAAGAGAAAAAACAATTACTCTTTGATTCGGAAGTGAATAGGAGAGAACATGTGATGAGAAGGATGACAACTTGAAACTTTGACAAAGTCATTTCGTTTGAATGATAAATATTTAATAACAATTTCATTGGAGGGTGTGAGTACTTTTTTAAAACTGTAAGAACATGCCTAGATATATATACTAAAGAGACAAATTTCTAATATGAAAATGATTTAATGCGTTGAGGTTTTGTAACAGATATTTTCGATCTGTAAAAACTATTTGGTAGAACTATAATAAAAACGGAAATCCTCAAATTATAACTGGTCAAATCTTTAGAATTTTTCTTGTACGGAATTTTTTTTATAAGGAAACTGAATTTCGGGGAGAATAAATAAAAGGAGGAAAAAAAATCTTACCGTGGCAAACAAGAAAATTTGAACAAAAATGCAAATCCTCTACTGTAATCAGTTGTTATATTTTAGATTTTATGGAACAATTATGTGTAAAATTTGAACAAAAAAATCTTATTAGTATTATTTTGTCAAGATATGTAATTAATAGTAATTACTAAATTATACATATCTATGCTTTTACTTCTAATTTTAGTATTAATCTAAGATTATTTCAATAAATTTATAATATTGTGTGATAATTTTATTGATTTAAATATGAGACTTTTAATAAAACTAAAATTTATAGACTATTATTCTAATTTGGTTATAAATTTTATATCTATTAAATTCTTATATTTAAATTAATCAACATATTACACATATTCTCCATTTATGGAATTACTATTAGTGCAATATTTAAAATGAGAAATAATTCTAGATTTGTTTTCTGTTTCTAAAAGTACACTGAACGATGAATGAGTTTTATTATTGAACTAGGTAATAATAGGTGCCATGCGCGGAGTCAAAATTTTATTATTTATTTAATTTGATATAATTTTAAAATCATACTCTCTCCGTTTTTTATTAGAAGATGTTTAAGAGAGTATTTTTTGTTCTAAAATAGTTGATGTTCTCAATTTTCTATGTAAAAATTAATGGCATTTTTGTTGTTTTGACTGTTTGAATTCTGAATTCTATTTTTGTATTGGTTGAACTGTTTTGCAATTGACAAAAAAATATGTTTTATTTTGAGAAAATAGAGAATTAATTGATTTTTTAATCTTTGTGCAAATCTCTAAAATATCATATAATAAAAAACGGAGGGAGTATTAAAATAATATAATTGATTTTACATGAGTTTTATATAACATTATGTTATAACATTGACAATTTAAAATATTTTTATAGATTTTATGAAACATAGTGTAATTTGATTGTTAAGTAAATTAATTTAAAAATTAAACATCATACAATACTATTAATAGTTGGCTCATGATCACGGTATATGAGATGATTTAACATTGATATTTTTTTATTAATTGATTACTGAACTATAATATTAATTACATCGAAATTTAATGTTAAGTTGATTTGAATAAGAATAAATTATTGGGAAAATTTCAAAACTACCGCATTCCATGTGTCAATTTTCAGAAATACAAATTTAATGAAATGTAAAATGACTAAACTGACCTCCTTGACCAAAAAAAAAAATAGAGCTTCGCCAAACATTATCAATTTCGTCGCAATCTCTGACGACCTCACCAAACACCATCGAGCATCCGTCAAGCCTCCGCCTCGCCGCCGTCTGTCTCAATCCGTCAAGCAGTTTCATCGACACTCCTCAATTATTCTTCTTTTAAACCCTAATCCTCTTCCTCGTTTCATCTCCCGCTAATCAGTTTTCCTCCCTAAATTCTCTGAGACCGATCACTAATCTCCCATCTTCGTCGACCTCAGCTCTAAGATCCATCTCCTCCATGGCATCCTCTTTCAAACCCGAGCAATCCAGAGTTCCCTCTGCACTTCCCCTCCCGGCGCCTCCGTTGACCAAAGTTAGCTCTTTCTCTTTTTTTCTGCTTTCGGCTTTCTCGGGTTTTCGATCATTTTCGTGGGTTGATTGATCTTCGTTTCACTGTGAAATTGTAGTTCAACATCGGATTGTGTCAGCTATCCGTCACGGGTGGCAAAAAGAGGAACATCTCTCACGCGAAGCACACCATCGAAGAAGCTGCTTCCAAGGGAGCTAAGCTTGTTCTCTTACCCGTGAGTTTTCTTCTTCAATTTCTCTGTCCTAATCTCGATTGTGTGGCTTCTCTTCCAGTAAATTTTGTTGATTTAAACTAGATTTTTGGATATCTGGCTATTAATCAAGCTCTCGATTTGGCTTGATGGGTATTCAAATAACTGAACATATTGATTTTTTTGATTTTTTGATATCTCTGTGCTTAGATCTTGTTGAGTTTGTTTGTGGAGATTATTCTAACTGCATTTGTGGGTTTCTCATGATGCAGATTTATTGAAGTAGTGTTGATTTTGTGGATTCTTTTGGCCATTGGAGGCAGCGAAGATGATTTTGAGGTCATACACGAATCTGTTAGATGTGTCAGAGAATTTCTCTGTCATGGGAAGAGAGCGTAGGCGGCTTCCTAGAGTAATGACAGTTCCTAGTAATGTGTCCGTTCATCAGGGATAGCTTTTCTATGGTAAGCTTCTTTCAAGAAATTTGATTTCCTTTGAAGAAATCTTGGTATTTTTTTAGCCAAATTCAACTCTTTTAGTCTTACTGTAGCTTGCTGCAATTGTAAAAAGCTAGTCCTTTGAGAATGTAAACTTTCTTTTTGTTTCTATTTCATATGGATTTAATGGATTAGTTATTTATGTTTTAAAAGCTTATTTTTTAATATGATCTTAGATTGGATCAGCTGTTGGTGGTACTGCAAGTGCATTCGTTGGATTTAACCATGGTATGTAGAGTTTTCCTCTTGAGTTTAAGTCTCGCTCAGTGGATTGTTGTCTGAATTATAATATCTTCTTGAGAATACGTCTTTCAACTCTCGTTGGTTGTGTCTGCCTGTAATCGACTTCCACCTTCTTCTTATATGCGTACTTAGGATTGTTTTCTAAGTTGGAATAAGAAAAGAGAAGGACTTGGTCTATCGTAGTTTTCTAGTTTGTTCCAAGGAAAGGCCTTGAGTGTATATGATACCCGATTGTGTGGCTTCTCTTCCAGTTCTGTAACAATCGGCATTCTATTATCGTATTTGTTATCTAGCTATGTATTGGTTATAGACTATACTGATAGCAGTTAGATTAAAGCTTGCTCAAAATAGTCGTGAGTCTGTTTGGCTTGTCTTTAATGCTTCTTTTGATTGACGCAGTTAGGCCAGTTGTACGCTAGTGGATAAAAGGGCCCATGTGGTTACATTTTCTCGTTGGGTAAGTTATCAACGAAGATGCAGGTTTCCCTTCTTATGTTCTCTTCTTTTCTTCATGATTTGCCTTATTTTTTGTTCCTCGCTTGTTACATGCATAAACTATCCGCAAAAAGACCAGTAAGCTCTGAAGGCTCTGCTTTTATCTTTTGTGAAATTAAGGAGTGAGCTTAAAACATGGTCTCAGAGACTCGTCACTCGCCAAAGATGTCACTATAGTAAGCTCTGAAGGCTCTGTTTTTAACTTTTTTTCGTTTAATGTTTTTATTTTAATTATTTAGATAATAGGGAACACTCCATTACTGTATCTATACAAAGTGACTGAAGGCTCTGTTGTCTATGTTGCTGCTAAGCTTGAGATGATGGAACCATGCTCAAGCGTCAAAGACATGTTGTTCACCAAAGTTCAGAGCTCTGTTTGTTTTTGCTTGGAGTTTTTGTTTTTTTTTTAAATTGTACTTTATTCCCTTTTTGCGGGAGTGGTTATAGTATGATTGATTATGCAGCAGACATTGTGGAAAGCTTATATGATTATACTTCTATTGCTTAATGTAAAAATCGTTCTTTTGTCAAAATGACGAATTACTTATTTATCAAGATTTAAAAGAATCTTACCAAAAAAAAAGATTTAAAAGAAGATTTTTAAATTGTTATAAAAATAATTGGAACTCAAACTAAAGATCGCAAGAACGTATAACCACCACTAGACACATTTGATTATACTTCTATTGCTTAATGTAAAAACCATTTTTTGTCCAAATGATGAATTACACATTTATAGAGATTTAAAAGGAGATTATTAAATTGTTATTAAAATAATTGGAATTCAAACTAGTGATCCCAAGAAATTGCAGATGCGTATAAACCACTAATTCACACACATATTTGATTATACTTATATTGCTTAATGTAAAAAAAAAAATTTTTGTCAAAAATGATATATTACTTATTTATAAAGGTTTAAAAAGAGATTTTTAAATTGTTATAAAAATAATTGGAACTCAAACTAAGGATCTCAAGAACTTGCAGATACGTATAACCACTACTTTACACACATATTTGATTATACTTCTATTGCTTAATGTAAAAAACGTTTTTGTCAAAATGATATATTACTCATTTATAAATATTTAAAAAGAGATTTTTAAATTGTTATAAAATAATTGGAACTAGTTGGACCAAAAAAAAAAAAATTGAAACTCAAACTAGATATCTCAAGAACTTTATTGGTTATACGCCTCTTCAAGTCCCATGATCACTAGTTCGACTATCATCTAGGGTTTATAAAGATTTAAAACCTCTTTTAAAACCATTATAAATGAGTAAAAACAATTAAATTCGTATATACAACAATTACAGTGTGGTTTAGTGGTTATACGCCTCTAAAAGTCTCAAGATCACTTATTCGAGTATCCTTTAGTTTTTATAAATATTTAAAGACCTTTTTAAAAATCTCATGATCACTATAACGGTTTAATGATTTATTGGTTATACGCCTCTTCAAGTCCCATGATCACTAGTTCGACTAACATCTAGGGTTTATAAAAATTTAAAACCTCTTTTAAAACCATTATAAATGAGTAAAAACAATTAAATTCGTATATACAACAATTACAGTGTGATTTAATGTTTATAGAGAATACGAATTAGTCATTTAAAAATGATTTTAAAACACTTTGAAATCCTTATAAAAACTTTTAAAATGATTTTAAAACACTTTTGAATTCTTAAAAAAACTTTATAAATAATTTTTAAAAGGGGCTTTTATATCCCCAGGAAATTCGAACTAGTGAACCCGCGATTTTTCAAAAAGGGTGTTTAACCCCAAGAACCTCGGTGTACCCTTGATTTTTCAAGAGGGGTGCTTAACCACCCACACTGTGTTTACATACTTGCTGTACGTATGAATTTAATTATTTATAGAGAATACGAATTAGTCATTTAAAAATGATTTAAAAACACTTTTAAATGTTTATAAAAACTTTAACAATAATTTTTAAAAAGAGACTTTTATCTTAACCGAGTTCCCTTATGACAATGATAGTTTTTTTCAAGCGAATGATGAAGGTTATTGTGGGAAGACAAATAAAGATGAAGGCAATATATTTATCTTTGAAAAAAGCGAAAGAGACATGGATGTGCAGATGTTTTTGCATTGTCGTTGACAGATGAAGACGTTCGCATACAATTGGAACAACATGGAGTACATCCAATATTTCACCCTCTCAAGCCATATGTTTTGTCAAGGAAAACAAGATTAGATGAATGTAAGAATGCAACTAATCCCTTTGTTGTATCGAACTATCCATTTGCTTAATGCAATATTAGACGTCTTCTATATAAATGAATTAAAATGATTTTAAAAATAATTTTTAAAAGGAGATTTTTTAAAAATAAACTTTTAAAATGATTTTCAAACACTTTTAAATTCTTATAAAAACGTTTAATATGATTTTAAAGCACTTTTAAATTATTATAAAAACTTTGAAAATGATTTTTAAAAGGGGCTTTTATATTCCCAGAAAACTTGAAACAACAAACGTGCAATTTTTCAAGAGGGGTGTTTAACCACCAAAAATGTGTTGTCATAATTGTTGTACGTATAAATTTAATTGTTTATAGAAAATACGAATTAATCATTTAAAAATAATTTTAAAACACTTTTAAATCTTATAAAAACTTTAAAAATGATTTTTAAAATGGGCTTTTATAACCCCAAGAAGCTCGGTAAACCCTTGATTTTTCAAGAGGGGTGTTTAACCACCCAGACTGTGTTACATACTTGTTGTACATATGAATTTAATTGTTTATAGAGAATATACGAATTAATCATTTTAAAATGATTTTAAAACACTTTTAAATCTTTATAAAAACTGATTTTTAGAATGAGCTTTTATATACCAGGAAGCTCGAACCATTGAACCCTTGATTTTTTCAAGAGGGGTGTTTAAACAAATATATATATATATAAATTTGTATATACAACAATTTTATAAATTTTAAAACCCTTTTTAAATTTTTTATAAACAAATAATTCATATTCTCTTTAAACAAATAAATTCTTATATACAACTATTAGAGAGTGGTTTAGTGGTTAAATGCCTCTTCAAGTCTCATGTTCACTAGTTCAAATATCATTTATGTTTTATAAAGATTTAAAAACCTCTTTTTAAATCTTTATAAATGACTAATACATAATCACTATAAACATAAATTTGTATATACAACAATTTTTATAAATTTTAGTGGTTATAAGTCTCTGCAATTCTCTGGAATCATTAGTATAACTATCATTTAGTTTTTATGAAGGTTTAAAACTCTCTTTTTAAATCTTTATAAATAAATAATAAAATTAAGCTTCGAACTAAGAATTTGAAGAACTTGCAGATGCTTGTAACCACTAAACACACAAAATATAATATATTATAAGTGTTGTTTCCAAATTACTAAAAGAAAGAACAATCACCAAAATGTATTGAAGAACAAGCGGACACAATTTAGTGTATTACAGAGAAGATGGCGATAAGAGAAGAAGAACTCTTACACAATTGATTATCGTCAAGCTCTGCATTTACCAGTCTCAGAATACAAACCAAAACACTCACCAATGGCTAAATCCGGCCTCTTCTGTGGGAAACTGCTTCTCCAGGTCCGCTTGTCTTCTTTGCATCTTCAACTTCCGGACCATATGTCTCTTCCATTTCCGCCTGCAAATTAAGCTTTTGTTAGAGACAAAACAAAGAGTAGAAATGTCACGGTTCCTATGTGTTTGCTCCTAAACTTCAGATCACGCTCTACGTTTCTGCTATAGACTCATAAGCTGAGACCAATAAAGGATTTAACAAGCAATAACGATGAAAGTGTATTTACCATAGTGGACTTCAGATCAGCTATTGCAGCCCCAAGACGCTTGTGGCAGGCAATCCGGAATCATCATCCTTGACTCACCCAAAACGATTTCCTTCATCACTCGCATAGACAATTAGGAAAAAAACCAAAACCTGAATCGGAATCTGAAATCTGAAATCTGTCACTCACATAGACAATACAACCATACACTCTTTCCAAAATCATAGCAAAATCACAAGACAAACAAGCCAAAGTTCTCGATTGAAACAGTGGATAACACTCAATAGTGAATTGAACAGAAAGAAAACAAATAAACCTTACACGAGAGATATCAATTGCTGAGACAATGAGCCAACTAACAAAACAAGGATATGAAAGTTTTCACTGCATCTAAGATGAAAGCTACACAATCAGTTCATTGTTGGTTCTCTAACATTGTTGATTTGAAAATTTTGAGAATAATTTCTTCTGCAACTTGCCTAATACGAGCTTGGAGATGTAAGAATCAGTCTCCATCAACTTTAAAGGCTCGTTAAACTCCACAAGAATCACCTGTAGGAAACCAAACCGAAACACATTGGTCATGACTCATGAGCCTCCCACATAGGGTCTCAACAGCTTAAGAGGTGAAAGAGAAAGTTCATATAAAGATAAAGTATGTTTACCGAATGAGAGAACCATGACCATGTCACTGTCTATGACTGATGGTTCTATATGAGCCGCTGTCATCACCGTGCAATCTGCAAACCTCCTCTGAAGCATCAACTATGAACTCCCATCGTGTGGTATTTGTTAAATTCCAAGCTCTATACATAGATTAAAGCTCAATCATTATCGCTGATGAAAGAAAAACAATTTATAAGGCTTTACAAATTTACAGTATTAGATATCATCTTTAACGATGTACCACAAAATCTCTTTCATTTCTTTATAAACACCGTACAAACAAAATTCCTTTCATAGCTTCAAAAATATCGACAAACATGGAAATCTAAGAAAATCGATCAAAACTTCTTCTTCTAAAATCTGATATCTATGGATCAATAAATCTTACATTCAACAACACCCATCAAGATCGGAAGAGAAACAAACTTTTAAAACCACAAATATCACCGTTTTCCCTAAATATAAGACATTCAATCATTTCTCCAGAAAATCAAAACACATTAAGATTAGTCAACTTATACCTTTGCCTCAATGTACACGGCGAGATTTGAGAGAATCAGATTCCAATTAGATGCGAGATCACCGGCAAAACACGAAGGCTCCAATCGATGAAGCTCCTCCGATAGCGTTCCTCTGGCAAGATCTCCTCCTGAGCAGTGTCGTTTCCTACTTCTCGAGATTGTACACGGTCTTTCAAAGAAGCGTTTCTCTCACTCCGTCGTCACCGGTGAGACTCCATACAGTCGCTCCATCTCTCCGACGAGTTTAGCTACGGTGTTTGGGAGTGCTTCTGAAATCTGCTTCTCCATTTCATCCTGCTTTGCCGTCGGAGCTGCCAGATCGAGCGCCGTCTCTCTCACCTCCGGATGATGTTCTTCTCTTCGGCACAGTCGAACTCTCTCCATCCGCCGCCGGATCCACCATCAAAATCCATCGCAAATCGTCGAGAAATGAAAGCAATGGTCCGCTCGATTTGATCGGGTAAGCGCCATATAAACAAAAGGGTATTAAAGTCAATATCTGTAATTAAATGATGGTATATTTGTTTAAATGAAAAGTGATGGTAGTATTGAAAATGGTAATCTTAAAAGTGGTAGTTTGGACAAATTCTCTAAATTATTTGTATAGTTAGCTCCTAATTTTATTACCTAATAATAGAATAAATTTATAAATAACTCCTAATTTTATTATCTAAAATACCAATATTTAAGAAATTATAATTAAATATTAATTAGCTAATTGTGGTATTATTACTTCTACATCTTTGTTAAAACACATTAAATTAAAATATTGGAATAGCTTCTATAAATAAAATTGATGGACATACATATGGAATATGTTTGTGAAAATGGTTGTGTTTGATTATACTGTCTTCAATGTCTTAAGTTTGATCTCCTAAAACGAAAGTAATTTTTTTTAATTTGTACATGATATGCAATTATTTGTATTTACATAATGATTATGAACATATTTTCTGATATTTTTTTAAAAAACTATTGTGTAATAATATATTTTCGTGTATATCATAAATAGTTTTAAATATACTGAAGTTATATTATTAAGTGTAATATTATTTCTTTTGATTTATTATAGAAAATGAATAATAACATATGTTTTTAAAAAAAGAAGATAATGACAATGTAATTAGTCTATGGAAATAAGTCTTTTATTAGAAGGTTGGTGAGAATCAATTTAGTGGTGACACATCAGCAAAATGACACCACTATAAATATTTTTAAAAATAAGGATACACCACTATAAATACTCTACAAAAATGCTTCTCAATTAATATACTTATTGAATAAGCCACAAATAAAAATTAAAGAAGCTCCCTTGACCCAATGTTTAATCAAAATGTTTATTATTCATTAATGTTTCTACACTAGGAGGTTTGAGGTTTGGTGTGTATAATGGAGACAAGCTTACAAGAGATCTTAAGCGTGGTGCAAGTGGAACCCGTTAGTCGTGGAGTCAATCGTGAACCTCATAAGACGGTAAAATTGTCCGTTGTAAAATCATCATATAACAATTTTCATAATTTGTAATAGACTAATAAATCAGTGAAAGAAAAGGTACACATTTCAAGTTTTCAAAAAAAAAAAAAAAATATACACAAAAAAAAAATTGATTATTAACTTTTTTTCCTCTCATCCAAGAAGATGGTGAATTTTCAACCACGACTTGCAATACTTTTTTTCCACTGAATGAGTTTTTATTATTGAATAAGCCACGAAGAAGAATACATCAGCCGACAAAGAACATAACTCTTTGCGAAATCAAAAACCAGCGGATAACGAATATATCTCTAGAACCAAAAGCTCGATAAACGAGAAAATGTTGCCCGTATAGAATGCCAAAAACACGGAAAACACATGATGGATAAAAGTGAAGCTCTCGAGAACACTAAGTCGGAGAAGTGCTACAGGGAGGACTTACAACGTAGACTGAAGAGAATTAACGATAAAAGAACCCGCAATGATTTAACCCTACAAAATAAAAACAAAAGACGAGAATCTAACTCCTACACACCTAATCTTCTTCCGAAAAGTCTAAATCTAGTATTATGCATCCCCACAGGAGGTTAGCCTTACAAGAACAGATCAAGAAAAAGACCACGGGAGAAGACTCATTATTCAACTAAACTAAAGGTGTGGAAAGGATACTAACTTCAACGATTCAACGACCTAAAAGAAGTGCATAAACAAAAAAAACTATCATAAACCAGACAACACGACTTGACCGGCACTTCGTTGAGATAAACAAGAGCAAAATAAAAACCCTAAACCATCAATAAACTCCAAAACCAAAAAATCTCAAACACTCGCAAAAGATCCAACGCTATGAAAGCGGATGATCTCTGTAAAGGCTGGTGTTGCGCGATGACCCACCGAACCAACACCGATCCCAACGCAAATGCCAAACCATACATTATCTTATCCCTTATGTGCAGTAAGGACCCACGCCGTAAACCTAGCCACCACTCTGACACCATCGAATTTACACCTACAAGCTTCTCAAGGCTCAGGCAAACACCGGATGCCGGAGAAGCCAAACTGGATTTCCTTCTCTCTTCTCTCAGAAACGGCTAGGATTTTTTCTTGTTTACCAAGTTTCTTTTTCAACTTGCAATACTTAAAAGGCCGATCCATACTAAGTTCGACTAAACTCTGATGGTCCATTTTTGATGGTCCAAAATTGACTAAATTCTCACATACTTGGTTTGTTTTCGTCCCCAGATCCTTAATCTTTAAACAAAGGGCCTCCATAGAATCCTTACTCTTTAAACAAAGGGCCTCCATAGAATTCGATACCTTTTCATATTTTCGTTGCTGAGCTTCCATGGAGAAGATCTCAGCTGTATATCTCGAATAGAGAAGATTTATGAATCATCTTATATCTTACTGATTTTCATAATGATTTATAATTCTTCTTTATGATTGTTTACTAGCATGATGTTTGAGTCGTCATACTAGTAGGAAATCAAAGAATCCATGAATTTCTAGATTAACTATCAATTAAATAGAGGTTATCTTTTAGTTATTCGTCTATGCTTGTTCTATATGCTATATGATTTATTGGCACCTAGCATTTGATCTTAGGCTTGTTTATTCTCCAAAAGCTTGTTCAATTGCTTGAACTAGTATAGTCTATAGATGAGCAATGCATTATTTACTTGCTCTTCAAAAGTGTTTGTTGTGCAATTGTAGTTGTAACACCCCGATCTCACGACGAGTCTGTTTTAAGATTTGAATTTATGAGATTGCAGGGCAAGCCAGCTTAGTTATTTAAACCCAATTAAAAAAAACCTAAGTATATTTGTTAGAATTGTCGAGAAATCAAAAGGGAAAATAGAATAGGAGGCATGACTGAGAAAAGAAGAGGAGGAGAACGAGAGAATTAAGAAAGAGAGAGAAAGGAAAAGAGACCGTGAAGAAAAAGAGAAGAGAAATCGAAAGAGAAGGAAGAGTGAGGGAGAGAGAAGAGAGATCTTACAAAGAGAAAAAGGAGAAATAAAAGAAAAGGCATAGATCAGAACGAAGAACAAGGAGAGATGCACTTCGGAATCTTTGCTTTCTGGTCAAGAAATTGCTAAGAAACCTGCAATCTAAACAGTGAGAAATAACTGTGCGAATAAGGGTTTTGCAAGGAAAATTCCATAACGACCAGGAAAATTCTGATCGAGCTCAAGGTGTCTGTAGAAATACATTACTTCAGAGATTCTACAGAAACTGACGGCTTAGCAATCAGAGTTATTCATCATTCAGAAATCGGTTTGCAAGTTAGCCCTGAATCATCCAAATCTGAGATTTTCAGAAAACTAGTTTCGCTGCAGCTTTTTCAAAAGATCGTTTGGAGGGTTAAATAAAGTCTGATCATGATGTAATTTGGTGGAAAAAATGGTGGCATATCGGTGTTTTTAATCAACGGTGGGGTTGAGAAGTGACGGTCAGTTTCTTATTTATCCATGCCTTTCTGAAGTTGTTTGAAGCACTTTAAAACAGTGTGTCATGTCTGACAAGTGTTAATGTATGGCAGGATCATCCTACACTCGTGGAGCTAGTTCTCAGTTGAAGAAGAACTGATTTGAGTATTATAGCAGCATGATTTGAGTATTATAGGAGCATGGGTAAACCTGCTATTGAAGTTGACAGCGAATCTGTCCGAAGAGTAAGGAAAAAGAATATAGTGTATTGTCTTCTTCATCATGTGGCAAAGGTGAGGTGGAAGCATAATTCATATTTCTTCTATTATATTATATGATTTATGACATGTATGCAATATATCTGATTGTTGGATTTAGGTTTTATGATAATATGCTTGATGATATAATGATAGGCACCTCAATGGTTATTATACGTTATAATATGATATGATATGTTTTGATATGATATGATATGTTTTGATATATTTTGGATGATTATGTGATGCTAGCATGTAAAATGATGTATGATAACATTACAAGATAACGTTATGATGTATGAGATAGGAGAGGAAGGATCGAGCTATGGACCGTTGTCTTCCCTAGAATTGGATTGTGATGAGCCGACAGGTTACATGCATGTCATGAATGGCTGACGAGCCCGTGATGGGAGTGTCTGAGCCGAGGCTAGCCTGCACAACATGGTGTTTTATGGCTATCACGAGGACAGTGCACCATCATATAGAGATGGAGAACCTACCTTTATTGATTTCTTGCATTATGGGCAAGCTGATTGGTATGTGTTATAGCTTTGCAAATAAATCAGGTTATATGTTTGCTAATGTCTAGATTTATGCATTTTGATGAATATGATATAATCGTAAAAATATTAATTATATCCCCCATTGAGTAATTCATTACCCATCCTTTTCTTTTCCCTTCTCAATGTATGCATGCAGTAGCGGAGCTAGAAAATTTTATTACAAGGGGCATAAAAATATATTAAAAACGTAATTTATAAATTACCAAAAAAACTACAAATATTCATTCGTTTTGTATAACGTCTGAAATATTATGAGGACAATTGTAAGGATAATTTTTCTAACGGACAATTTAACTATTCCCTAAACAGTTCTACTTGCACCGCGCTGGAAAGCTTGCCTCCAATAAGTTGCAGAAATAACCTGCTGAAATCGTATCTTTTGGGAATCGAAAGCCAGACCTTGGTGTAAAAGCATTAATGAACCTATTAGTCGACCACTAGGCTTCCATTACAAATGTTCATTCATTTGTTACATCTTCAAATATATTTTCCTTTTTAATTTTAGTTTTTAAGTTTATTTTTTTTAAATAAAAGTCAAATTGATTACTATTTAATTGAGACCAATAAAATTTATTGATCCTTATTCTGTTTAATTTGGGCTGAAACTTAATATAAGCCCAAATTTTAATAAAATAAAAACATAAACCCATTTAATTAGTTAAGTAAACTTAGTTTTTTTGATGGGATCAAAAATTTTTTTTGTGTGGGTTCATAATAATTTTATCTAAAAAAGTTATATCTTTTAAATTTATGGATCCTTATTCTCTTCTTTGTTACTATCTCCTCCCATAGTCCCATGTGTGCATGTGCATTAGGACGCGAGACCAATGGTTCAATGAGATAAAATTATTAAAAAAAATATGACCAGTATAAATGCTTTATTTACTTTTCACTATATATCTATGTTTTATTTTATTTTCTTATGTTTCATGTATTTTATATTATTTTTTAGATGTTGTTCTAAACACTAAAAATTTATTATTTTATATTTGTTCAGTAAAGAGTTATTATCATCTAGAATACTAATAAATTTATTTCTAACAAAAAAATCATACATTACGCGTTTTATTAAAAGTTGTAGTTCAATTGAAAAAAATATATTTTAATTTTTTTGTAACAAATCTCTAAATATAGAACTAGCAGCTCGAAGTGAATTTTATGATTATGCCAAACGTTAACAATCGCAATCATAAATTTATAGGGAAACCAATCAACACTTTAGTTTAGTTTTTTTTTTTGGATATCTATTTAGTCCTTAGTTTAGTTTACTTCAATTCAAGCTTGTACCGTTGTTACGTTGTACGTTACGGTTTATGTTTCTTGAACTAGCGGATTTTTTATGTTACGGGGCTAATCGATAATGAGCCTATGGGTTAGTTTTAACTGGACTTCTGTACGGAACCACAATCAAATATGGCCCTACTCATGAAAAATATGACCTTTCAACAAAGAACTCATACTCATTTAATCAACTTACACATAAAAGTAGTTAAGGGGGTGTTAGTGGGAGTAGGATTTATATAGAGTTGTGTTGATTTTAAAAGTTTATAGATTTGTAAAATTTGTAAATAGTTTGTTAGATTTAGAGAGAGTTATGTGTATTTAGAAAATCTATCAAAATCTTTTATTAAAATGATTTTAAGAATCTTATGGATATATACATAGTATTATGAAAGTTTTTTCTTATGAGTGAAATTATTAACAATCTATGTGCCAATAACAAAGATTCTAATAGATTGATAGAATCAGTAAAAACTAAACTTTTTGAATAACAATAGATTTTATATGGATTTTGAAAATCTTCATACCAATAAAAGTAGATTTTAGTAAGAATGTCAGAATCCATCTACTAGTAACACTAGAAACTCAAAATTTTAACAATTATTATAAATTCATCTACCAATAATCCTCCCTAAGATTCCACCTTAATACAACACTGAACCAATCTTAACAAGAAACGTACCAATAGGAATCGACGACGCGGATTATTTCTTAAAAAAGTATTACAATATTATTCGAGTCAACAAAACCCTAATCAGTAACCACCACGATGGTTCTTCTTCTTTTTCAAGAAAGGCAAAGGGAAGGCAACATACACATTATTAGCAATCGTCCGCTTCCGCAAACTCTATCAACCGCAATCGCTGCGTTTAAACCAGTCAGGTCCAAAATCTACCAACCTACTAACGAAGGAAGTAATTAGTGCTTTCCCGTCGATTGTATTTGTAACCATAATTTTATCACTTACCGCGTTAGATTCCCTCTTAATTATTGCTAAAAGTAGAAATCAATGTACTGATGAAATTCCTAAATATTCCATGACAAAGCAAATTCTCACTGTGAAATCTCAATACTTGTTATATTTACTGGTTTCAAGGATGATCAACACCGATGTTTATTGCTTGGCACCGACACCAATATTAGACTAAAGATATATATACACCAAAAATAATAAGGAAGATAAGGGGAGGAATAAGAAGAAGAAGTGACTTACATTCTGACGACGTGGCAAGACGAGTTAGGAAGAGTAGGGGAGCAATCACAAGTGATATTACTCTCAAACTCTTTGGCTGTGTAAGTGGTAACAATCCAATTGCCTTCACGGCTACATGGATCTTTGTTAAAGTCCCAATCTTTCTTCCTTAGCTTCTTCCCTATCTCCTTTAGTGCTCTCACTTCCCAATTTAAAAACAACCATCATCAACAAAAGATTAAGAACGTGCTTTGATCTCCAAATTTCTCAAGATACCCACATGGTGATAGAGTTGCATACACATATACGTATGAACGAGATGAGAAAATGAAGATTCTTTTGTTTGATTTCGTAGTTGGGAACGATTAAAGAAAAAAAAGAAAAGGGGTTTTAAGAATATTTTTTAAGTACCTTCGGCCTTGTAATAACTCAAATCGGTTCTTTAAAAGAAATAAGAGTTAATGAGTTTAAAAAGAGTTCTTTATTGAATTTTAGCCGGAGCTCGAAAGATACACGGTGAGTTTAGGTCGTCGGAATAAAAATGCCGACCTAAACTTGAGAAATAAGAATTCTAGAACGATTAACAATGAGTTGATGTGTTTGCCCTAGAATTCTCTCTCGATTTTTGAATGAATTCTTTGTCGAGAAGTCCTCCATATTTATAATGCCTCTTAGTCGGTCTTCAAGGCTTGCTCTTTTCCTTTTCGGAATAGGAAAGTTTCCCGAAAAATATGGCCGACTTTGCGCTTTTTCGGATCGATAAGGTTAAATGGAATCTTTCCATTTATCTGGGCCGACTTGGCGTCTTATCCGGGTGGATAAGGATAAATGAAATATTTTTTTTTAACTTAGCCGACCTAAAATAGCCAAAGGCCGTTTTAGAGTTTCTTAATGGGCCGAGCTTGGTGGACATCAGGCTTTTTAGAGGGGATACGAAACTGGCTCTAACAGTTAGTCCCCCCCAGTTCGGCAAACGTGAATGGATCGAGTTTATCGAATTTTGAAGAGTAGGGTTCGATGTATATAGGGAAGCCCTAGTATTGGAGCGTGAATTCCGGATCTAGCTTCGTAGGTCTGCGCGCGTAGGTATAGGCTTGACACGTGTCAATCATGCAATAAGCCGCTGATTAAAAATATTGTGAGGAAATGTCAACAGTCGCCGATATAATAATGACTCTTGGGAACCGCTCTGGATTTCTCTATAAATAGAGTGAAACTCTCTCATTCTCGCACTTCTAACTTCGCGAGAGAAAGGATTGCAAAGGTTAGCTCTCGATTCTCTCTGCTTTATTTATTTTTGTTTTTCACCGATAATCTCCTTCCATCGTCTCCGCTCGTTGCTCGGCCGTGATTTCTCCGATCTGCATCAAGATCTGCCGCCGTGTTCTTCAGAGATGTTGAAGATTGGAACAAGCCGATCTGAATCCAGGAAATCTAGGTCGGATCAAAGGAAAGCTGATGAGATCGGCATCTCTCTGGATGAGTTTCTCAGGATATCAAAGGAGGATGCGATCGTTCAGAGCCGATCAAAAGGGAAAAAGGTTACTTCGTCTCCAACTCGATCTCCCTCCGGGTCGTATGAAGAGGACGAAGCTGAATATGCAGTGAGGAAGCCGCAGCGGTACGTTTCGTCGCCGACCAGGTCGAGACCGTTTCGAGGGATGACGCTGAGGCGTCGACGCGTGCCCCCTTTCTAATTCCCCAACTACGCGATGAAGATGACCGATCTGGGGAATCAATGCAGATGGTACCTTATGATGAATATGATCGATCCAGGGGATCAAATGAATTGGCGATTCGCGATGACCTGAATCTCACGATTGCTGAGGAACACGCGAATCAGTTCGGTATTGTTGATCTGAATCCAAAGGTGAAGAAGTTCCGACGAAAGAAAGGGGAACCGAAGATCAAACCAGTTGCCGATAATCCCCTCGGAGTTTTCCCAACGAAATCAACCATGGAGTCGTTGATTTCGTTGAAGGAGGAGTGCAACATTGATCTAAATGTTATTTTCATGGTTCCCAGCCTGTCGGAACGGCCATGGGATGCTCCACCTGGATGGATGTGTTTGTACGAGAGCTTCTTCCAGAAGTTCCACTTATGGTTCCCTCTTTCTCGCTTGCTGCTCGAGTACGCTGACAAGAGAGGGTTGTCGATCTCGCAATTTTCACATGCTATTTTTCGCCTGATCGTCAGCCTTCTAGTCATTTTGGTCAAGCACAAAATCCCTTTGAACTATGCCGCGTTTCATGCAATGACGACCACGCGGAAGAACAAAGCGGATTTAAGGAACCGCGGCTCGTACTACACGAGCTTGAAGAAGAGGTTCAACACCGTCACCGGTGGCCAATCTTCTAAGATAGGGGACTGGCGTGATCGGTATTTCTTTGTGCTGATTAACGACTTTTTTGTTGTGGATCGGTACATACCGATCAGGACGGAGTGTGGGGAGATTATCGGTAGATATTTGCGCCCTAGTTTTTACAGAAGATTAATGTCATTTCTAATCGGCTTCATTGTTACTTGCAAGTTATAACTCCATCGCCTTCGTTGACGATCCGAAGAAAATCTACGCGATTACAAAACGTTTTGCAGCGCTTTCTGCATTCACCTGGTTGAGCATTCTGGAAGAGAGACTCGCGAGAACCCAAGGTCAGTGGTTTACACAACTGAACTGGATGTTTCCAGTTATATCTCCGATCTGGAAATGACTTGTCTTTGCAGCTGCGCTAAGCCGATCTCATCGCAGAAGAATGAATGCCCGTCCACTAGCCGACTTGGATGATTTGAAGAATGTTTTGACTTCTCCCAATCCTTGTCTGTCGTCTAGCCAGGATCAGGCCATCTCGGCTGGGGATCGAGACTTGCCGCCGGCTCCCGTGGAAGCTTCGGACCTGGTCAGGGAAGAGGATGAGGCGATTAGAAAAGCTGAGAGTCTTGCTAAAAAGGCCGCCGATAAAAAAGCTGCCAGAGGGGCTGGGACAGCTGCTAAGGCCAAAAAGAAGGCCGCCGATAAGAAGCGCAAGAAAACTCCAGAGACGGGTGAGGAAATTGAAGCAACCGACCTCAACGTTGGCGGATCGGTCAATAAAAATGTCAACTTCCCGGGCTCGGAAGAGAGTCTGTCTGGGTTAAAGAGGTCTCGGCATGAAAGAGTCCTCCATCCGTTCAGATTCTCATCTAATTATCGAGGATCCGAACCAATTACAAGCGATCCAATGGCGTGTCTGGACTTCTTCCTTAAGCTTAAGGATCATCCAGCGGGTTCGTCTACTGACGCTTCCAGTCTTATCCGAAAGGCGGAGGCCGCGCGCTTCGGGATGGACATGGCCCGGGTTAGTATCAGTTGATTTTTGCTTAGTCTTTCGTATTTTTTGTCGATGTGTTCTTACAGCTAGAGCACCATCCTTGCAGGCCTTTAGTACCATACTTAATGTTATGTGTGGCTACGATCGGGACGTCCAAAGGCAATCGGATAGTCAAGCCGAGCTGGAGTCTCTCAAAGAGGCCCTCGAGGCTGAGAAGGAGAAAAACGCCGAGCTGGAAATGGCGGCGATGGAGGCCGATGCAGAGAGACAAAGGTCTCAAGCGGCTGAGGAGTCTCTGAAAGCGACTCGAGAAGAAGTCGAAAAATGGCGCGCGGCTGCAAGTCGTGCCACCAAGAAATTCCAGCAGGAGAAAGCCTCAAAAGAAAAAGTGTGCGATGCTGCTAGGAATGCGATGAGGCTGGTCAATACTCATTACGCCGGTCTCATCGAAAAGATGAAGAGGCATTTGGCCCAAAGGGAAGAGGCCGACAAGATTGTCACTACTACGGCTCAGTGAAAAGGAGTCGAACGGGCTGTTGAAATCTTTGAAAAACAAGGTTTCACGTTGCCTGCCTTTGTGAAGGATAAGGTAGACGACAACGTCCGGGATTGGGAGGCCAAGCAAGCTACTTTCGAGGAAGTTAGTTTTGAGGCTGTCTAGCTGAAAATTCTAGCCCTCGACGAGCTGTTCGGAGAGATGAGACCGGTTGTTACGAAAGAGCCTGCTGCAGAGGTGTCCGCGATCGCGATTGAGCCTGCTGGCAAATTTCGACGGGCAAGTCGTTGGTGAGAAGAATGGTGGTGACCCTTGTCCTGAGGATGCCGAGTTGTTGGTGAGAAGAATGGTACCTCCCGACGGGCAAGTCGTTGGTGAGAAGAATGGTGGTGACTCGTGGCCAGGGAAAATGCGCCTGAAGCAAAAAGGATAGAAGAAACGGTCGAGGGGGCGATCGAAAAAACCGGGGACTGATCATCCCTAAGTTGTATTTTAGTTTTTTTTTAGTATAAGTATTTTAGTAATCAAAGTGGATTCGTCGTAATTTATGTAATTTTTCGAAGAATCACTGAATGGAAATTCGGTTTTAACGAATGATCGTGTTCTTTTGGAGTACGACCATGAAAGTGCGATGCGATATCGGCTTTAAAATTCATGCGACTAAAATTCCAAGTGTAGAATATGCGAATCGGGTCGACAATATTCTTATGTCGACTACAAGATGCGATCTGGTCGGCTAAATAATATTGCAGGACTTAAGATTTGCGGAACAGTATCCGGCTCAAAAGTGAAGTGTGAATACAAAACACGCGAGAAGCTCGGCTTATATGGTTTTGCACCACTTCTTTTCTAAGTATGAATATCGATATGCGAATCAAGTCGGCGTCCTTATCAACACCATTTAGAAAAATCTAAGTCAAATATAGGTTGTGAGTCTGATCGGCTTATGAACTATATGGCTTAGATATTGCGAATCAGGTCGGCTTTATACGCGGTAAAATGCGGCGTTAGCACGCAGGCAAATGGACTTGGATTTGTTGTGCCGAACTAGGTGGATCAAGACCAAGCTTTAGGCGGATCGAGCATCTGGACAAGATGACGATATGAAAAGATGAGAAAAATTTGAAGTAAAAAATCATTGTATTATTGATAAGAAAATAGCCGAACAAACTTCACAAACTGTAAAATATTAAGTCCCCTCGTTTTTGATTGGGGGGAGCAGTTGTACCCGTCCTAAGACGGGTTGCCTAAGTACCCTTTTCGGGGATCAAACCGCTCCGTAGTTCATGGTGCTCGCATGATGAGCATGTATTTTTTTTATTTTTTTATTTTTTTTTTTGCGCAAGGCCTAATGACGCCGACCTCAGTAGTAGTAGCGTTTGAGGCTCATTGAGTTCCAAGCGCGGGGAACTTCGTCGCCTGCTGTAGTTTCGAGTAAATAAACTCCTCGTTTGACGACCTTAGTGATGATGTAAGGACCTTCCCAGTTAGCGCCAAGCTTGCCGGTATTTCGTTCCTTGCCGTTCTCGTAGACCTTTCGAAGGACCAGGTCGCCTTCATCGAAGTGTCGGTTGTGAACCTTCTTGTTATAGTAGCGTGTTGCTTGGTTCTGATAATTTTGCATTCGGAGAAGAGCATGGTTCCTTGTTTCTTCGAATGTGTCGAGGTTGTCAATCAGTATTGCGTCTTTGAGGTCGAGGTTCTCTGGGAGGACTGTTCGGCGTAAACAGCCGACGTTGACTTCAGCGGGCACCATTGCTTCGCATCCGTATGCTAAGGAGAAAGGAGTCTTTCCCGTTGCAGTTCTAGGCGTTGTGCGATGAGACCAAAGGACTCTGTCGAGTTCGTCGGCCCAGAGACCCTTTTTCGCGTCGAGGCGTTTCTTGATGCCGTCCATGATGGTCTTGTTAGTTGCTTCTGCCTGGCTGTTGTCTTGTGGATGTCGAGGGGTGGATTTGTTGAGACGGATCTTCCAGCGTTCGCAAAATCACTCGAAGTTTTTGGAGATGAACTGCGAACCGTTGTCAGTAACGATCTCGTGAGGAAGGTCGTGGTGACAGATGATGTACTTCCAAACGAAGTTTTGGACCTCCTTGTCTTTGATACTGACGAAGGCCTTGGCTTCAACCCACTTGGTGAAATAATCTGTCATGATGAGCATGAATTTGCGCTGGCGGGATGATGGCCGATGTCAGCAGCTCGGTTGGTTGATGTATCATAGGTGCGTGACGTTGGCAGTAGTTGCATTTTCGGGCTTACTTCTCGCAGTCTTCGTGCATGGTTAGCCAAAAAGTCCATCTTTCTTGATATTGAGGGTGAGAGCGCCTCCACTTGAATGGTTTCCTCCAGCTCCGTCGTGGATTTCTTTGATAGCTCGGTTTACTTCATCTCCATGGATACACGTGAGGAGTGTTCCGGAGGCTGTGCAACGGCATAAGATGTTGTTGGAGATAGTATATTTTGTACTGCAAGCGCGTAGTCGCCGAGCCGACCATTTTTCTGCAGGTAACTCACCGGTTTCTAGAAACTGTCGGATCTCGATCCACCAATCTGGTGCTTCAGTTGCATCTGGGTTAGGAGTAGCGATGGCAAGGACGATCTGGGACGGTGCCATACGTGGTGATGCGATGCCTTCAACTGGTATCGTGCGTCGTAAGGCGGAGTCCTTGTCAGATGTTAAAGCGGCGAGGGCGTCGGCTCCTTTGTTGTCAGATCGGTTGATCTGGAGAAGTTCGAAAGTCTTGAATTCCTTGGCTAGATTTTGAACCAAGGCGAGGTAAGCTCCCATTCGTTCATCTTTAGCTTCTTATTCGCCGCTCAATTGTTTCAACATTCATGCCTCGAGCTAAACGAAGTCCGGCTATTAGTTATCCATACTCGGCTTCGTTGTTGGACGCTGTGAACTCAATACGGATGGATTGCTCGAGAACTTCTCCGGTTGGTGATTGTAGTTGAATACCGATGCCAAATCCGAGACGTGATGATGCGTCGTCGACGTATAATTCCCAAGGTTCGGAGGTTGGTGGATCGTTGTTGATTAGATCGGGTGCTAACTCGTTGAGGAAGTCGGCCAAGACTTGAGACTTAGCACTTGTGCGGTTCCGGTACTCAATATCGAACTCGGACAGTTCGACGCCCATTTCGCCATTCGTCCAGACTGTGTTGGACTTTGGAGGATGGTTCGAAGTGGCTGACTAGTAAGGACGGCGATCGAATGTGATTAGAAGTACGGGCGTAGTTTGCGAGATGCGACGACGACGACTAGTGCCAATTTCTCCAAGGTCGGATAGTGTGACTAGGCACCGTCCAATGTCTGTCTCTTATACACATCTAGATGTGTATAAGAGACAGGTGTTGGACTTTGGAGGATGGTTCGAAGTGGCTGACTAGTAAGGACGGCGATCGAATGTGATTAGAAGTACGGGCGTAGTTTGCGAGATGCGACGACGACGACTAGTGCCAATTTCTCCAAGGTCGGATAGTGTGACTAGGCACCGTCCAATGTCTGTCTCTTATACACATCTAGATGTGTATAAGAGACAGGTGTTGGACTTTGGAGGATGGTTCGAAGTGGCTGACTAGTAAGGACGGCGATCGAATGTGATTAGAAGTACGGGCGTAGTTTGCGAGATGCGACGACGACGACTAGTGCCAATTTCTCCAAGGTCGGATAGTGTGACTAGGCACCGTCCAATGTCTTGCTGATGTAAAAGATCGGCTTCTGTTTACCTCGATCTTCCCGAACTAGAACTTCGCTGATTGCCACGGTGGAAATGGAGATGTACATGAGCAAAGTGTCGTAATTTTCTGGTTTCGCGAGGATCAGTGGTGTAGACAAGTAGGTCTTGAGTTGTTGGAATGCTTCTTCGCACTTGTCGTCCCACTCGAAACGTTTGTTGCCGCGGAGGAGCTGATAGAATGGTAGACATTTGTCCGTTGATCTTGAGATGAAGCGAATCAGGGCGGCGATTCTTCCTATGAGTCGTTGGACTTCGCGTGTGTTTCTAGGAGACGGTAGTTCTAGCATTGATGAAATCTGCTTAGGATTGGCCTCAATGCCACGCTGGATGACCAAGTAGGCAAGGAATTCTCTCGAAGTGACTGCGAACGTGCATTTGGCCGGGTTGAGCTTCATGACGTACTGATTGAGTATGCGAAAGCAATCTCGTAGGTGGGAAATATGATCGCCGGCCTTCGTTGACTTCACAAGCATATCATCGATGTAGACTTCCATCGTCTTCCCGAGTTGATTGCGGAACTTTTTATTGACGAGGCGTTGATAAGTGGCTCCTGCATTCTTCAAGCCGAAAGGCATGACCTTGTAGCAGTATGTCCCCCGATCCTTAATGAATTTGGTCTTCTCGCTGTCTTCTGGATGCATGAGGATCTGGTTGTAGCCTGAGAAGGCGTCCATGAAGGAGAGAAGTTCGTTTCCGGCTGTTGCCTCGACGAGCTGATCAATTCGGGGAAGTGGGAAGCTGTCCTTGGGGCAGGCTTTGTTTAGGTCGGTGAAGTCAACACAGACTCGCCATTTTCCGTTCTTTTTCACTACGATGGGGTTAGCTAGCCAATCGGGGTACTTGAATTCAGTGATTGATCCAGCTTGCACTAATTTTTCCGCTTCGTCGTGGACGGCCTGAGCCCGTTCGGGTCCAAGTTTTCGGCGTTTCTGTTTGATTGGCTTGTATGTAGCGTCTACGAAAAGTTCGTGTTTGGTGATTTTTGGATCGATGCCTCTCATGTCGGCCATCGACCAGGCAAAAGTCTCGACGTTTTCCCGGAGGAAGGTGATAAGTTCGTCCCTCATGCTCGGGAGTAATTTCGTGCCTGTCCCTACGCATCGTTCTGGATGCTTGTCGTCGATGTTAACTTGTTCGACGAGGTCGCTTTTCAGCTTCTCGTGGTGAATGATCCGTGGGTCGAGATCGTTGCTGTTGTCGATCTTGAATGTAGAGGCGTTCCAAACTCGTTGTTTGTCAATATAGCAGTGTCGTGAAACCGTTTGATCGCCACAGACAGTGAAAATGCTGCCTTTGATCGGCATCTTTACGCACTGATGGTAAAAGGACGGTATGGCTCGCATGGAGTTGATCCAAGGTGTGCCTAGTATGACGTTGTAGATCGCAGGTCTATCGATGACGTCGAACTTGACGATATAAGTCTTTCCCCCAACCCGAACGGGGAGTTGGATGGTTCATATCGTTGAGATGGAGTCGCCTGTGAAACTAGTGAGAGGTGTTGTTGCGACCCCGATCTCCGAGTCTCTTATGCCCATCTTTCGGAGGGTGTTCCTGAAGATCAGGTCGACCGAACTACCTGTGTCGACAAAAATTTTTGATACCCCGTCGTCGCCGATCACGAGGGATATGACAAGAGGGTCATAGTGAGGTCGGTCGATGCCGCGTGCATCCTTTTCGGTAAATGTGATGGGAACAACGTTAGAAAAGAGGGCGTACGAGTCGGCGGGTGCGTTCACAGACTTGCGTTCGTATCGTTTGATGGAGTTGATGGAATCCAAACAGGACAAGAGTCTGCCCATTATCATGTTTATTCGTCGTCGGGTGGGCGAGGGGGTGGTGTTTTCTCATCATCCCGTTCTCGCTTGTTATCGTCTCTGCCTCGTCTATTCGAGTTGTTATTTTTGTTGGACCGTCGATCGTGGTTCCGTGGTTCGGGAAGCGCCGGTTCTTGTCGCCTCTGTCCTGGTGTTGACGGGACTCTTGGTGGCTGTCCTGTGTGGCGGGTCGGGAATTCTTGTCTCGTGCCGATTTGTTGTCTGCTACGGACTTAGCTTTGGCGGCCTTGTCTTTCTCGATTCTTATGTAGCCGAATGATTTGTGTAAACCATCCTCTAAGGTTTTTGTCTTTCCGGTTTTTAGCTTATCGCAGAATGCTTGGTCATCTCGCATCGGGGAGTCTGCAGCGAGAGACGATGGCCCTGAACCAATCCAGTGATTCTGTGTTGCCTTGTACGCAGGACCATAGATCAAGTTCCGATGTCGAAGTGTCGATATTGAGCGAATAGTGCGTGAGAAACTTTTTCCGAAGTTCTTTGAACGAGCCGATCGAGTTCGGTGGCAATCGTGAGAACCAAGTGAGGGCGTTCCCAGAAAGCGATTCGACGAAGTATTGACAGAAACATGCATCATGTTCGTCTTCAGGTACGTGTGCTCTACCTATGGCGACTTTAAACGCCGCCATATGTCTCTCCGGGTCGGTGTTCCCATTGTAGATAGTCGGCAACTTAATCTTGTCAATGTCCTTCATCGGGGCGCTTGTGATAGCCGATGTAAATGGAGTTTGATCGGTTTGTCGGAGAAGTTTCTCCAACTCGGGGGCCGTCGTAATTGCGTTGTGGACTCTGGAGTCCATGCTATCGAGGCGCTAGTGTATGAGATCTACCTCGGTCTGCGTAAGGGTTGCGGTTTGGGCGGTAACTCTCGAGCGAGCGTTAGACCTGGCCTGACCTCTCTGCAGGTCTTTTGTTGGGGTGACCCTGAACAGGTTGTTGATTACTCGATCGGTGTTAGGGTTTCTTCGTGGTGTTGTTTCCCCAACTATGTCCTCAACGTCGTCAGAAGCGAGGTGATTTTTGAGGATACGGTCCACTTCTTCACGATACGCGACCTGCTCGGCTCTGAGTAGATCGAGACGATCTTCCATTCCCTTCTGGATCTGGGCTATGAAGATCTTCATCATATCGGTCATGTTGACCAGTGGCGATTCTGGCAGAATCTGCACCCTTGGCAGCGGGCCGGTGCGCGTCGTATCGCCAGTTTGACGCTGGTCGGCTTCTTCCGTGACAGGCAAGCCTGTTGCAGGATCGATTGGCCGACCTGATATCAGATCGACGAGCCGATCAGAGGTGTAGACATCTCCGGGCCGATCTGTTGTTTGATTCCCAGATCGGCCTTCGCCGGTGTTAGTAGCCTTCGGGTCGGTTGGTGGAGAATCATCAACCATCTTCGAGCTCTGCGGTTTTTCTTAAAGACTGAGTCTCTTATTCCCCACAGACGGCGCCAAATGTAATAACTCAAATCGGTTCTTTGAAAAAAATAAGATTTAATGGGTTTAAAGAGAGATCTTTATTGAATTTTAGCCGGAGCTCGAAATATACACACGGTGAGTTTAGGTCGTCGGAATAAGAACGCCGACCTAAACTTGAGAAATAAGAATTCTAAAATGATTAACAATAAAATATTGTATCACCTCCAACAGCATATACTCTTCTCAGAGTCTCTCTCATATATAATATTAATATAACTTATTTATTTAATTAAAATTAAAAATATATAAAAAAAGAGCTAGTTATTAATTGACACCTGTAAGAGACAGTTTCTAAAATCCCTCCTTTTAGAACAGTTTCTTCTTTTTCTTTGTTTTTTTCAATTTTTTTCAATTTTTTATTTCTTAGAAACTGTCTTAAGAGACAGCGTTGGAGCTGCTCTAAGAGCATGATCAACGCGGTTTCTTAACAAAGGTTCTTAGTATATTTTGAGTTTAAATTAAATGAAAATTAAGAAGAAAACTAAGAATCGATCCTTAAATAAGAAACTTAAGGATCGGTTCTTAAGTGCCACTTGTCATCTATTGATTGAGTTTCGTTTTTGGGATTCGATGGGACCGATAAAGAAGAAGAAGAGACAGCGGAGAAGAAGGTTGATCGGGACGTCTTGCTCGCTGCTGCTGCCGCCTCCTCCGCCGCCACCACTCTTCACAGCGACGATTCATCTCAGTCGTTGGATTGGTTGGATGGATTCTCTCGCCGTATTTTTGGTATTGGCTTTATTGTAAATCTCGTTACTCTTTGTCTGTTTCTTGGTTATGTGGCATTGGCTTCGTTTATGTATTTCTCCGAATCTTCTTTTCGGATTTACGGATGTTAGCATACTTTATCTTGATTCGTCGTTTATCTATCGATTACATAGAACTTGCGACTGTTGACAATGATAAGAGAAATTTGGTTGATGTGGGTTTTTAATTTTGAGGATAATTATAAGTTTGAGGAATGTGTATGATTGGTACTGTAGACAAGAGATGTTCCTCAATCTTACTTTTGAGTCTACAACTTTTGTGGTTTCGATCTATTGATTTGACTAGTTTATGGGTTTGTAACTTCTCCTTGTTCTATTGATTGAGTAGTTTCTGGGTTTGAACTAAATGATATCTCTCCCCTGTTATTAAAACTAGCATACTCTGACACTAGAAACCTGTGTTTCTGTTACTGCAAATGCACAAGATCCGGTAATGTCTGTGAAGTTATCCTCAACCCGATTGATTACTCTTGTTTCTTATTGAATATCGCTATACTTGAGTGGAAATTATTTTGGTTTTTGATTGATTTGGATTTAGGGGTTCTATTTCGTAGTTTTGCAAATCGACTCAACTTCGTAAAGTTATCCTCAAACCCTGAACAAATTTGTTTCTTTTATCTTTCTTTGTTATCAGTTTGAAGATCAAAAGAAGAATGAATATTGATTGTTCTGAGGCAGAGCAGTGTGATTACGTCTTTGTTACTCAAGAATCCGAACCGAGCAGTGTGATTGCCTCATCCATTACTTCAATGCCGGATAGTTCCCAACCAGTTGAAGCTCTTGGACATGAATCTGCTGTTATTGTTTCCACCTCAACATCATCTCCGGTTCAGAGTTCTTCACCAAACAGATCCGGACCAACTCCTCCTGTCACCACATCGGTTAGTTCAGAGTTCTTCACCAAACCGTGAATATCACCTTTCGGCAAATTTAGACTTAGTGCGGTTGTAAACTTTGATTGCTTTGGAATAACAGGCTTGAGATGCAGTGTAATAGTATTGAATCCAAGTAAAGCTAAGCTTTTTCAACCTCATCTAGTTGAGAATTGAGATGCTACGGTTTTTGTTTATGGTTTATGATCATTAATTTTTTTTTAAGTACCCCTAATGATGTTTTACCATTGGAGCAAAGAAAACAACAAGGGTTCTTAATATAAATTTTATAATTTTATATTAAGTAAGAGATGGGGTTCTTGCATTGAACATTGTCTAACTGCAAATCCTTGGAGTATCTAAGCAAAGTTTCTTAACATTAAAAAAGGAAAACAAATCAGAAAAGTAGAAGTAGGTTTCTTAAAAATTCTTAAAGTTCTAATTGTAGAAACGTATCTAAGTATTTAAGATACCCTCTACCGCATGTGTTTTGTTCTAATTGGTTCTATCTTTTTTTAATATTAAAATTTAATTATATATTTTATATTATGTTAAAATATAATATTTTATCATTAAGATATCTTTGTTTACATACTCAATGATCGGTCATGCTCTAAGGAGTGTCTCAAAAATAAAAAACAAATATGTTTTGGCAATTAAAAATAAAAAATAAAAAAAAATATTTTCTCTTTCAATCAAAAATTGACATGTGGAGATTAAGGGTGTCTTAAAAGCATGGGGTATTTAAACATTAAAAAAATAAAAAAATTAAAAAGGGAGAGGAGAGAGAGAGACGTTGCTTATATGGGAACTTATGACAACGTATGAGAACCGTTTCTAAACATATACTTCTTTCTCATTGGTTCAATTCTATTTATATTTAAAATTTAATTAAATTATTAAATTATATTAATAAACTATATTTAAGATACGTGTTTGAGAGACTTAAGCGATGGAGATGGTCTAAGTATCTCTACAAAGACACCCAATCTCTATTTTTCTCCTTTTTAATATTTTAAAAACTTAAAGACACTCTCCTTTTTGTGCAATGGAGGTGGTCTAACAATCCCAATAACTAAGGTTATAATCTCTGTTTTCCAGATTTCAAATTTGTCTTATACACGAAACTGAAGATTATTGGTAATAATGTGACGGAAAATCGTTATTGAACTCTTTTTTCTTTGCAATTATTTTATTTTTTGCTTATTTTTTATTTTTGTTTTGCTTATTTTTTACTTATTTTTTCATTTTATTTTTCATTTCGTGTTTTTGACCTGTGCAATAGGATTTAGTAATGACATCGCTAAGTTCCCAATAGTAGTCGTCTACTCGTCTTCATTTGTAAAGGTGATGGTTAAGATATAAAAACCTGAAAATTGATTTGATTATATATGTATGTCACGACAAATCGTGCAGATTGATTGTGTCGTGCCAGAAGCAATCAGAAATAGAGATCTCTTCAAGCAAAAGTTGGATTTGACGGTTAATGGACGGACGCGGTTTAACATGACATCGTATTCGATGGACGATGGAGTGTGCGGTGCAGTGGAGTTCGGAAATGAGGTTGTGTGGGATGTCGACGCAAGTTCCGTTAGGGAGAGAGATATGGAGTAGCTGCATGCATTGCTGAGACTCCTATGTTTGGTGACAGAAGCTCCCATGTTCCTTCGCAGCCGGATGCCACGTAGCATGAGACGCCAAAGGAATACGCGCCGGTAACTCCTTGATACGCCACACGGAGGGTGGATCCGTGCAAGGCCGCCGCCGTGTAACGCACGTTTTTAGCCTTTAGGTTTGTTTGAATTTGTAATTTTTTGAAAGAAGACATAGTATAAGTCTTGAAAAGCTAAAACTCAGAGACAAAGAAAGAAACCAAGTAGATGATGATGATACTGTTAAGAGGATGAAGAAGAAGAGGCCATAGACAAATATATGGGCACATGCCACATGCGGGTGTGGTCACGGGGCCACCTCTCACTAAAACCTTTCTCTTTCTCTTAACAAGAAACGTACCAATAGGAATCGAAGACGCGGATTAATTGCCACATATGGATTATTTTCTTCAAAAAGTATTACAATATTACTCGACTTTTTTATTTAGTGGTTCAGTGACTACATCCATATACATTCAGCAGTTTTCACTGTATCCTTACCCAAATACCTTCACTCGGTATGTCTTGGTTAACTATGAAAAGCAAGTAATATCCCGGCGGTGCGAGATTCAAAATCTTCAATCCGACCTTCATAGTGGCAACATGATCAAGAACCAATATCCGTTGATGCATGTAGAAGGAATGCGTAGCAAACGATGGAAACACTATCGTGACTTTAACTAGATCTTTGACTCTCCCGGTTACAGTAAACTCATGAAGCGTCAATAATGAATCGTATTTGATCGTTTGTGACATATATATAGGAGTAAAAATCCTAGGACAAAAACTCAGAAAAACGATGTTCCAAATACGACGGAGAAAATACTTCTAACCTTAACACCGTCCGGAAAAGAACACCGGTAAAGAACTCCGACGGGTGTTGGTTTGCTTTTAATTATTTGATTTTTTTTCCTTTTATTTTGCTTTTATTATCCTTTTATTTTGCCGGTTTTCACTCCGTATGTCCAAAACGCGACAATTAGTAGTTATTTACAAACAAAAAGTGGAAAGATTTTATAATAAAATTACTGGGAAATGAAAAATTGAAAGATGTTTATTGCCTAATTAATTCGTTATTAAACATGTTTATAATTATTATCTATAAAATTGTTTAGTAAAATTATCAAATCATGATAAAAACCAGATATCCCAATTTATCGACATATCATATAGAACTTTACAAACTGTTGGAAGCAAGTGTCCATCTCACCAGAGACTTTGACGATTTTCATCCTGATGGAGGCGTTCCGATTTGAATCATGTGACGACGAATAAAAAATGTAAAGTAGTATATATACATAAACGAGATGTTAATTAGTATCCAATGTCATGAATTATCTTTTTTTTTCGGAATGAAAGTAGTTAGTAGGGTTGTTTTTTTTGTAGTTTAGTTCAAACTAGATAGCAATTTAATGGATAGTGGTAAAGTATGTTTCAACAGCTAATCTCATATATCTTAATTGTTTTTTTTTCTTTTTCTTCCCGCAAACACAACTCAAAACAAACTTGTCAAAAAGGTAAAAACAAAAAACAAAAAACAAATATAGAAATGGGTGAATTTACTCACAAAGATCATTCCTATATACTCAAACTAATTTCGATTAGTTAGCTATACGCTAAATGTTCTCTAAACGTTTGATTATAACATATATAAACTCAAAAATATACCTTTCTGTCACATCAAAACATATATAATCCCTAATCGAAATTAGTTTGTGTATATATGTTTTGATCTAACAAAAATGTATATTATTTTGTTTGATTAATGTATATATTGGAAAGGTGTGATTGTTTAGTAATAAAAAAATTTAAATGTGTACAAGAAAACTTTCAAAACACAGTTCACATTTTCATAAAAAAAAATACTAATAACATTTCTAACAATTGCGGTTTCATCCGAAAAAGAAAGCACATTTTTATTTTTTATAAAACATTGAAAGTTTGAAACGCAATTTGGACTCTTTGTTTCCTTAGCCTCCTCATGAGCTTAACGTATGTTCTAAACGCAGGTGTGGCACGCTGCTCTAATTAAGTCTGGGCATTATTATTTTCTATATATATACTAAATAGAAAATTGTATAATATGGTCATTGTGACTGAGTAAATCACAACTCAAATCTCAAACTATTTTCGGAATTTCTAAAAAACGAGGTTTATTTGTTAGTCAAAACATTTAATTTGGCTCATAAAAAATATGAATCTGAATGCGGTTTAATCTACAATAGTGTTAACAAAAAATAAAATCTCCTTATTGGTTTTTCCAAAAAATCTTCTTAGTATGAAGATTACCCGAGTAAAAAACAGTTATCGGTTTATTATGTATTGGTTTATCGGTTGGATTATATTGGTTTTGATAGTAATTCACTCAATAGACGTTATACTCTAAAACGATCAAATGCAGATTCGAACCGAAAGTAACACCACAACAGTTTTACAAATACAAAAAGAGAGGTTTGATGCCTATGAGCATAAACATAAGACATTTATTCAGCTTAAACATTATTATTCCACATCTGATTCAAACAGACAAGACCAACACAATACACATGAAGAGTACTTGCTTAAGCCCAGACTTAGAGCGGCGTCAATCCAACCACACCTGCGTTTAGAACAAACGTAAGCTCAGAAGAGTCCAAAACTGCGTTTAAATTTGCTTTCTTTTCAAATGAAACCGCAATTGTTAGTATTTACCAAATAAAATCCTTTGTTTATTGTAAACGCAAACTGAAAAACTGAAAATGTAAATTTTTTTTTTTTTGAAAATGTGATTTTTGTTTTGAAAGTTTTCTTGTACATGTAAAACGCTTGAAACTTTTTACCCAAAACAAAAAAACGCTTGAAACAATCGCAGCCTTAAGTCACAGGGACCGAAAGTTTAACCATACCGCAAGCCAGTCTCCCGCCTGCGTTTCCAGTGGTCAGACTAAGCTCATGCCCACCTACATTTTTCAAAATCAAAGAAGAAGTAATCAGGTAACAACTTGGCTTAAGAGACTTTTATAAGCCATCCTTCGCTAACAAGTCAATGAAACTATGAATACAAAACCCAAAGAGGAGGAAGAATTCAACAGACCACAAGAATCGTGCAACCGGAAGTAAAAGTACAATAGTTTACCCTTTCCAAGGTCGTCCTTAAGCTCGTGAACCACAAAGGCTCTTCCAACAACAGAGTTAGGACCAGTCAGAGGAATCTGCACAATTTTGATTTCACAGTAAACAAAAGCTTCTTGTAAGAGAACATATGATGAGTAACAAAATACTTCAATAAGGAAAAAAAAAAACTTGCGATAAACCCCCCGAACCTGATTATCCACTAGTGTTGTTTCTGCCACGCCTGATTGTTACATAAACAAAACAGTACTTAGCTCAAACAGTTCTTGATTATGAAAAGATGGCAGCCAAAAAATGATTAGGGAAAACTTGGAATGGAGAATGTAAAATACCATCGGCATTGGCAATTATGTTTCCCAGGTCACCCGCATGACGGATCTCGTCTTGAGGAGCTCCGTGTGTCATGTTGTTAGGGTTGAAATGTGGTCCTATGAGAATGTAACACAAGATAATAGTTTCAAGAGAATCAAAACACACAAGTCATGAAATCGCCATTGTTGTATCGGTATGATGAAACCAAACCTGTTGAGATGCATCCATTTGTTGTATCACCAAACTCATGCTGTAAAAAAAGCAAACACAACACAGAGTTACATCAAACTATATAGCTCGAAGAATCCAACAGTAAAACAAGCCAATGGTTCGTTCTTACGAGGTGAAATCCATGAGGCCCTGGAGCGAGCCCTGTGATACGAACATTCACAGTCGTAGGACCTGCTTGCCATTAACAACACCATTCATTTGACTCGGAAGAAACCAAATAGGTCTAAGGATATACACTCAGAGAGAAACAATCTTCTTCTTCTTCACAGCTATTTAGATTGCTTCGTAAACTAAGACATTGTATCAGCAAGGGTTTCACAGTGGTGTTGCCTCAAGCATTTCAAAGGATTAGAGATTTATATATAAACATTCTAAAGCTAATCACTGATTATATAAATCTCAAACGAAACTGCAAGAGTATTGTGATCCAAACACTAACGGAATCTAAAAATTCCCGATCGAAATCAAACAAAAAAGGAACCGATATGAGTGAATTGAGAGAGACGGATAAGGAATCGGAGAAAAAGCGGGAGGAAATTATAAGAAGGACCTGTGTCTTCTTGTGACAAAGTGACAACTCCTTCGACATCGGAGCTACCCTTGAGCACCGCGACGGCCTTTTTCGCGGCGGAGACGACTGTTAGCGCTCTCTTCGGCGGAGCTCTGGCGGAGAAGGAAACGGATTGGGGACGGTGGAGGTTGAGAGAGACGCCGCGGAAAGAGGAACGGAGACTGGAAGGAGAAGAAGAAGAGAGGAGTGGTGAATTCGGATTGGATGAGGAGGAAACGAGAAGGCGAGAAGGCGGTGAGAACGAGAGGATGGTGTGAGCAGCCATGGCTGCTTGTGTGTATCTGCTTCTGGCGTTTGGAGAAAGCGAGTGGGCAACGATGATGATAATGAGGTTTATTTACTTATTTGTGTGCCCTTTTATTTTATTTTTATTTTTTTCTCGTTGCAGCCCACACAAATTGGTTTTTTCGTTTTTACGTGTTCTACCATTTTTTTTTTCTTTTTGACAGATCCTACCATTTTTTTAGCGGTTAGAAAGAACAATAAGCGATTGCGGGACCATTTTTTTAGCGGTTAGAAAGAACGATAAACGATTGCGGTACTTTTTGCATTTTGCTGCTGTATTGTTGACAACTTATGCAGTGATAGAATTTGAGGTGACTTTCGCATAATTCTAGCATTTTTCCATGAGTTTTATATATAGACCAATTGTTTATGTTCATGCTTGGCTGAAAAGATTGAATACTTTACAAAATGGTGTTTTGTCAAAAGCAAAAACCAAGGCCTCATTATCGTTTAATGGTTGTTATATTTTTGACGCATAGAATATGCGATATAGAAAGAGAAAAAGTAAATACCTCAATGTTCCTCTTTATTAGTTTAGAACAGTCTGTGTGAATGGTACCTATGTGTTATGATTTGCGATCATGCAGTGTATGGTCCATATAAAAGCTTCTAGTTTGGCATGTAGCGGGGTTAGACCTCGTCTAAGATTCCTACCTTTCAAAAAGGATTCACTTGTGCCTTTATGAAGACAGAACTATCGCATATGACTCACAGAAAGTGGTGGCGTCCAACAACATCAGATCCCCTCTTATGGCGGAGGCCACAGCGATTTTGCTCGCTCTAAAACACGCCCACAGCTTACGCTTTCAGAAAATTCGTATCGCATCTGACTCACAGAAGGTGATCAGTGCCATCAAGTCGGAGACTCAACCGAAGGAGCTCCACGGGATACTTTTCGATATCCTCACTCTATGTGCTGAATTCGTTTCTCTATCTTTTATGTTTGTATCGCGAGAAACTAATGTACTGGCTGGCTCTCTGGCAAAGAGTGCCCTAAACTCTTTTGCAAACTTGGTTTAAAGTTTAATTAAATATAAGGTTTTGCACGCCAAAAAAAAAAAGAAGACAGAACTATCCTAAACCAGTTAAGTCCTCTGTTTCTTTACAAGAGCCATCCACATAGCACCATAATTCATCATGAAACACTCAATTCTTTAAAAAAAAAAATTTAGTTATACACTGTAATTGAATTATATTAAAGTACTAAAGATTATATTGTTGAGAAACAATCGATGGAGATGTTCTTGTACCCTCCCAAAATAGAGTGAGAAGTTTGGCCCTTACTTTAAGGACTAATTTATCATCTTTCTTCCTCGACTCATGGAGACTATGGATTTCGGCTCATAAGTCTATAAGCTATTTCTAGTGATCGGTCAAAATTTTGTACTATTTGTGTGTTGAGAAACTTTCGTCTAACTTTTTGTCATGTTTTTTTTTTTGTTTCTTGCTCTAATCTTTAATTTGATCGATATTAATTGATCGCATGTAACTTCTGTCGTTCTCTCTACCTCATGATCAAGTTATGCCATTGTTTTTTTTTTTTTAATTTTTACTTTTATTTTGTCGGAATGAGATGGTCGAGTGGTCTGATACATATCGCTTGGAGAGCAGATGAGACAATGTATTGGAACATCTCAGCCAGATTTGATGATTAATTTATCCAGAGAAATACGATTGAGAATGCGTATGAAAGTTTCATATCTTCTGTGTGAACAAAGTAGAATTCATTTTCCATATAGTCAAAACATGAATCGGTCGCAAAAGGACAGTAACACTACATGACACAGACTAACATGCATGACAATAAATTTTATTTTTTTAAAATCTTTTTTTCTAGTAATTCTACTTGACATCTTCTATACGGTCTAACTTGATATACTATTTATAGAGTGGAAAAACAACTCAAAAACGTCTAAAACTATAAATGTCTATAGACGTCCAAAGTGTGTTTTAAAACGGCATAAACCAATTAACATCACAAACAATTGTGTTCATGTGTTTACATAAGGTTTATATATCATTTGCACTATCAAAAGGAATCAAACATATCTTCGTCGTCTTCCCCACTTTTCACAAGATTTCTCACATGATTTTAAAGTCATGGAAATGGGGAATGCGACAGATTCAGATATGAGGGATTCTGGAGGTATGACCTGAAATGGAATGGATATTTGATTTGGCTTGGTATGGTGAAGCTGTAAGAGGTGATGGGATTATATGCGAGGTACATCCTGCTAAGGTGTCTTCATACGGGATTTGGGAGAAAGTTCTTATGAGCAAAGTTGGTCTTCACATTTGGCAATATCGTCTTCCGAATCTCGAGCTTGTCATCTTGCTCGTGTTCTGCCTTTGGCAAGTCTTTAATATTCTGTTCAAGAAATTAGGTCTTTTGATTCCTAAGTTCACCTCTATGATGCTTGTGAGTTCTTTTTCCTCTTTTTCTTCTTGTTTTTTTTTGTTCTTCAAAACTTATGTTTACTACGCAAAATCTTGACATAATCTTTGTTGCATTGAAGGCGGGGCTACTCTTGAACGTTCTTCTTACTGTTTTGGGTGACAAGTCGATTATTCAGGAGATCTTGTTCCCGAAAAACAGAATCGACATTTCAGGATGCCTTGGATCATTTGGCTTCATGATTTTCTGGTTCCTCAAGGGTGTGAAAATGGACGTCAAGAGAATCTTCAAGGCTGAAGCACAAGCAAGGCTCACTGGAGTTGCAGCGGTTACTTTCCCTATACTTGTTGGCTTAGTGCTTTACAAATTTAAATCAGCTGAGAATAGACCGCTCAAAGCCATAGAGTATGATACAATGTTGATAATGGAGAGCCTCACATCCTTCTCAGAAATCGCAAGGCTCTTGCACGACCATGGCATGAACCATTCGTCTATTGGTCGGGTCGCTTTATCAGCAGCCTTAGTCTCTAATATGGTTGGACTATTGTTCTTGCTGGGAATGAATTCTCTTGTATTGCCATCATTGGTTCAAGGTGTGAGTCTACTTGTAAAGATGCTCTTCTTTATAGTTATTGCCTTTGCTGTTGTGAGGCCAATAATGTTTAAAGTAATTAAACGAAAACGAGAAGGGAGACCAATCGAAGACAAATACATCTATGGAGTTCTCGTCATAGTTTGTTTATCGTGTATGTATTGGGACAATCTTGACCAGTTTCCTGCACTTGGAGCCTTCTTTCTCGGTTTCGCCATTCCCAATGGACCTCCTATAGGTTCTGCATTGGTCGAACGATTAGAGAGCTTCAATTTCAGTATCATACTACCTCTCTTTTTGTCAGCCACTATGCTCAGGACTGATATCAAATCTTGGAAAGACAGTTTAACATTCTTTAGTGGTGATGACAAGAAATTTGCGGCTGCGTCTCTCATCTTGCTCATCTTCTTTTTGAAGCTCTTTGTCTTAGTGATCATACCTTACCTCTACAAAATGTCATTGAGAGACTCCATTGTTCTTGCCCTTATCATGTCCCATAAGGGTGTTATCGAACTAAGTTTCTACTTTTTCTCTTATGGCCTCGAGGTTAGTCTCTCATCTTTCAATATATATATATTTTAATATCATTATTTAGCTTTCTTGCAAGAAACAAAGATATAAAGATTCATTTATCTGTTTGGTTTGATACAGATTTTATCCAGCGATTCCTTCTCGATCCTAGTCTTATCCATCGTCCTCAACTCGGTGTTCATACCAATAGCGATCAGGTTTCTCTACGACCCATCGAAGAAATTCATGTGCTACCAAAAGAGAAATTTAGCAAGTATGAAAACCACTAGGGAGCTAAAGACTCTTGTGTGCATCCACAGACCAGACAACATATCTTCCATGATCAATTTTCTAGAAGCTTCTTATCAATCCGACGAGAGCCCTCTCACTTGCTACGTCCTTCACCTTGTCGAGTTACAAGGCCAAGACATTCCCACTTTGATCTCACACAAAGTTCAGAAACTCGGAGTCGGGATGGGAAACCAATATTCCGAAAACGTCATTCTTTCTTTCGAATATTTCCACCGTTATGTATGCAGTTCCATTTCCATAGACACGTTCACTTGCATCGCAAATCCGAGCCATATGCAGGATGATATTTGTTGGCTCGCTCTCGATAAAGCTGTCACACTTATCATTCTTCCTTTTCACCGGACTTGGTCTCTCGACCGAACATCCATCGTATCTGACAATGAAATGATCCGACTTCTCAATTTCAACGTCTTGAAACAAGCTCCTTGCTCTGTTGGAATTCTTATCGAACGACATCTCGTTAACAAAAAGCAAGAATTTCAACAAAACCTTAAGGTACGACATTTTAACTAAATACGAAAAAAACCAAACATGCTAGTTAAGAACTCGCTATGTTGGTCATTTTAGACATCTCACATGGCAAAAAAAAAAAAAAAAAATTAATGGGTTTTTACAGACTTCTTAATTTCCAAATGTATTTAATTGGCTATCCAAAACTAGGTACTTGTAATGATTTGATGATAGGTATGTGTGATATTCGTGGGAGGAAAAGACGATAGGGAAGCATTGGCGTTTGCGAAGCGAATGGCTTGTCAAGAGAATGTGACATTAACGGTTCTACACCTTCAAGCATCCGGAAAGAGCAAAGATACAACAGGATGGGATCAAATGCTTGACACAGTGGAACTAAAAGAGTTGATGCAAAGCAATGATGCAAGAATTCTAAACGAAAGAAGTTCCATAAATTACTTGGAACAAGAGATACTAAATGGAGTGGATACGTCAATGCTTCTACGTTCTATGGCTTTCGAATACGACCTTTTCATCGTAGGAAGAACATGTGGTGTGAACCACGAGGCGACCAAAGGGATAGAGAATTGGTGTGAGTTTGAGGAGCTTGGAGTCATCGGTGATTTCTTGGCCTCACCAGATTTCCCGAGCGAAACATCGGTGTTATTAGTTCAACAACAACGAACCGTTGCCAATAAGTAGAAGTGGAGAAAACCACACTACGTGTAGTTCCATATATATCTCTCTTTTGTAGCATCTACAATAAAGTTTGATATACCAAGTACAAAATATGAGCCCATATAATTTGGTTTGTTCATTGTTACTTGTGGATTATTATTATATTTAGCAGAGCATAAAGAAAATGAGAATTTAGAATGTTTGGACTGTGGTTTAAGGGGTTGTTTTGCATTTCCCTCTAAATTTAGAATGGATCAAAATAAGATTTTAATTTTCTGGAAATAGCATCACTTTTCTACTTTCCAACAAAAAAAAGTAATCGTTATGTTAATTTTTGGTTGAATCGATCGCTTTTTTTTTTTGTTTTTTTTAATTGTTTGGTCAAGAATCAACATAATCGTTAAATTATTATTTTGAGAAAATTCCAGAAAAATATTCCAACTAAATTTCAATAAGTTTTTAATACCCAAACTTTTGTCATTCCTAGAATAATACATCTAACTAATTTATTTTTTCATTAAAATAGTTTAACTTTTAAATTATACCCATTCGACTTAACATAAGATATTATTCTGTTATCTTTCTATTTTTAATAATAAAATATTAATATTTAAATTAAAATTAAATTAAATTTTTAAAAATCCCAAAATATCACCAAAAAATTTATAAAAATTTAGTTGGAGTATTTTTATGAAATTTTCCCTATTACTTTTAGATACTTGAAATTCGCAACTGATCCACTATAATTCAAAATATACTAGGTGGTTAGCCCGCACCTTGTGCGGGCAGCCAACACTTTTCCAAAGAATTCATATAAAAACAACACAACTAATTTATCAAAATATCAATTCGCATATTATTAAAACATAGAATAGGTTTGAAAGCTGTCATCACTCTTATCACATGTTCTTGACAAACTAAAAAGTAAATGCAACAAAATACAACACATGAGATATTTTTCACCTATCTCCAAGACTGTTGATATATACCAAAACGATAATTAATAAAGATGATATTTGCTTTGTTTACACGACGGAATACAGTAAGAAATACTACTAATAACTCATCTTACATTATCTCTCTTAACTCATGAGTTTCTTGGAGATCGGGATCAAATAGGAATCTGGATACTCCAAAATGATCAGTAATATGATTTTCCCCTAAGCAAAGATCATTTCGCAAGATGTTATTGCAAATACACAAAGAAACCAAACATTAATTTTCTGCCAAATATAGCATACCATTTTGTTTAATGACATGCCAGTCACTTAAAACACAAATCACCAATACATCGTTACGACTACACCACATATCATTGAACTCAATTTTTCATGAGCACATTCCAATTTATTACAACTATAAACATGTTAGAACATAACCATTTTAAATACATAACAACTCTTTGGAAAGATATAACAAAAACTTACGTATCATCCCTTAAAGTAAGACTGATTCGTGCTGTCATCTTTGAATCAAAATTTTCAAATGATGGATCTCGAGCAAGCTCAAGTTCACGAACACTAAATATGGCTCCTACCAAATCTAAATTGTTGAATATATTTCAGAAATAATTGAGAGAAAGAAATTAGGAATTAAATAACATATTATTATGGTGATACAAAAAACATATTAAGTGGATAATTTCTTTCAAAGTTCCCAACCTGAATATCACCAAAACTAACAAACCGCATAAAGGGATGATCAACCCTATATAAATCATCGTGACTACAATCAGCCGATACTTTGGTCCTCATCACAAACTCGATTCTCCAAATATTCGAGGTTAGTCGTCTCGAAGTGTTGTTTGAATTTTTTTTTGTATAATTCTCCATTGTCCCTCATGAATATCGCTTGAAAATTTTGTAACCAAATCTTCATTCGTAATAGATGCTTGTATTCTAGATCCCTATAAACCGTAAAATTTCCAAATACAAGTCGGAGATGAAAAAAGATGATCAAAGATGATTTACAAAATTCTGGAGAAGATTTGTATGAGAGTATTATTGCATAACACATTGGGTTTAGTTTATTCTGTAAAAATTGATAATATTCATTTAACTTAGAGAAAAAATAGTAAAAAAAATCCAATTTTATAAGATATATTTTTTTGAAATCAAAAATGTTTGTAAGGAAAAATAATGTATATATCAGCATTCAGATGTATATATGATGTACTATATCTCAAGTTCGCTTTTTAAAAATTGATAATATTGATTTACTTAGAGATTGATACGTATATATAATTGTGTTTTATTTTCGATTTTTTGGTATTAAATTTTATAAGATTAATAATAGAAAATTGAAAAAAACTCGAAATTAGCCTGCAATCATCTTAGTGAGATCATCCTGCAGATATCTTGGCGAAATCCATAATTACAGACGATACATCGTTTTATTTTCACAATTATATATTTTTGTCATCTTTTTTATATCTTTTTTTTACTTCTTTACTGTCTTGGTTTTTTATTCTGGTTTTATTCGTCTTTATCTTCATATTGTTCTTCATCATTTTCAACTTCTTTTTTACTCGCTTCATCTTCTTCTTCTTTTTCTTCTTCCTCTTCTTTATCTTTTGACTTTTTTCCTCATAGTCTTCTCATTCTTCTTCTTTTTCATCATCTTCATCTTCTCTGACATGTTCTTGTTCTTTTTCGGTTTTTCTTCTTCCCTCTCCTTCTTTATTTCATTCATTTTCTTCGACAGCTTACTCTTCCGGTTTCTTCCCATCTTCTCCTTCTTCTACTTTCACCTTTTTCATGCTCCAGCTTTCTTTTTCTCCCTTTTATATCGGTTTTTCTTCTTCTTCTCCAGCTTTCTCATGTTCTTCTCCTTATTTTTCACCGTCTTCGTCATTCATCTTCTACTATATCATATGATTGAGACAATAACATAAAAAGCAATAAGAGTATAAAAATACTCATTTCTCTTTTACTATCATTATCGATTGGAAATGACGTGTTTTATGTCAATGTTATTAACAAAACTCCAAAAAAGGTATTATGTTCATGAGCATCAACAAAGTCTCCATTTTGCTTAAATTCTTCTTTTTCATATACTCAATCCCTATCCCCTCTCCACATAATTGTGCATTGTTTCTTACATGTGGTCGTAACATCAAAGAAATGAAAATCATATAGTTTGAGAAGAGACTGAATAATGTTTCCTTTACACATTGTAATTATGGACGATTATCTCACTGTCTTTGACTAATTCTTTATCTCTCTCCATCGCTTGAACTCTCTTCCCATTTTGCTGGAAGTGTATATCCTTTTTGCCGATTCTTATTTTTCTCCCTAGTGTGAACACAAATCCACTTGTTCAAATTGTATATCTAATTTTAGTTTGCTGGAAGTATATTTAAATTCTAAAGAATACGTATTTGTATTTGTGTAGGAGATATAACAATACAATTAGTAGAATTTATCACCTACATAGATAGTAACATCGATTTTCTCTCAAAAGATCTAACTTGATATATTCTTGAGTAAAATTACAACTTTAAAAAAATATGCTTTATAAACAACCACATAAATAATTGAATAAATCTAATGCCTAAGCGAAAGAGACCATGAGATGCTATGTTATTTTGTACAAGACACAACTTGTTAATAATGAATCACAAACGAATCACAATTTGTTAATAATGATCTCCGCCGCGTTCAATCTTCGAAACTTGAAAACGTATCTCCATAGGAAGAACTATTCTTGTTTTCCAAGCTAGCGTTCTTGTTTTTAACATTATAGTTTAGTATAGGTGAGAATTCAATGAACGAAACAAAGGTTGATCTGAACCATTTTACAGTGCATATAGAAACTGAAATGTTTCGCCAAATCACAATAATCACAAAAACAGTACAATTTCTCTCAATGGACTAAACTAAACCGGAACACTTGGAACACAAAATTTCCAAAGCTTTTAAAGCTCATGTTTGCTACAAGAGAAAAAGAGGCAAGTAGAGAGTATTGAGAAGCACAAACCTTCTGCAAAGGAAATGTTTGAAGGCGTTCTTTGATGAGTGGACCTTGATGAGTCAACTAACTTCACATAATTAGTTACACAAAGGACCCATAACTGACTTGCAGCTTTTAAAAGATGCACCTAGGATTGTAGAAGCTGCAAATTTCATGTCTCTTGAATCTTTAGAAAGCTAGTTAAGAGATGAATCACTTCGCTGCTCCACAGGAGATGCAGCAGGATCACAGCACAATTTACATGCTTTACTAAACCAATAGTTTTTATAGGTGCAGCGATCGCAGAACCAGTAAAGAACTCACCTTCACATCGGCTAAACCATCTTATAAAGTCAGGATGAAGTGGTAGAAGTAGTTACCAATTAATGTTGTTTGTCGCCGTGGATGACTTACACCCGAAGCAACTAAGATATTCAGAAGTGGCTGCAGTGAAGTCTTTTTCTGTTTCCTCCCTTGAAGCCTTTAAGATCCTCACAAGTTGTTGCATTTCCTTGCAAGTATCGCAGGCAATCCTTCGACTTATAATACTCTGTGTGGAGATAGTCGTACACACAGCTCCACTTTAAGGACTTGTCTGCATTCAACAACTTGGTCAGCATCAATCCTTCTCTCACAATCTTTATGTGTTCCTCGGTCAACGTACTCGGTTTCTTAATGATGGATTTCTCGAAAGCTTGTAGATGGACTTTAGCTTCCACCATACACCTAATGTTATTTACAGAACGGGGGTTTTTTTTTTTCATTACCTGCAGGCACAAATCAGAAACTGACCTATCTTTTTTCATTACCTGCACACACGCACATATCTTTATCGCCTGCCGTTAGGCTCTCGATCGTGTCCGGTCTAACTGCAGCTTGATAATCTTGATCAGACAAGAGATTGTAGTTTTTTTTTTCCAGAGTGAAAAAATTCTTCTCAAGACACTCACTCCAAAAGTTGAGCAGAACTTATGAGAACAAACGGGTGAAGAAAACTTACGTCGGAGTTTCTGCAAATCCGGAGTAAGATTCTGGGCTAGCCTTGAGCCTAATCTTTTCATGACCAAAACAAAGCACTTCCTCATATAACTGCATTTATTTAACATGTAAAACAAAGAATTAGATAAATTAAAACATAAACGCAAACCTACATCGGAAGATAAATTATCAATATAATTTTTTTTTTTGAATAAACGCAAACACACATGCGAAATTCCAAACTAAATGAAATTTTATTCGGATCCAAACATAAGATGCGTTGACCAAACAAAATTACACACATCCCATGGAATCTGAATCTCAATTGTTTTTCTAGACATAAGATGCGTTGACCAATAGTCAATCAACTGAGATAAGAGCAAATGATTTAACTATGGAACAAGAAAGAAAAATATAATGGTCAAATCGAATAAAAAGACTACTGAAGCATACAAATAGCAACGTTACCCTTTTCGGTATCGCATGAATCACAAGTGGTTTTTCCATTACGTCCAAAGAGAGGCATAGAGCAAGCATACAAATAGCCACATTACCTTTTTCGGTATAACAAGCGATTTTTTCCATTACGTAGAAAGAGAGGCATAGAGCAACAACTCAATTGGGTGTTAAGGTTTTGATTTGTGAAGCTTTTGCATCTGCAAAAAGAAGAGGGAACATTTTCATCAACATTGGCAATAATTTCCCCAAGAAGAAACTGAGATTATATAATATGAAGATTTAAAGCATACCTTTTAGTTGCGGTGGTTTGATACACAAGGACGCACATCCAAAATGGTCTCTAACCTGAACATGGAAGCAAATAAAAACATAAACATATATAACCTTAGATTCAAAAAACTCTTATAACCAGAAAAGGGGTTACATGAAAATCGAGGATGAATCCTCGTACAAAAATCTATCTAGGAGAAAAAAGCTATAAAAATTGCATTCTGCTTGTTACGATGGAGGTTTCTCTTCAAACAAGTGGAATGATTTGGAATTAGAGCAAGAGAAACCAAATTAGAACTAAACCATCAAAAGCTATCTAGGAGAAACAAAACCATAGACAAACCTAGAGCAAGAGAATCTAAATTAGCACTAATGGCCATAAGAACGAAATAACCAAGAGATAGACAATATATATATAGAGAAGGGGATTAGGTTTTTACTTTTTTTTTTGCAACTGGCGGCAGTACATATAGTCTAAGAGATTAGGGTTTTTATTAGTTTTTTTTTTACAGCGAGTTTTTATTAGTCATGTTAGGCTGGCCGCAATTTTTTACTAAAGTAATAATTTTTCATTAAGGGTAGTTAGGTAATATTTAGTGAGATTGAATGAGAGAGCTCACCAAAATCACTTCACAAATATAGATATAGATAATATAATTGGGTGAAGAATAAAAAAAATCCTAGTCATTTTGGCTTCGATTGCTGTCCGACAATGACACCATGAGATTAGTTTATGGCTTTTTTCCTTTTTTGGCCTTTTCCTCTTTTTTCCTTACACTAAATAATGGTCATGAATGGGAAATTATGTGAGAGATCCACCAATTTAATTGTTTGGAGTGTGAAGTGAAACAAAATAATGTATTAATTTGAGATAAAATAAAAAATTTAATTATTTTTTTAAAACGATAATTAAGAAATAATGGAAGTAGTATTTACATAATTTCTTAGCCACAAGTGATAATTAATTATCCAAAGAAATGCTCACGGTTTAGAAAACCTGGAATTTTCTCATATTTTCTTTACAAACAAATCATATTTTCTTTATGAACAAATCTGTTTTTATTTTCCAGATAATCATGAACCTCTTTAGCTGCCATCGTAACTCAACAGCCAAAAACATGAATCGATGGCTCATATAAGGACATTTTTAACAAAAAAAGAAAAAGAACAAAAACATGACAGTCATTTTTGTTTTTTTTTCATCTGAACTATCATTAATTTATTTTAGAGAAAACAATAGTCACGATGTAAAACGGATAAGATACAAAGTGGAACATAATAATGGAAACTAAATAGATTATCATTTAGCATTCTTGACTTTGAGAGAATATCCGCCACCGTATTTGCCTCTCTATACGTTCATCTTCGAACTTTGCTCCAAAATTTAATACTCGGCATGAGACGATATCAATAGCTCTTTGATTATCACCTTCAAAAACTACTTTCCTATACCCCTTACTCCAACAATGTTGCATAGCAATAAGAAGAGCTTGTAATTCTCCCTCAAGAGCCGATGCTATGATACAGAGGTTTTAACCCTATAAAATATTTACTGCAAGTGCACAGCAATGTCGTAGTATTTAGGGATCGAATCCACAAGTTCCAAAGGTCACACTACGATTCTTTAGACCAAAATTAAGGTAAGACAAAGATATAGTTGTTGGTTGTAATACAAAACGAAAATAGCAAATAAAAGCGGTTAAAGATAAATAAAACAAGTGTTAGGTCAAGGGCAATTCGCAGGAATTCAGAGATCATGAACCAAACAATTATTCTGGGAATGGATTATGGACCGTTCTAGAACTCAAACATAAGTGTATAACCAATCCACTGTCGTGGTATCAATCACTTTATCTAGCAGCCTAAGTATCTAAGCTGTCGTTTGAACTTTGAATCCTAGATAAGCATTAGCGAGCAGGTTCAATTTGTTCACAAAACGCCTTAACATCAACTTTTGTTGGCTAATGACGTTTTGCTCATCTATGTTCTTTCAGGCTTTTAAAAAAACACTTTTGATGCGTTAAACAACCTAAGATCAGAAACTATGTAGCTAATCAAGTTTCAGCAATGAGATCAACAATAGATGAAGAAACCACAAGATAATTCCCTATCTATGTCTAATTCAATGATTCATAAATTCCTTTGAAAACCCTAAACCTAACTATGGATCTACTCAGACATGGAAGCAGAGAACAAGCAAAGAGATGAAGAGAAATTCATAATCAATAAATAAGAAATCCAAAGGGGTTCAGAAATCTTCTCCAAAGATGCAGAAACCCGTCTCCCCAAGCTTACAAAGCACAAAACCAAAAAGTATCAATAGAATAGAAAGCATTGCCTAAACAATGGCCAAAAATAAGTATAAATAGGTCTAATCACGTTCTTGGTCGAAATCCTTCCAAAGCTGAGTCGAAAAAGGAAAACCCGAAATTTCCTTTTTCTGCTTTAATGAACCGGTCGGTTTGGACAGTCTTCACGAAAACAAGTATAACTTCAGATCGCACCGTTGGATCAACTTCAAACCACTTCCAAATGAAATCTAACTCAATAGGAAAGTTTGTGTCCAAAATTCAGCTCGATCCATCGGTAGGAAGTGTCTCAACGAATACCAAACTTAAGACCGTTCTGCATGGTTCTGCATCTTCATATGTCCGTTTGCAGCCAAATTGACTCATTTTCTTTCAAAGCGGACCTAAAACCTGAAAAGACTCGATAAAGGACTAAAAGACTCTAAAAACACACTTTGACTTGAAAAACCATTGCAAACATTGGGTTAGAATGCGTAAAAAACGCAACATATCATGCTACCCGACCTCCTTTTGCTTGACCCGCACCACAAAATGTTCCTTCTTCATTACGAATTACCCACCCAGATTGAGCTGGATTAAGAAAGTCCTTATAAGATACATCGTAATTACACTTGAGCCAAGTGTATTCTGGTCTCTACCATCTAACAGTTTCTCGTCTTCCTCATCTCCCATTAAAGCTAGGCTGGTTTTGTGATTCGCCGTGAATGTTATGCACTCGTCTATCTGAAATTTCTGAACTCTCCAAAAAATTATACATATCATTCCATTCTTTCACATCATTCCTTGCATATTGTAGATTATGACGCCAAGGGATCTGTTTATGTTGAAATACCAAAACAATTTCGACTCTTCCAAAGTCGCCAAAGGATCCATATATGCAGTTGTTGGAAATGACCTAACTGATTTGATGAGTTGCAGGTGAAACAAAGTTCTAATCTTGCTTCCAAGGATACAAACGCGTCGAATAAGTCATTGTGAATGTATCTAGAGGCTCTCCAAGTTGATTGTGAATATAGGAATTGGAAGAATAGATGATTTGTTGTTTCTTCCGTCATACAACATCGACGACATAGCGACTGCCTACTTATATGTCTCCTTTGCAGATTTTCTCCTGTTGCTAAAGCAAGATTATATGTTATACTTATATGTTCTACTTATATGTTCTACTTATATGTTCATTTTTGAGAAAACGTGCATTTAAATCATGAACTCACTAAATTTTGCCAAAATAAGCACGTACTTCTCAGTACTCCAAAAAACATATAAACTTGTGTTGACCGAGATAGATTAGATATACTTTTGGTCAACATTAATTAAACTTAAAACCCTGTTAATCTCTGTTTATTGTAGTCGTTCGGCTTAACGATGCAGTTTCTTAAACATAACAAAAACCTCAATTCTCTTTTTCGTGGCTCTCTCTTTCTTAGAATTTGCTTAAGAACTCCAAAATCAGATACATGCTAAGCATCGATTTCGAGATTCCGGTAAGTTCTAACAGTTTGAATGCATCTCGATTTCAAGTTTCTCTTCCTCTCATTTCGATTATGTAGGTGGTATCAATTGATTTCGAGTTTCTCTTGTTCAACTTCAATGGTAGAAGATGGGTTCAAATTCGTATAAAAAGTGTGATTTTGAAAAACGTGGCTTTACGGTGGAATGTGTGTGTGAAGGTCAAGTTTTGATATTTCTTGTGACTATGTCATTTGCTTGATGTTTTTTTTTCTTTGCTTGATGTTTCTTGTACTTGTCAATCTACTCTTTTGAGTTTATGTTTGCCGTCTATGTCATTTGTAAGACCTTATGTATGATTTCAATCGCTTTGTAAGACTTCAATATGATTCCTATTTTATGACTCATTCGTGCCATTACCAAAAGCAACAAAGCAAAACAAACAAAGTTCCATAAAACAACAAAAATCAACAAATATTGCAAGGTCTAAATACATTAGAGATTTTTGGGCCAAATTAGAATTGTCATCCTCTTTGTGATTCTCTTTGTGATCCAACTTGTGATTCAACTTGTGATCCTCCTTGTGATTCTCCTTCCTACATACCAAAGTAAAGTATAATATTAAAAAACCATGCAAAGAAACTCTAAAACTCTGAAACGAAAAATAATGTTTAAACTAACTCTAACCTGATCTTTCCTTGGTCTTCCCCTTCGTCTTTTAGCTTCAGGTTCAACAGCCGGTTTAGAACATGATAACCTATTTTGCCCTTCTTACCTACAGTTCGAGCATGTCATGATACGCTTCTCACGACTTAACTTGGTCTTCTCAGAGGAAGAGGCAGATTCCACAGGCTTAATACTATGGGCATATGTTTTCCTCCACATTTGACTTGTGTAATATTCAGACACATAATCATCGACCTTCTCCTTCTTTGCTAAAATAACACACGCGGCATAGATGCAAAGAATACCATTAAATTGCCACATCCCACAGCCACACGTTTTGGGACCCATTTTGACACTATAAGCACAGCCGTGATAGTCTATTTCATGCTCATTATCACAATACATGTATATGATGCAATCTCGAGACTTTTCTATAGCCGATTCAACTGCAGCATGTGCCCTCTTTGTGAATCTAGTCTTCAACCTAATTGCAATGATAGATCTCTTTGCAGTACGCACCATACATTGTCTCCTAATATCCTCTAACAAGTCAAGTAATGGTTTTCTCCTAGCCTCACGAATGGTTTTATTAAAAGATTCATTCAAATTATTGAAGTTGTCATTGCAACATGAACCAACCTTGAAAAAAGCTCGAGACCATGTAGGAGGATTGGTGACTTGTAGAGAATCATGTGCACATCGCTGTAACGCTTCAATTGTTCCATATTTTCGGTATAATCTCCAATGGTGTAACTTCGGGCTATTCTCCAAAACAGCCGCTCTATCTCTGGATCGTGGCTTTCTCTTTTCCAGTTTCCTAGAATGTGTCGAGCACACATTCGATGTTCAGCTTGTGGAAGATCAGTGTGAACAGCTTTCACCAATCCCTTCAAAAGAAACCAAAGACTATTAAGAACTAAGAAGTTAGTAGAATCATAAGAAGATAGTTATAATCAATTAATCATCAATACGAATCATTTCATAATCACTACCAAAATACATCAATCAACAAGAATCAAGCTATACAGATACCCGGAAACAAAGAAAAAAGAAACTGAAAAATGAAAAATCAAATTAGTCAATATGGCTAAAAACATACATGTACGAATCAAAATGAGAAAACTATTAACATACAGCGTTTCCTTTCTATCTAACCAAACAAGTAGAGTCAACACATGAAACGCACCATCTAGGCCTATGATAGGTCTACATGTAGACTTCCAAGCCACTCGCTGAGCATCAAAGCAAACATACAAACGATCAAACCTTTGCTTGCTTCCTGGTGTTGGTCCTGAAATAGTTTCAATCTCCATAATGGTGTCTTTATTAGTCAAAAGAATTTCTGCTTCATAATCCCAAATCCGTGAAAAATGTGCTTCGTGGCTAGCTCTTCTTTCCCTTGTATTTTTCGTCTTTGCTTTCCGACATTGCTCCTCGGTAACAGTCAAGTTGTAGGTCCTCTTGATCTCATCAGTAATCTCCTTCGCAGTAAGCTTAGGATTCACTCTCTACCTTTCCGCAAACAACTGAGCAATTGATGAGCTCTTCAACATTTTTGAGTAACCCGACCTGACACATATGTGTGTATTCACGAAAACTTTTATCTGCAGCTTGTGTTTGCGCCACTCATACGAGCAATAAACTCTCCACGGACAGTCATACTCTGTGTCAGAGCAAATAGCACCAAGCTTTCTTTGTATGGACATGTATAGCTTAATGTCGTATCTACTTTTCAGAGAGTACCTAAGAAGAGCTTGTTTGAACTCTGAAGCAGAACTAAAAGTCTTACCTAATGCTAGAATATCATCGGCTGATGATTCATCCTCACGAGATTCCCTTCGCGCTTGCTCTTCCTCATCGTCGGATGACAGAGGATCTGGTATATTATCCTCATTCCATAAATCATCGTCTCCGCTGTCATCACTTTCTACTCTATCACTCGCAATATCTCCAAAGTGAGTTGTCAAAACTTCGGCCACAACTTCTTCTTCAACAGCTACTTCGCAGCCTTCTTCTTCGACATCATTCCTAGAATCCTCATCTACTAAATCATCAGCAGGATCATCAACAATAGCCTCACAGTCATCATCATGTATAACCTCACGCTCGGATTCTATTCCATCATCTTCAACAATAGATTTTTTGCTTCGGCGTGGTGCGAGCTTCTTTGTTTTCGTCATATCGAGATTCTGGAGCCGATTTTGGGTAACATAAGAGACAAGAGTAGAAATTGACACTGAAGCGAGGAAAGGGACGAGAGATGAGAGAAGAGAGATCGATGAACAATTTAGGGATTTGAGAGAACATATTTGGAAAAATTGTGTTTTGTAATATGATGTCGTTTTATTCACCGTTAGCAGTAAACAGAACTTAAACGACAAATAATGTTGACTACAATTATACCTAATTTATCTTGGTCAACATAAGTTTGTATGTTTTTTTGGGTAATGAGAAGTCTGTATTTATTTTGGCGAATATGGATGAGTTCATAATTTAAATGAGCGTTTTCTCGTTTATTTTTTTTTAAATTCCTTTTTTTGTTCATAGAAGGACAATACGACATTTTTAACCAAATAGAAAAAAAAAAAAAGAAGACAATACGACTAAGTGACAGTTATTTTTTAAATTCCCTTTTTCTGGTAACTTTTTAATTTTAATATACTATTTATAGAGTGGAGAAACAAGTCAAAAACGTTTTAAAAACTACATATGTCTATAGATGTCCAAATTGTGTGCTTTTTTTTAAACGGCATAACCTATTAACAGCATATACATCTGTGTGCCCTTGTTTACATATGGTTTTCTCTTTTGAACTCTCAAAAGGTATCCAGCATTTTCTTCTTTCGTGTTCCCCATTTCTCTCTCAAGAATTCTTCATAAGATTTTAAAGTCATGGAGATAATGGGGAATATGACTGATCCAGGACTCGGGATGCCGGAACAATTAGGGATGCCGGAACAAATGGGGATGCCGGAACAAATGGGGATGCCGGAACAAATGGGGCCGCCGGAGGCGGATTTCGTTGGATCCGGCGTCAACGACTATTCTCAGCCGTTACCTCAAGTTGATTGGGTATTTGAAATGGCTTGGTATGGTGAAGCTGTAAGAGAAGATGGGTTTATATGCGAGGAGCATCCTGCTAAGTTGTCTTCAGATGGTATTTGGGAGAAGAGTCGTTTTAACAAAGAGGGTCTTCGCGTTTGGCAATACCGTCTTCCAAATCTCGAGCTTGTCATCTTGCTTTTCTTCATCCTTTGGCAAATCATTAATATCTTGTTCAAGAAAATGGGTCTTNTACTATATATTATATTCGTCCATACCATAAACTTCCTATAGTCCACATCAACATGCTTAATGGCAGTACTATACTATTAGTTATATGCGTTTCAATTTAAATATGTGTGCTGTTTTCAACAGCTGCGGTAGTAAAGTTTTTCTATGTCACAACTACATAGTATAGTTGACCGGTATATGGAATGTATTATAGTACACATTGTTAAGGTTTCATGTTATACTTTTACAAATCCTATATGAAGGCACAAAATTGGGCATACTATTTTATACTACTCGAGGACATGGACATACTATTCTAAAAGACTCGATAACATGACCACCAATGCTTCTTTGATGCTTTCAATCCAACGCAGGTTGAAACTGTTTACGCCCTGCGGATTCGTATCCACTATAAAACATTCACTCATCCATTCTGCAATTTCACAATACTATACTATGTTGATAAATTCATTACATAACATCGCAATATAACTACATATTATAGAATGGAAAATTATTTTTACAAATAAAGATCTTACAGTATAACTCACGTCTGTAAATTATATAGTATAAACAATACACTACCCAAATTAAACCCTACCAAAATCACAACTGTTTCCGATGTCATAGCCTTCATTTCTAAATTATTTTATTTTAGAGGATGACATCAGTCCTCTCTCTTTAGACAATTCAAAATAAGATTATTTTCATATATATTGTAGAAAATTTATAGAATATAATAGCCATGTATTCATTATGGTTATTTGATGCGTTTCCATTTTTCATATGGTTACTCCACCTAATTTCCCTTTTATTTTCCAGATAATCATGAACCTCTTTAGCTGCCATCGTAACTCAACAGCCAAAAACATGAATCGATCGCTCATAGAAGGACATTTTTAACACAAAAAAATGACAGTCATTTTTGTTTTTGTTTTTTTGTTCATTTTCCCTTCTTTGTTCATAGAAGGACAATACGACATTTTTAACAAAATAGAAAAAGAAAAAAAAAAAGACAATACGACTAAGTGACAGTTATTTTTTAAATTCCCTTTTTCTGGTAACTTTTTAATTTTAATATACTATTTATAGAGTGGAGAAACAAGTCAAAAACGTTATAAAAACTACATATGTCTATAGATGTCCAAATTGTGTGCTTTTTTTTAAACGGCATAACCTATTAACAGCATATACATCTGTGTGCCCTTGTTTACATATGGTTTTCTCTTTTGAACTCTCAAAACGGAATCCAACATTTTCTTCGTCGTGTTCCCCATTTCTCTCTCAAGAATTCTTCATAAGATTTTTAAGTCATGGAGGTAATGGGGAATATGACTGATCCAGGACTCGGGATGCCGGAACAATTAGGGATGCCGGAACAAATGGGGATGCCGGAACAAATGGGGATGCCGGAACAAATGGGGCCGCCGGAGGCGGATTTCGTTGGATCCGGCGTCAACGACTATTCTCAGCCGTTACCTCAAGTTGATTGGGTATTTGAAATGGCTTGGTATGGTGAAGCTGTAAGAGAAGATGGGTTTATATGCGAGGAGCATCCTGCTAAGTTGTCTTCAGATGGTATTTGGGAGAAGAGTCGTTTTAACAAAGAGGGTCTTCGCGTTTGGCAATACCGTCTTCCAAATCTCGAGCTTGTCATCTTGCTTTTCTTCATCCTTTGGCAAATCATTAATATCTTGTTCAAGAAAATGGGTCTTTCCATTCCAAAGTTCACCTCTATGATGCTTGTGAGTTCTTCTTTCTCATTCTTTGGAAATTTTATGATCTGTTTATGACAAAACGCTGAAAAATACTTTTTGTTGCATTGAAGGCAGGGTTACTCTTGAACATTCTACTTACTATTTCGGGCGACAAGTCGATTATTCAGGAGATCTTGTTCCCGAAAAACAGAATCGACATTCCCGGATGCCTTGGTTCATTTGGCTTCATGATCTTTTGGTTCCTCAAGGGTGTGAAAATGGACGTCAAGAGAATCTTCAAGGCTGAAACAAAGGCAAGAGTAACTGGAGTCGCGGCGGTTACTTTCCCTATAGTTGTTGGTCTAGCGCTCTACAAGTTTAGAACAGGCGAGAATCGTCCGCTCAAAATGGAAGAGTATGATACAATTTTGTTAATGGAGAGCCTCACGTCCTTCTCGGGAATCGCGAGGCTCTTGCGAGACCTCGGCATGAACCACTCGTCTATTGGTCGGTTAGCTTTATCCTCATCATTAGTCTCTGATATGGTTGGACTCATGTTCTTGTTGGGAATGGTTCCTTTTTCTTTTAAATCAAAGATTGAAGGTGTGAGTCTACTTGTAGAGATGATCTTCTATATAGTCGTTGCGTTTGCTGTGGTGAGGCCGATAATGTTTAAAATAATCAAACGCAAACGAGAAGGGAGACCCATCGATGACAAATACATCTACGGGATCCTTGTCATGGTTTGTTTAACGTGTATGTATTGGGACGATCTTCAGCAGTTTCCAGCACTTGGAGCCTTCTTTCTCGGTCTCGCAATTCCCAATGGACCTCCTATTGGTTCTGCATTGGTTGAACGATTAGAGAGCTTCAATTTCGGTATCATATTGCCTCTCTTCTTCTCAGCCAGTATGCTCAGGACTGATATCAAAACTTGGAAACACAGTTTAACATTCTTTAGCGGTGATGACAAAAAATTCGCGGTTGCCTCTCTCGTCTTGCTCATCTTCTTGTTGAAAATCTCTGTCTCAGTGATGGTACCTTACATCTACAAAATGCCATTGAGAGACTCCATTATTCTTGCCCTTATCATGTCCCATAAGGGTGTTATCGAACTAAGTTTCTACCTTTTCTCTTACGGCCTCGTAGTTAGTCTCTCATCTTTTGAGTTCTTAATCATTATTTTTGTTTTCTTGAAAGAACCAAAAATTCATTTTTTTTTCTTATTGGTTTGATACAGATTTTAACCAGAGATACCTTCTCGATCCTAGTCTTGTCCATCCTCCTAAACTCGTTGATCATACCAATAGCGATCGGATTTATCTAAGACCCATCGAAACAATTCATTTGCTACCAAAAGAGAAATCTAGCAAGTATGAAGAACATTGGAGAGCTAAAGACTCTTGTGTGCATCCATAGACCAGACCACATTTCTTCCATGATCAACCTTCTAGAAGCTTCTTATCAATCCGAAGAGAGCCCTCTCACTTGCTATGTGCTTCACCTTGTCGAGTTACAAGGTCAAGACGTCCCCACTTTGATCTCACACAAAGTCCAGAAACTCGGAATCGGGACGGGAAAAAAATACTCTGAAAACGTCATCCTTTCTTTCGAACATTTCAACCGTTATGTATGCAGTTCCATTTCCATAGACACGTTCACTTGCATAGCAAACCCGAATCATATGCAGGATGATATATGTTGGCTCGCTCTCGATAAAGCAGTCACGCTTATCATTCTTCCTTTTCACCGGACTTGGTCTCTCGACCGAACATCCATCGTAGCTGACAATGAAATGATCCGACTTCTCAATTTCAACGTCTTGAAACAAGCTCCTTGCTCTGTCGGCATCCTTATCGAACGCCATCTCGTTAACAAAAAGCAAGAATTTCAACAAAACCTTAAGGTATACTCACAATTACATTTTTTTCATATTTCTAATATATACTCCATCTGTTTAAAATTAATAGATGTTTTAAAACTTTCACACATATTAAAAAAACAAATTAAAATTTGATTATAAATACTTTATTTTTGTGACTAACAGTTTTTTATAACTTTAAATCAATAATAATTCAATAAAATTCAATTATTTTTCTTGAAGTTTACAATTCATCATCATTAACTAAAAAAAATACATAAAAACATTAAGACAATATATATTTTGAAACAATTTTATTTTTCTAAAATATCTATTAATTCGAAACGGAGGGAGTATATATTAATATTCATACTGAAACGAAATACCAAAAACCCAATCATGGTGGTTTGTTGGTTAAGAACTCGCTCTCTTGGTCGAATCTCATCCAATGATGGTCACTACTGGTGTCTCAAGTGGCAAGAAAAGCTTTTGGATTGTTACAGGCTTCGGAATTATTTTGGAATTCGAGATAAGAATTACCGAAAACTAAGTCGTTGGGCTGATTTGATTACAGGTTTGTGTGATATTTGTGGGAGGAAAAGACGATAGGGAAGCATTGGCCTTTGCGAAGCGAATGGCTTGTCAAGAGAACGTGACATTAACGGTTCTACGCCTTCTAGCATCCGGAAAGAGCAAAGAAGCGACAGGATGGGATCAAATGCTTGACACTGTGGAACTAAGAGAGTTGATGCGAAGCAACGATGCAGGAATGCTTAAAGAAGAGAGCTCCACAATTTACTTGGAACAAGAGATAATAGATGGAGCGGATACGTCAATGCTTCTACGTTCCATGGCTTTAGATTACGACCTTTTCATCGTAGGAAGAACATGCGGTGAGAACCACGAGGCGACCAGAGGGATAGAGAATTGGTGTGAGTTTGAGGAGCTTGGAGTCATTGGTGATTTCTTGGCCTCGCCAGATTTCCCGAGCAAAACATCTGTGTTAGTAGTTCAACAACAACGAACGGTAGCCAATAATTAGAAGTCGAGAAAAACACACCACTTGTTGTTCCATAACTTTCTTTTGTAGCATTTATAATAAAGTTTGAAATACCAAAAACAAAATATGAGCACATATCATTTGGTTTGTTCATTGTTACTTGTGGATTATTGTATTTTTCAGAGCAGAAAGAAAATGTTTTTACTGTGGTTTAGGGGTTGTTTTACATTTTTCACGTGAGAGTTTGAGAGATGTACCAAAATAAGTTCTTTTTTTCCTGAAAAATAGCATCAACCTAATTGTTGGAACGTAATTATTTTAACTTTTTTTTTTAGTTAAAGGAATCTTCATTATTGAGATTTTTGTTTTCCAACAAGTTTTAGATAGTCGATTCTGTGAGTCTCTTATCTTTGGTTTTTTTTTTTTTTTAAACTTATGTTTCAAACTTTTTTTGGACTTTTCTTTAAACATTTAAACATTTAAATATTCATTCATCAATTTGTTATTTTACGAATCCAGAAAATATATCTGCACAAGTAAGAAAATTGAGTATACCTTAGATAAATAAAAACAAGAAATTCACAACAAGTAAAACATAAAAAAGATAAAAAAAAAAACAAAATATTATTAAAATAGTGGAGAGGAGACTTTATCATGAAAGTTAACTCAGGTAAAAAAAAAAAAAAAAATCGATAAAATATACCTACCAATTCTTCTTTGATCCGTGACTATACGGGTTATCAATATATCAACGGTTTATAGAACTATACATATATTTTTCAGGTCTAGATTACAATTCATGTCTTTATAGAAATTAAGTTATAGCTAACCTATCATCTTCTAAATATAAAGTGATATGATCATGGAAAGCATTAAGCCCAAGAAATTTGTAGCTGGACTTGTGAACCATTTGCACTTTTTTTACCTCCTCTTTGGTTTTATCCCAATGGATTTTCCAAAGAGTAATTTTTAATTAGGCAAGTGTTTCACATGTAATGGTCCATTCTGCTTGATCAAATCTGAAGCCCAAAGAAGAAGAGAGATGCACCTTTTGGAAGTTCAAAGATCAGTTTTAGACTTGTTTAATTTCTGTGTTTAGTTCGAAGGAGCCTTTGGTGTTTGTACCAAGACTCATCTCTCTTTATAATCCTTTAATTTCTTTGTTATCATAACATTTCATCTATCTTTTTAATCAAAATCTTTTAAGTTAGATCATTGGTAAATCAAAGGTTCTCTCATACCCTTTGTGCGACCATTCAATCCACGGTAAATCTAAGGCTATTCTGCATCTTTAGAATGATCATTCGTTCCATCAAAGCATCCTCAATCCATTTCTGTTTATGTGAATCACTCGTGAAGTCCAGAAACCAATCGAATCCATCACTATTTGCTTTCAAAGTGACGATCTATAGGGAGGATCATATTATAAAGCCATTATACGTTCGCATGCATTTTCCAATGATAGTGTGTTTTCTTCATACGTTTTGAAACCATATTATAAACAACAAACCAAAATATAAAGAAACATAAGTAATAAGTGTTTAAAATACGTATTAAAAACTTACACTAAACGCAATTAAAGCATATTTCAACGCTCAGTTTTATTTATGAATTTTGGACGTTGGCCCCAAGCCTCTAGTTTAAATGTCTACCCTCAGGACCGATCCTGAACACACACAAAAAAATTGCACACAAATTCCTATATTTCTTCATCAAAACCGCAACTTGAAATGATTCCCTCAAATATCCTATAGTTTTATCTATCTTGACCTAAAATTTGAATCTCGATAATTAAATATTTACCGTACATTTGTAACTATCTACAACCAAACCGTTATGGTGTACTGAAAGTGCGTTTGCTTTGTATAGATTTGAGTGTATAAGTGAGTTTCATCAATTTTAGAATGAAAATATGAAATCTACCTGTCCTAAGTTAAAATTATTCAGTTCACCAAGAAGCCAAGAACCGAAACACCTGCAAGTTGTTTTAATTTATTTATTTACTCATACAATTATAGGATGTCTCTGTTGCACCAAAACTCTTAAACACCAATCATTTTAATCTCCCCCCTTTAACCCCCCCCCCCCAACACATACAACGTTGTTAATAGATATAGAGTTTTGAACATAGTTTATGAATACCTCAATGGGAGTTGGTGGACGAATCTGGTGTGGCGCGGCTATGCACTGAGTGAGGATGGGACTAAGTTCTGTGAGTCACTTCCGTCTAAGATCAACTCTTTCGGTTTGTGGGAGAAGATATTTCACAAATCAGTAGGGTTAGGTTTTTGGGAATACCCTCTTCCTAATCTAGAGCTTATGATCCTCTCAGTCGTCCTACACGATGCTTGTCAGTACAATGACAAGCTCCTTAATTTATGATGAATAACAATACAATTGTTTCCAAAAAAAAAATTGTTGACATACTCGACACCTAGAACGGTTCGAAAATTCAAACATATGGTACCAGGTTTACATAATTGTTTCAAAACTTATTTTCCGCATTTGCATGACAACAAAAATTAAAACAAAATTTCACATTTTCTAAAATATAAAACATTTTCAATTTGCATTTGGCGTTTGCGTTGACAATTAAAGAAAAAGATACTATCTCCGTTTTTTTAAGTGTCGTTCTAGACTTGTTTTTTTTTGTTTACAAATAATTGTCGTTTTCGGATTTCAATACAGATTTATGATAGATTTTCCAGTTATAACCATATTTTTTAAGCTTATTAATTGATCATATCAAATAAAATAGTGTACTCCCTCCGTTTCATAAAGACTGTCATTTTGACTCTTGATTTTTGTTTCACAAAAAGTGTCACTTTATATTTTCAATGCAATTTTTAAAACTAAATCTCATTTTATCCCTACTATTTTAACCTATTAATTAAAGAGAGAAAATGAGTTTGTGTATTAATAAAGGGTATAAAAGAGATTTACAAGTTTTTCTTAACTTGTGTGAAAAATGTCAGAATGACACTCTTTATGAAACGGAGGGAGTATTAGTTAAGGGGTAAAACATGTGTGAAACAAACTAAAATGACAATTAAAAAAAACGGAGAGAGTATTTTTTAACCATGATTATGGGCACGATTGTTTCAAAAGTTATTTTCTACATTTGCCTTCAACAAAATAAACGAAATGTCTCACGTTCAAATATAAAACGTCTTCTATTTCCATATAAATGTATTGCAAATTGTAAGCACAAAACGTTTCTTTTGCGCTTAGCGTTTTCATTAAATATAAAAGATCAAAAAAACATATTATAACATGCAAACGCAAAGAAAACAATCTAATATATTTGATGTGATTTTGATGACATGAACTTCTATTGGTGAAAGGCGGTGTGGTCATCAACCTATTTTCTTACACCAGTCCAGCCTCTATGCTTCATCAGATGTTTTCCCGGACGATGGGAGGCCAAAGGTAGCAGAGACCGGGGGTGCATTTGGTTTTGTAATGTACTGGTTCCTTAAAGGCGTGACTATAGACGTTCAGATGCTTAAGAAAACCGAGCCAAGGGCTGCTTTAATCGGTTTTACTTCAGTGATCATACCGTTCTTATCCGGTTACATTCTCATGAGGACTAGGAAAATTTTTGGGAAGTTAGCAATGCCAGAGTTTCAGTACGAAACAATCTGTTGATGTATTGCTAACTGGTTTGAGAACCTGCTGAAACAAGACATCGGTACAGACTCTGAGACAGTAGAAGTACGTGATACAGAGGCTGATACGGAACATAAATATGTTGTGGAGATCAGAAGGCTGATGCACCAGACGTCGTACCAGGAGGCTGATGCATCAGACGTCGTATCAGGAGGCTGATGCATCAGAGGATGAATCAGACGACGTATCAGAAGGCAAGAACTTGACGCCGCATAAAAGATGATGTGGTAAGTGACTTGCTGAGTTGGACCAAGTTGCTAGGATATGATATATTCGCTGCAACGGATTTGGTAAGTAGATAAACTTGGGGAGCAAGTTGTATCTATCCGAGATCACGTGAGGATCCTAGGTTCTAGGGTTAAGCGTGGTATAAATACCAAGAGGCCGTCTTATGAAGACTTGGCGCGCCTAGGGTATCATTGACGGAGGCACACGTGTGTGTGGCGTCGCCCTGCCAGACAGACAAGATGTAGGGATCTGTAGGTTCTGTTGGTGGTGTTACTGTGAATCAAACAATCCACAGAATAGGATGTGTGAGGATTCGCAGTAGATTTTCATGTAGAAAAGATTTCATACAATCATGTAATTGTTATCTTGTTCTAATGGAATCGTTCTGGATAAGGTCCCGGGGATGTAGGAGAAACCGAACCCCGTTAACAAACTTGTGTGTTCTTTATTTTATGCACTTGTTATGTTTGTTACGTTCTTCTCATATATGGAAGTTAGCTAGGGCCACAAATATGAACTTTCACAATCATGTTCTTGCAGTGTGTGTCAGCATCGCAGGTGTGAATGGACTCTTAAAAGATCTCAAGATCAACCATTCCGAGTTTGGACGAATTGTTCAATCTTGCGCGCGATCACCGACTTAGTTATCTTTATAATAACCTCCTTGGGCATGTTGTTCGGAGGACAACATGGTTTACAGCATATTGTGGCTAAAATCTTCATTGTCGTCATCTTGGTCTACATCGTATGGCCAGTTAGGTTATGGATTATCAAACAAATACCAGAAGGCAGGCCGGTTAAAGATGTCTACATATACTCGGTTATGGCTACCGCCTATTTGGTTTACTTGTTTTGGATTCAATTCTTTCATTTTTCATCATACGGCTGGTTTATTATCAGTTTGGCCACTCCGGCTGGACCTCCACTTGGTTCTGCTCTCATTCAGAGAATCGAATGTTTGAACGTTGGCGTTTTCTTGCCGCTTTTCGGGTCTCTTATCATGGTACAACTCGATATATCGTGGTTGATGTGATAGATATCACAGCTAAAAATCATGGAGGGGCTTGCTTATGAACCATCTCCTTGATCTTGATCTTAACTGTGGTTAAGTTCTTTGTCACAGCCTTAACAGCTTTTTCTATGAAAATTCCTTTCCGAGACTCCAGTGTTTTAGCATTGGTTATGTCACACCGAAGTATCTTCGAGCTTGGCTACCTAGGAAACATTGTCGAGCTTAAAGTAAGAACGATTCATATTTCACTTCATTTATTTATTTTTTGTGTGTTTACATGCTTTAGTTGTGCGTTTATTTCGATATGAAACTAAAACCTTTAGTTCTTTAAATAACATTCATTTTTTAACTGTAAACGCTAACCTATGCGTTTAAAGTTTGCGAAAATATGTTGGGAAAAACTAAAAATGTTTTACATTTTAGATATAGGGACAGTTAATTAAGAAAAATACTAAAATGTCAATTTAAAAAAAAAAAGCTAATTATTTCAAAGTTGAATAAATTCACCATTTTCAGGTAAATATGATTTAGTTTTAAGGTTTAGAATTTATTTTTAGGCTTAAGATTTAGAGTTTAAAGCTTAACTTAGATTATTTCGTTAATTTAAATGAAAAATAATCCGTTCTTATTCTCCATTTCAATTCTCAAAAACAGATGTTTGACAAGAGCTTCACAGCAGCTGCATCAGTACTTGTAAGCTTACTACTGATACCGATCGCGATCGATTTCATGTACGAACCACATAAAATATTCAGTTGTTACCGAGATAGGAACTTGCTAACCTTGAAACATTACTCTAAGCTAAAGACCCTTGTATGCATTCACAAACCTGACCAGTGACCACATAACCTCCTTGATCAACTTTGTTGAAGTCTTTCACCCAACACAAGATTCACAAGTCGAATGCAACGTTCTTCACCTAGTGGAGCTTATGGACCAAGCCAGTCGTACCTTCATATCCCACCAGATGCAAAAGCCGATGGTCAGAAAAAGATCTTGCTCCAGAAATGTCATAACCGCATTTATACAACTCCGTAGACTTTTCACCGAAGTAGCAATGTCTATTGACATCTTTACTTCTGCGAGCCTTGTGGATCACATGCACGAGGATCTTTGCTCGCTTGTCCTAGACAAAAGTGTATCTCTCGTTGTACTTCCTTTTTACCGTTCTTGGTCTGTTGACCGCTCAACCATGGTCTCTGACGACAAGGCCGTGCAGAATCTCAACCACATCTTGTTCTGTCGGAATCTTTGTTTACCGGAAACCTCTATGGGAATCTCAAATGGCCGGACCAAGTTACAAGATACTTAAAAAAAAGCATGGGCATTCGGGTACTCCGTTCGGATTCGGGTTCAGGTATTTCGGTACTAGTTGAGGTACCATTTGGGTATTTTATAATTTTGGTTCGGATTCGATTCAGTACTCTTTCTTTCTGTTTGGATCGGTTTGGATAATTAATTTGAGAACTCATCTATGATGTATTGTGTTTTTAACGCATTCTAACTATTATTTTAAAAGATTTTTCGAGTCTTTTGTATGTTTTCAGAATCATTTCAGGTTGAATCACGTTTGGATGGAATCTAAGGCGTAAAAGAAGGATCGGAAGCAAAAGAACAAGAAGTTGGCATTTTCGGAGGTTAGATCGATCGTTCCGTTATAGGATCGATCGATCCAAAGTCGTCGCCCAGACAGAAGCATTTTAGATCGATCGTTCCGAACTCGGATCGATCGATCCGAAGATGACCACCCGACATAGAAGATTTAGATCGATCGTTCCACCCTCGGATCGATCGATCTAAAGTCCGCAAGCTGACCGAGAGCTTTTAGATCGATCGTTCCAAAATTGGATCGATCGATCCAACTGCCGAAGATTTTCAGGAGCTTTTTAGATCGATCGATCTAATATTGGATCGATCGATCCGACCCCAAACCGACCGGTTCACTTACGCAGAAGAAAAGGAAATTTCGGTTTTTCCTATTTTCGATTGGTTTTGGGATAGACTTCGACTCAGAACGTGATTAGACCTATATATACTTATTTTTGGCCATTGTTTAGGCCACGCTTTCTTTCACATTCATACTTTTGGCTTTTTGCAATTTGTAAGCTTCGGAGAGACGAATCTCTGACTCTACATCTTTGAGAAGATTTCTGAACCCCCTTTGGATTTATATTTATTTATTTTATGAGTTTCTCTTCATCTCTTTGCTGTTCCTCTGCTTCCATGATTGAGTAGTTCCATAGTTAGGTTTAGGGTTTCAAAGGAATTTAGGTTTTCATTGAATTAGACATAGATAGGGATTTATCATCAGTTGTCTTCACCTATAGTTATGTTCATTGCTTAGACTGAATTGATCACTTAGTCTATGATTTAGGGTTTAATCTATTCATCAAAAGTGTTATAGATTGCTTGAAAGAACATAGGTGAGAGGATTGTCCTTAGCCAACGAAAGATGATGCTAAGGCAATCCGTGAACAAATTGAACCTGCTCGTTAATGCTTGTTTAGAATTCTAAGTTCAAACGACAATTTAGATACTTAGGTAGCTAGATAAAGTGATTAATACCACGACGGTGGATTGGTTAAACATTCATGTTTAAGTTCTAGACTGAGCTTATTTATTCCCTGAATAATTGTCTGATTCATGATCTCTGAATTCCTGCGAATTGCCCTTGACCTAACGCTTCGTTTAATTGATTTTTACTTCGTTTATTTGCTATTTTCGTTTTTACTTGCAAACATAAAACCATATCTTTGTCTTAACTTAATTTTGGTCCAAAAAATCGTAGTGTAGCCTTTGGAACTTGTGGATTCGATACCTAAATACTACGACATTGCTGTGCACTTGCAGTAGCTATTTTAGGGTTAAAACTCTGCATATCAATCTACAACCAAAAAAATTCGGTTATAGTTCTGTTCGATCTTTTTACCCGAATCTACCAAACTATTCGAAAGTACCTAAAATATCTGAAAGAACCGTGAAGAAAAAAACAAAGACTCTATTCCATTCTTTTACTCCTAAAAATCAAACATACTTTTGGATATTCGTTCGGTTCTCTGGTATTTTCGAATACTAATTCGGTTTTTGGATATTTTCGGTAGAGTTGTCCAATCTGGATTTCGGTTTGGTTTTCTCGGTTTTTCGGTTAGTAAAAAATAGCTACCATTTTAATACCATAACTAGTTTGGTTTAGTTCGGTTTGGATATCTTCGGTTTTCGATTTATTCGGTTTTTAACCAAAAACCAAAAACCAAAAATTTTGTTTGGTATAATGTGGATTTTGGTTTTTCTATAGCAAAATTAGAAATAGTAACAATAAAAAGTAGAAAACATAGAAAAAAATTAAAATTTTAAAACTCATGTCTATTATAAAATCAATAAAACTTTAAAATTTGTAATTAAAAAAAAAAAACTTAAAACGAAAGCACTAAAGCACTAGTCTTTAATATCATCAAATAAAATAAAATATTAAACTTAGAATAAAAACTAAAAAAAATTGACAGCGCCATATTAAGTTTTTTTTTGTCAACTACTAGGTTAATTATATTGTTTTTTTTAATTTATTTAGACATTACATTTTTAGGGTTACATAATTTACATACTTAATGTATACTATATATTATTATATTATGATTTAAAATTAATCAATTTTTTCGGTTTAATCGGTTAATATCCAAACCATATCCGGATCCTACTGTTTTGAAATTATTACATCCATACGATTAATATAATATATCCGGAATCCAATCATATGTTCTATTTCGATTCGGTTCGGTTCGGTTCGGTTTTAGCAGATTGGACAGCCCTAATTTTCGGATATCTATTCGGTTCTCGGGTAAGACTCGATCGGAACCAAGAACCGAATTACTTGAAGACAATATCTAATCAGATATTTTAGGGAATCTGAAACCGATCTGAACCACATTTTTTTGGTTGTTTCCGGTTCGGATCTTGGGATCCAGAAATTATAAATGTCCAGGCCTATAAAAAATCAATGTTTTTGATGATGGTTTTTAACCAATTATGACATTTAGAGATTTCATAAGATCGATTTCCAAAAATCTTTGTGTATAAAAATGGTAATAAAAATTTAGTTGATGTATTTAAATGGAATTTTCGAAACCGATCTAATGGTTCTAATTTCAGGTTTGTGCAATATTCGTGGGAGGGAAAGACGATAGAGAAGCCTTAGCATCCACCAACCGTATGAGGAGAAACAAGCGGACAAAGGTAACCATCTTACGCTTCATCCCTCAACTTACAACAGCGGAAAGCGAAAAGTCGGTGCAGAAATTCGACATGGAAGATATAAAGGAGATCATGAAGAACGATGAAGATCAAGAAGACAACGTGACATGTATTGACAAAAGTGTCAAAGAAGGGGCTGAGATTTCAATGATACTAAGATCAATAGCATACGATTACGATTTGTTTATCGTTGGAAGAAGCAGGGAACGAACAGCGCGGTGACAAAAGGACTGAATGAATGGACTGAGTTCGAGGAACTCGGAGCCATCGGAGATGTTATAGCGTCAAAGGAGTTTCCTTCGAGAGCATCCGTGTTGGTCTTGCAACAGCAACAATATTAGGATCCTTCCATTTTAACCATGTTGTGAATAATCAAAGCGTAAACTAGGTTCTTAGAGTTGAGTCGGCGACCCGACGGGTCGTCTGTACTGCTGTCTCCGGGTTAAGAAACAGAGAACAAGCTATAGAATCAAGATGTGAATGGTCTTGCAACAACATCAGTCTCTTACGAATAACCAATGTTCAAGAAATCACCAGGCGCTAATGCAATGAACTAAAACATAATTCATCAAAGAAAGACAGACTTGAGACTTGAGATTATTAAACAAAATATAAAAATTACTTCATTAACTACATATTTCTTTGCTAAAATTAATCTAGAACATGATGTTTATTCAATAGAGAATCAACAATCTCGATTACATCAGCTTTAGAATTAAAATTAGATCCCTGGAAGTTATGAAACATGCAAGAAATGAACACAATCATTGGGATAAAGAACCGTGTTATAGAATCAAGTGAATGGCTTGACGAATTCAAAACCTTGGTTTAGGAGCGATCCAGTGATCCACAGCTTCAGGTTAGGCAAGTTTAAGCTCTGTTCAAAACATGTCCCCTGTTTCCAGCAAACAAGCAAACTCTGTAATTAGTAAAAACGTAATATTCAGAATATAAAGAAACCCCAAAAACAAAAAAAAGGGAGAAGAGGACAAAGTTGGATTACATCTAATGTATATGTTAAGAGGTATGTGTCAGAAGAAGGAGAGCTTAGGTTGGAGTTTTGCACTTGGAAACTTGTAAGAGACTCCAAAGACTTGTACAGTGATGGAGCAACACCTTCTCCTTTATTACACACCAACCTCACATAAAACCCTTTCTCCTCCACTTGAATAACATCCATCTAACACACAAAGACACAAACTTTTTAACTATTGGGTTGTAAATGGTAACATAAAACTGCCAATAACCATTTGAACATAAGCGGCAGAAGATAACGTTTCTTAAATAATCTATCCAAATTAAGTAACTTTTTTGGGGTTATTATTACCTGAATGATCTTCTTGGAAACGGGAGGATCCATACCGCGAAAAGGCCGAGTCTTGTGAGCATCTGGTGCAGGTTCTTGGTACCCACCAGTAGAGTTCAAAGAAGCTTCAAGACCCGCGATATCGGCTTTGAGTTTCTTGGCTTGTGATTGCAGTTCTTGAACATACAACACAGCATCTCCAACAATGGATGCTTTATCCATCTAATGCCACAGAATCAAAAAGATTACTCCTTTTAGTTTCATAACCCAAGTTTGTGTTCTGTTGATTGATTCAAAGCGGATTACATTTTGTACCTTTGTAATGTTGGGGACAAGAGATCTCAACGCGTAGAGCTTATCCTTCATCCGACCTCTCCTCCTCCTCTCTGAGATCAAAGTTCTTGACCGGTCACTCTTCGTCTTGCGGCTCCCGTCGTTGTTCGTCGTGGTAGCTGAAGAATCGTCGCCGTCGTTGTAATCGTCGTCTCCGCCGGCTCTAACGCTCTCGCCGTCGAAGCTGCGGAAGGATTCGGCGACATTGGAGTCTAAGTCAGGCAATTCGTCGAACAGGTCGTCGACAGGTGTCGGGAGAAACTGGCTCTCGTCGATGAAACAAGGGCTGTTTTGCAGAGGAGCACCGAGATCGAAATCGAGAGGTGGGTTCTCGATGGTTTGATCTCCTCTGATGAGGTTTATGAACTGGTCGAAGTTTGGATCGACCAAGAAATTGTGGAGTTCTAGGTCGTTTAGGTTTGAAAGAGCGTTGACTCTTCCTTCCATTGTCGTTGTTTTTGTCTGTTTCTGAGGTTTCTTGTCAAATGAAAGGGAAGAGAGAGAGACTCTTCGAAGTTTCTTGTGACAACGAAAGAGAAGACAAAATGAGTTTATATATACAGTGAGTTTTTGTTTCCTACTGGTTTTTAAAATCAGAGTATGAAATACACTGTTTTTCATTTAGATAAAATGTATTAGCCGACAAAAAAAAACAAAAAACAAAAAAACTGCGTTAATGTGGACACTAATAAAATAAACTGTAATAATATTTTAAATTATTGGATTATCATCGAAATTGGCAAAAACAGAATGGTTAAACCGTAGTTAATGAAGGTTTTTTTGCTTACTAGTATTTTTTATAAATAGTATGAATTTATGTATCTTGTTAAGAAATAGGGTGTCATATTTAAAAAAAAGTAAAGTGTTAAAGGGAAAAATAAGGGTGAATTTGTTGTATAATTATAAAAAATCTAAAATTTAGAAACTAACCAAAATGTTTAGAGAGAGATAGGAAGAGATAGAGAGAGAAAAAGGAGAAAATTGGTTAGTTTTTAAATTATAGTTTTTTTTTGGTTATTGAACCAAATTTCCCGAAAAATAATGTGTCGGCAACAAATAACATGAAATTTATTATAAAACAAAAAAACCAACGCGAATTTCGATCAGAGTTGAAGGTATTTTTCAAATAAAAAAATCAAAATTATTTTGCTAATTTTTTGGAGAAAAAAGTAAAGTCATTTTAGTACCCATCAATTAATTCAATTTTTGAGCATTTTATCCAATAATATAAAATTATTATCAAACTTGCATAACAAAAATAAATTCTTACACTACAATAGCATCTCCCCAAAATAAATTTACTCTTTTCTAGAATTAATTAGGGTTTCATAGATGTATTAGTTTAGTTTTTGAGGTTAATGTTTTTCTCTATTTTTTTGGTTTTTGAGTTTAATGTTCATAATTTTTTGTTTATAAATGTTCATAAGTTGTTTATTTTGGTTCCATGGATATATTTACAATAGATCCATGAAACTGAAATTTGCTTAAACTTGTTAGTTTAAAAAAAAAAGATTATTTCGTTAACGTCTTGATAATGTCATGCATGACGATCGATTATATATGTTTTTTTTTTTTGAACTTTATATATGTATTATCTTGCTAAATTGATTCCAATGATTGGTTTGTCGTGTTGCATGACAATTATATTTTTGACGATGATGAGGAAGTTGAACTCTAAAACGAAACAAAAAAAGAGAAAAATTCAAACTCGCTAATTTCCGCGTTATTCTAAATGATATTTTATCATTTGATTATTTTGTTTAAATAGTGAAGTGACATGCAATAGATTAGAAACAAAAACATATATATATATATATATATATATATATATATATATATATTTGTTGTCATTTGTCAACCGAAACACATATATATATAACTTAACAGTGGTGGTCAGGTGGTAATCGATCATGGCAAATCGTAAATTCACTTCCTCTTAAATTTGATTCTCACTTAAAACAAAAATTATTTTTGTTGGTGGTGGTTTAGTTGAGAGACTGTTAGGGTTCCAAAGTCCGACCTTATTAAAAATTCGGTGAACAAACTTTTTCAATGGCTATATCTTGTGTGATAAAAGAGTTTTCAATTGTTTGACATATATATTCGATAATAAGTTTTAAGTTAATAAACAGTTCATTGACTTTAGAACAGAACTTATAATGGTGGACCTTACATAAGAGAAAATAATCTATATATATGAGCTTCTAAATTTCTAATACGAGCACAATCCAATTTAAACAAAAAGTAATAATTGAAACAAACAAGATAATATACAAACATACATAGGTGTTCGGTTGGTATTCAGGTATCCCATTTTATAGATCGGGTTCAATATTTATTATAAAAAAAAATATTATACGTAGCAAGTGTAATGTTTTATATTTACATATATATATGGCTAAGTGTGTGAAAAGAATCAGAATAGAAGTTTATCCATTCATTATCATTTGTCAGTTACCTAATAACTTATTTTACTTATAGTTTATGAAGAACCAGAAATAAATTATTCGTACGGATTTTGGTTAAAGTAATTTGATCAGACCGAATTAATGGAGGTGCATGTGTAAGTAGTGTATATAAGCAGGAGAATAACAAAATTATACTATATATCTATCATAGAGTTTTTAATTAAAATATTTACAAACAGATTAAGTTTTGTTTGTCTCAAAATAAAATTATGCTATTTAAAAACTGAGCCGGCTCCGAAGTCGATGAAAGATTAGTATTATTTTCATCCTTCATTTACAGATAATCCCAACTAATTTCTTTTTTATATATGTAGAAGCCTGTTCAATGCATTTTTGTTTTGGTTTCTGTCGCGACAATCAGAGAAAAGGATGCAATTAAAAAAACGCAAGTACATCGAATAAAGAAAGACAGTATATGAGTCTTAGCCGATGAGGAGAATAATTAACTGTTATCAAAAAACAATTGTGAACTTATTAAGATGTAGTGTATATATACTGTAAGAAAACAAATTATTGGTCAACCAATTATATAGATTCCTTTTACGTGTCGATTTTTTAGAGAAATTAAACGTTTGAGCAACATTGAATTTTTGGGATATTTACACAAGGCTAACTTTAATAACAACAAAAAAGATATTACACAAGACTAAAAACCAATCATATATATATATATATATATATATATATTTTTTTTAAGTTCAGTTGTTTAATTAAATAGTAATATCCACTTTAATCGCAATTAAAACAAGGGTGGTTTTAATATATATACATGGTTGACCATTTATTTAGGTGATTGGTAATGAATAATTCATAATTAGGTAGTTAAGTGAGAGAGAATATTTTTAATCCCTAAAATACTTTTTTGTTTTATCTAATTACACAATTGCCATTGGTCATTGAAAATTCAGTTGTGGACGTCACTATTCTTTCGGTAATACTGTTCACCACAACCCAACGACACTGTTCATCCCGATTAAACCGTTTCCTGACACTGTTATTGTGAAATTAACATGTTAAATCAGTTAGCATATTATGGAAAATATCAAGTCAAACTAGTTATCATAAAAAATGTCATGTTACACCAATTATCATATCATAAATTATCATGTTTATACAGTTATCATACAATAAGAATATGAAATATGAGTAACACAATTATCATATAATAGAAATATATGATTTATTATTTAACTAACTTTGTTATCTTAACAAAGTTATGCGAATTATATCGATAACCACTTAAGATAACTTTGTTATAGATTAACTTACACTGCCACAATTATCGATATCGCTAGTGTTACCGTTAACATGTTTGTCGTCACCATCATCATTGCTATCAGTATAAATAACTTTGTTATCTTGCCAATATTAAGAGAGAAATGAGAGTATGTGTCTTTAGTAATTAGAATGTAAAAAAAAGGGTAAAAATGATTTTTTGTAGATAACTTACTATGATGAATAGTGAGGTAGGTGAGAGAACTAATTATAACATTATTACATACCATCCATTGCAAATACTCTAAAAACTAGTTGACATAAAGAACCACCAATAAGCAGAAAAAAAAACATATTTTTTGCCCAAAAAAAAACAGAACAACATATTCATATTAAGGTTTGCAAAAAAAATTATGATAAGCCTTGGGCGATTTACGGCCTCTTCATCACCCTCTTTCCTACTCTAATTTTCAGCATTTTCAACAACTTTTTTTTGGAGTGACCTTTTTGTTCAAGATTTGTTTCGACCCAAGATTGTAAGCAAGATCAATACATTTTAATCGTCGATGGTGAAAATGTTGTTAATATTCTGTTGCATAAACCCAAGCTTGCTCTATGCATTGAAGGATTTAATCTTGGAATAATTTATGGGGCATGCCCTTCAGATTGGATAAAATATGGACCCAAGATTGTTCAATCTCGATTCATCCCTCATTTCTTTTTTAAGTTACTTATGTCAACTTCAGAAATCGTATTCTCTCCACCACCATATGCGATTTAAAAACCATAATTAAGTCGGTACTGTGCATCAGTGCATGCTACTTTGGTTGGACACATAACTATTGTCTTTTACTCTCTTATTCATATTTTTCATATGGTTTCGATGATTGCAAAACTTATTTACTCGCCTATAGAACTTGTGCCAATGAGATTATACATAATCAGTTTTATGTTCGAGACTGACGCATGTTATTTCTAGTTTTGGTCGTCTGGTTGCAACTCAAGTTTATGGGCCTTGGCCATATTCTGTGTTGACAATTCCTATTTCGTTGTCACCTGAACATAGAAGTTTGGAGAGATGATGATTTAAGCACTAACTAAAATAAATAAAGTTCAATATAATAGTAGTAAAATCTTTTTGTCCATGCCTAATTTTTTTTTTTTTTTTTGGGTGTGGTAAAGATGGGAAAATAATTTCAACTAACAGATGACATGTATAACGAAAGATGGCATGAGAATAAAGCACACATTCTCAAGCAAATTGTGTTTTACAAGTAGACTTGTACCGATGTACGTATGCCAAAGTATATAAAATACTTATCCTACTAAAAGAGATTGCACACAACATACATATGAGATGTGATCTAAGACGGTGGAATAAGTTGATGGTAAAATGAACACTGAAAGATAAATAAAACAAATGTGTACTCTAATGAAAAATGCTTTTCGATGTGTTTAATTTATGATATATTTGGATGACATACTTATGGTAATGATGATTATTATTCAAATGTGTGTCTTTTTATATTTCAGGAACGGATGCATATCTACAAATCTTTTCACCATTATGTATTGCATTAGCCAAAACTCAACAACACATATATGCACGTTAAGAACAATCCACTGTTTTCAGCAACCCATGTTTAATGTCAATCCAAAGTTTCAATGTTCAAAAAACACCAGAGTCTCGTGCATATAGTTGGCCTGACTAATCTTATTAGTGAAAAAAAAGAGAATCTAATAACAAGACATAAGAGAAATCTTATACATATATAATCATTAACACCAAAAGAATTCACAACCAAATGGTAACTCTATAACCCATAAGAATATTACTGAAATATATTGTATCATTTCTCTTTTTTTTTGTTAAAATTATCATCAATTCTCTTTTTTTTTTTGTTAAAGGTATCATCAATTCATAAGAAAATATGTGAACATAAGCAAAAGAGAAAAGAAAGGGTTTTTTCGGGTGCAAAGGTTAGATCTTTTTATATATAGGGAAGATATGAGATTAAATCTTTTTACATATTCATACTCATTGCATAAATTTTAGAGAGAAGAAATGAATCCAATTACATTTTTTTCTCCCATGCATGCATGCATATTCAAGATTTTCACCCACAAATATGTGATATAACTTTTATTCTTACACAAATTCAGATACGGAAACACAACAATGGATAAGTGATAAACATCAATAAAGTGGTGTGTCAGATACTCAGATAACTTGTAACTTTCCGGTTACATTTTGAAAACCGAAATGACATTGGAATTACTAATAAAACCAAACCTAACAATTGACCATACCAATCAGTAACAGTGGTCCATTTTCTCATCTCACACATCACATCAAAACATTAAATACCCTTTTGCTTCCAAATTTCATCTCTCTCAAATTTTTTACTTACATCTTTTTCACTGCCCAATAACCAAACATTTAGTGCTCTCTCTCATCTTTTTAGGCTTTTTGTATCTTCTCCTTTTCTCATACCACACCTTTCCAGATTTACAAAACCAAAAGGAGAAAAGTAGCCTGCCACAAAAACATACAAAAAGATTCTTTTTTCCATTTCAAAATGTTTCAAAATCCCGCCTTAGAAACTTGGTCAGAGCTCCTCATGAACAGCTTGAAGGCACTTTAGATTCGATTATAACCCGAGCTCCCGAAGCAAGCCTGTTCAAGATACATAGAAGTTTAGATAAGTCTATAATGAATCAAGATAAACAATGCTAACTTTCTAAAGAGCCATGTCAAGATGTTGTTTAAGTTTTTACCTTTCGTCGATCTTGATCACCTTCTCCTCGTCTTCTCTAAAAGAATCAGGCTTCCTCGAAGATTCGGTTATTCTTTTACTGCACACATCAGGTGTTTCAGTAACTTTTGATGAGTCTCTTGCCTTGTCTGAGACAGGAGATCTCATGGACTCGCTTCGTGGTTGTTGCTTGCTTATTGCACAAGAAGCCTTTCTCGAGCGTGGTATGTGTTTCGAACCACCAGGTTTTGAGTCTCCGTTCTCTGCTACACCCATTAAATTGGATGCCCTGAAAAAACTCATATGGGTATTTATCTAAGTTGAAGAATGTTTCCTCGTGATTTCACAGAGATGAAGTCTACTACTCAAATCAAGAACCTTTCCAATAACCAAAACAACAAAAAGAGATGGCATACAATTTGAAGGCAGAGAGGCTCTTTGGTTCTAAGAGTAGTTTTCTATTTATGGATTCCATTAATTTGATTACTTTCTAGAAAACAAGAAACTGGTCTTAACATCGAAACGTAACAGAACCATTCAATAAAACACAAGCAGGCAATCACAAGCAGAACCATTTTTTCCAGGTGATTCAGAAATCTACCTGTCACCATTGTAAGACGAAGAACGCTTAAGAGAAGTATTCCCATCCGTGGCTTCCTTCTTCTGTAGCTTTGTCTCGACCAAGCTCCCGCTGAAATACTCTTTCTCCTCCAACCTCAGGCTCATCAGACTCGGGGTTTCAGACAAACGGTCAAGATCTCCGAGCATAAACGACGAGGAGAAAAACGGGGAAGGGAACTTGGAGTGTCCGAATCTCGGCTTGTAAGTCGGTACAAGGCCGAAATTGTTATCTTTTACTGATATTGAGCCACAAGATATCAACTGCATCAGCATGTTCGAGGCCCTAAGCCTCGAGTTAGCGGGCATTCGAACATCTTCTTGTTCAAGAATCCTAAAACTATTCATCTTACTAACATCAGCTCTTATAAGAGACTCCAAAGTATCGGTCTTTGCCCCCAGCGATGAGGCGCTGTTCGGAGAGACAGAGTTTCTTGATATCACCGCGCTCTCCTCCCTCTCCTTCCCAGCACAAGAAGCCTCCTCGCTCACGAAATTGTTTCCGCTGGATTCAGGTCATGATGAACCATCATTATCAGTTGAAACACCTCTGCTAAAGGTCTCGGTAACAGTTTCATCGGTATGCGTAGAGGCATCCGCGAGTCCCTCGCTATTATACACCTTGTACTCAGCCAAACACCAAGAAGATGAGTTCTTGGCGTCTCTAGAGTCAGGGGATACACCAGAAGAGGAAACAGAGCGAAGAGCCGGAGGAGAAAGCTCGTCGTCTTCCTGAGAATGCTTATTAGTCCCCTTCCCATTGTTCATACTCGAGGACGAAGACGAATCATCCATGCTTCTAGATGATGGTGGCTCCACAACTATCTGCTTCGTGTTTTGTGTCGCTGAATTCGCAATTGGACTAAAGTGATCTGCAACAACATAACTCTTTATCTTCGAAGATTTCTTCATTGAAACAAACACCAAATGATTCACAAAAAGAAATGTTTTTTTTTTAATTCACCTGAATTGGATTCATCAAATAGCTCAGAACCTTTAAGAACATACTCATTCCCATGAGCTGGTAGAATTAAGTCATCTTCTGATAAATCATGCCAAACAAAACCATTCCTATAGCTTCTGCAGATTCAATCAAGAAGTCACTGAAAAATCTGAAAACTCTTCTTGATTCTTGATTTCAAAGAGAAGTGAAAAAATCGAAAGAAAGTTTATACCTTTTACTAGACCAAGAATACATTGAAGCCATGCCTCTACCTCTAAGAACATTAAGCCTCTCTATAACATCTGCAAACACACACACAAAAAAAAAAAAAAGATTCTTCAAAATTCCCAATTTTTAAAAATCTCCCAAAACCTTTGAAGCATTATGATTTTTTTTTTACCTCTAAGGTATAAACCGTTTGGAGAAGAAACCAAGACTTCCATGAAATGAGGATGCTCAAGTTGACGATTCTTGGAGAGGTAATAAACAATTTGGACTTTCTTAATCTTCTGATGATACTTTGGTGATTTCTCTGTCCAGACTTTTGCTCTCTCTGGACTCACTTCTTCTCTGTATTTCTTCATCCTCGCTTCCATTTTTCTTTCCTTTCTCAAGACCCAAAAACCCTAATTGGCTAATTCCGGCATTCTCTGTTTCGTTTCTCAATTTGAATCAGATCTACCAATCTGGAGGAAGAAGGAGAGAAAAGGGCAAAAAAACACAGATTGCTTACTTACTAGCTTATAAAGATGAAGACGACCGAGAGAAATTGACCAATGTAAGAGAGAGAGAGAGAGAGATGAACGATTTTTTGGGAAGCAGTGGAGATTAATGGAGAGACAGAGAGACGACAGTAACAGTAAGGGAGTGTGAGAGAGAAAGATTAAGCCTTTAGTGCCTTTTACCTTATTTTTCAGACAGCTCTTCTTCTTTTGTTTTGTAACGAGGGGAAAAAAAACACTGAAAATCACTGTGATTTTTATTCGCTCATGGCTTCTTCTTCTTTTTGTCAATATTCATTCAATCTAATTCAAGTAATATTTCTTCTTCGGTTTCTTTGGGTAATTGGTATATATTTAAACTCAGCTTTTTGTTTAGAGAGGTACTTAGGATATAATTAAAGTTAGCGTTAGAATTATAATTGAAATAGGGGGGGGGGGGGTATTCGATCATGGATTTTAATAGAATTCAAATTGATTCACAATCTAATGTTATTCAACTAATGTGATACAATATCCAAAATCATAAAATCAAAGGTCTTCAATATGTGGATTTATTATCAAAATATCATGCTCATAACTTTACAAAGTCAAAGATCCTCATTCAAGTTCAAGGCAAAATTGATGACAAGAAGATTTTTAGCTTATTTTGCTTTTTTCATTAAATGTGTATAATTTCTTTTAAATGTGTATAATTTCCTTTAAATGTAATTTATTGTAAAGATCCCTTGTGCTGTCTCTTATACACATCTAGATGTGTATAAGAGACAGCTTTAGTCCAGCTTTCAGCCTCCATCATCCACCCAAGCGAGCCTCAGCCTTTGAGGATCGTATCATCTGGTATCAAAGCTAAAAGCTCCTACCCTCTATCTTTTTATTTCTGTTTGTTTTTGTTTCATCCTTTATCGAATTTTTTTAAAAAAAAAATTGTTTAGATTTTTTTTAGAGTATTTCGATTTTTCAGTTATAAAACAAAAATTAAAAAAAATTGTTTCCATTTGTTTTGGATTTTTGTTTTGGATATTTTATTTATAAAAAAAAAAATTGTTTCCATTTGTTTTGGAGTATTTCGATTTTTCTGTTAAAAAAAAAATTAAAAAAAAAAATTGTTTCCATTTGTTTTGGAGTTTTTTTTGGATATTTCTATTTAAAAAAAAAAAAATCTCAAGGTTAAACGGTTTTGAGGACAAAACCATTTGAACAGGGAGAGAATGATACAATATCCAAAATCATAAAATCAAAGGTCTTCAATATGTGGATTTATTATCAAAATATCATGCTCATAACTTTACAAAGTCAAAGATCCTCATTCAAGTTCAAGGCAAAATTGATGACAAGAAGATTTTTAGCTTATTTTGCTATTTTCATTAAATGTGTATAATTTCTTTTAAATGTGTATAATTTCCTTTAAATGTAATTTATTGTAAAGATCCATTGTAAGAGCTATAAAAGCTCAATTGTTCTCATTGTAAAAATATATAGAAATTTTTGGAAATTAAAAGAGATTTTTCTCTAAAGCTTTGGCTTTGTTTTGTTTATCTAAGTTAGATGGATTTCTACACTTAGTAAACGTTTAAATCTATGTCTCTTGTGTGCGATTCCTTGAGACTAGGTTTGTGAACTCATCACAAGAGCTTTCACACTCTTGAGTGGCGTTCTTCAATCCACCACCTATTCATCATCATCTGATCAGCATTCTCAAGGAGTAACTTTAGTCCCTTGATAGGCGCCATCTTCCCACTTCGACCATATTCCATCCGACCGGCTGAAAGAGAGTGACTTTAGTCCAGCTTTCAGCCTCCATCATCCACCCAAACGAGCCTCAGTCTT
>JAHZTW010000001.1:375880352-375951303 GCA_020283515.1 Alliaria petiolata
ACTTTATTTTGTGGTCAAAGGAGGGTGACGAAAATGACTTCAAGAGTCACATATGAGGAGTCACTTTGGAGTTCAAGGGTTATTCTACTTAGTTTTAATTCTAGTCTTCTATTTTCATTTTCTAAGTTTAGGAAATTCACAAAACTTTATTTCTCTTTTCTTTTTCCGTGTTACAGATTCTATAAATATTTGAAAAATTCATTATAATAAGATATCCAACTTTTTATCTTCTTCTTTTGAGAGAAATCTCTTTGTTCATCTTGAACATTTCGTTGAGTTTGGCTAGGGTTACTTCCAAACGCAGCAAACCTCCTAAGATCCGTGGTTAAGGGTTACTTCCTCGGTTCCGTGGAGTGGAGAATACCAAGAGACTTCTGCATCTCTTGACGGTCTCATTCGATCCACCATCTATCCAATCTATCCAATCTATCCAACGCGCCAACAAAGAGCATAATCCATCCAAGGGTTCCATTACGTGGTATCAGAGCCACTCTTTGTTGGTAAAGTTGTTCATCTTCTTTTCTTCTCATTAAAAAAAAATATATATTCTATATAATATGTTCACTTCTCCCTCTTTCCATTATAAATTCGGGCCATCCTCTACCCTCATTCAAAAAAAAAAGAGAGAAAACCGAAAAGGTTTAAAACAAACTAAGGAGAAATCCAGTTTGTGAGGGTGGTGGAAGAGAAATCCTGCTGGCTGAGGAGAAATCCAGTCAAGAGGTGGCTAAACGGATTTCCCTTCGAAATTCCTGTATTTTCTTTCTCCTTTGTTGCGTGGGAGTATTTGCTGGATTTGACTTGATTTGTTTGATAAGAACATCGAGAGAATAACTCAGTGTGAGCACCATAAAATCAGTGAGCAAAACACGTGTGTGAGTGAGGCAATAAACACTTGAGAGAAAGAGAGTTTTTGCTAACCGTTTGTTGAGTAATTTTCAGGAACACAATGAGTGATAGTGGAGAAGAAGGAAATAACAATCCTGGATCCGGATTGTCTGGTTTACAAATGAAGGCACTAACCGAACATTTGATGAGATATATGAACACAGGTCTTGAAGAGATTAATGTTCGGCTTGACAAAATCCAGGAGGATCAACAAGGCCAAGCGCGGCCAGCCCAAAGAAGGAACCGGGAAAGGAGACATAGCCGTTCCTTTGACGGTCATGAAGAAGAAGAACAATTCGATGACAACCGTTCTAACCTCAGGGCAAGGAGAGGTCATAGAAACCGAGATGAAGAGAACCCGTTCTCTAGAATAACTGATGATGGACTTGGTGGTCTCAAACTCAAAATTCCATCCTTTTCTGGTAAGAACGAACCAAATGCTTATTTGGAATGGGAAAGAAAAACTGAGTTAGTTTTTGATTGTCAAAATCTCTTGGAACTTAAGAAAGTTAGACTTGCTGCTTCTGAATTTAATGGCTACGCCATTAGTTGGTATGATCAAGTTATTTCTCTTAGGAGCAGAAGAGGTGAAAGACCAATAACTACTTTGCAAGAACTAACCGAACTAATGAGAAAGCGTTTTGTTCCAAGCCATTATAACATGGATCTTACCCAAAGGTTGAGACGTTTGACTCAGGGTACAAAGAACGTGGAGGATTATTTCCAGGAAATAGAGACGCTTATGCTTAAGGCGGATGTAGAGGAAGACATGGATGCAACCTTGGCTCGTTTTCTTGCAGGTTTGAATCGGGAAATTCAGGACCGGCTGGAGCTTCAAGAGTTCGAAAGTGTTGAAGTCATGCTCCACAAAGTCATCTTGATAGAACAACAAGTCAAGAGGAGGGGTATTTCAAAACCAGCTTATGCTCCAAAACCCACTTATCCACCTAAGCCGAGTTTTCAAGATAAAGGTAAGTCGTTTACTTCTGAGTTTAAGACTAACCAACTTTCTCGTTTTGACAAAGGCAAAACCGTGGAATCCACGAGTAGAGCCAGAGATATCAGGTGCTTCAAGTGTCAGGGACTAGGACATTATGCAAACAAATGCCCTAACCAAAAGGTGATGATTCTACTTGAGAATGGAGAGATAGAGTCTGAAGCTGAAAACGATGAAAAGGAGGATACCGGACCTATCTTTGATGAAGAAGAGCCTTATGATTATCCGGCTCAAGGAAATCTTCTAGTGACCATGAGATCACTAAGTGTGCAGCCCAAAACCAATGAAACCGAACAAAGGGAGAACCTTTTCCATTCTCGCTGTTTCATAAATGATAAAGTCTGTTCATTGATTATTGATGGTGGGAGCTGCACTAATGTTGCTAGTGATGTGCTTGTCAGGAAACTCGGATTAGAAACCAGACCGCATCCGAGACCATTCAAGCTTGAATGGCTGAATGAAGATGGTGTTCAGCACGTCAAGGAACAAGTCACGGTACCAATTACCATTGGTCGATACCAAGATGAGATCATATGCAATGTTTTGCCTATGGATGCCAGCCATATACTTTTAGGACGGCCTTGGCAGTTCGATAAAAAGGCTGTGCACGATGGTTACACCAATCGGCATATGTTCGATCATCAAGGCAAGAAGATCACTCTTATTCCTTTGTCGCCATCCGAAGTTCACCAGGATCAGCTGCAGCTTAGAAAGAGTCGTGAACTTGAGAAACAACAGGAAGCAGCTAATGCACCGGTCAAAAGGTCCAACTTCTACATTAAACCAAGTCAGGTAAAGAAAAATTTGTTTTCCAAACCTTCTCTCATTTTACTTGTGTTTAAAGAATCACTAATGGCCACTAACTCTACACCGGAGCTGCCGAGTGAACTTAAGTCGTTGATGAGAAGGTTTCAGGATGAGTTTCCGGAAGAAACTCCGAGTGGATTGCCACCTATCCGTGGGATAGAACACCAAATTGATTTAGTTCCCGGAGCGTCTCTTCCAAATCGCCCTGCTTACCGTACCAACCCAGTTGAAACCAAGGAGTTGCAAAGACAAGTGGATGAGTTGATGGGAAAAGGCTACATCAGAGAAAGCCTCAGTCCTTGTGTCGTTCCCGTACTGCTCGTGCCTAAGAAGGACGGATCTTGGCGGATGTGCGTGGACTGCCGAGCCATCAACAACATCACGGTTAAGTATCGCCATCCCATCCCTCGTTTAGATGACATGTTGGATGAATTGCATGGTTCTAGGGTCTTTTCCAAGATAGATCTTAGGAGTGGATATCATCAGATTAGGATGAAGGAAGGGGATGAATGGAAAACGGCTTTCAAAACTAAACATGGACTTTATGAATGGCTTGTGATGCCATTTGGCTTGACTAATGCTCCTAGTACCTTTATGCGTTTGATGAATCATGTTCTTAGGGCTTACATAGGGGAATTTGTTGTCGTATACTTTGATGACATTTTAATCTATAGTAAGAGCATGAATGAGCATATTGGGCATTTGGGAAAAGTCTTAGAAGTGCTTAGGAAAGAATGCTTATATGTTAATGAAAAGAAATGCATCTTTGGAGCGGATCACTTAGTTTTCTTGGGTTTTGTTGTAGGTGTTGATGGTATCCGTGTGGATGAGGAAAAGGTTAAGGCAATCAAAGAATGGCCTAGCCCAAAGACCGTAAGTGAAGTTAGAAGCTTCCATGGTTTAGCTGGCTTCTACCGGCGCTTTGTCTAAAACTTCAGTACCATTGCAGCCCCTCTCACGGAAGTGATCAAGAAAAATGTGGGGTTTAAGTGGGAGTAAGCCCAAGAAGATGCTTTCCAAGCCTTGAAAGGGAAGTTAACTCAAGCTCCATTACTTGTTCTCCCAGATTTTCAAGAACTTTTGAAATTGAATGTGATGCCTCAGGCGTGGGTATTGGTGATGTTTTGATGCAGGAAGGAAAACCCATTGCGTATTTCAGTGAGAAGCTAGGTGGTGCAACTGTTAACTACCCCACCTATGACAAGGAATTGTACGCTTTGGTGAGGGCTCTTCAAACGTGGCAACATTACTTGTGGCACAAAGAGTTTGTCATACATACAAATAACCAATCCCTAAGGCATCTCAAGAGACAACAAAAGCTTAACAAGAAACACGCCAGGTGGGTTGAGTTAATCGAAACATTTCCATACGTCATTAAGTACAAACAAAGTAAAGAGAACATAGTTGCTGATGCTCTTTCACGAAGGTATGTTCTTCTTTCTTCTCTTGGAACCAAGCTTTTGGGGTTCAAATTTATAAAAGACTTGTATGAGGCTGATTCAGATTTTAAGGAACCTTATTTGGCATGTTCTAGACACGCACATGGCAAGTACTTTATATCTGAAGGTTTCTTATTCTTTGACAATCGATTGTGTGTGCCTCACTGTTCTTTGAGAGAGTTGTTCACCAAGGAAGCTCATGGAGGAGGATTAATGGGTCACTTTGGAGTGGCAAAAACCTTTAAAGTGCTCGAGGAACACTTTTATTGGCCAGGCCTGAAGAAGGACGTTGAAAGAATCTGTAGCAAATGTGTGACATGCAAGGAGGCTAAGTCCAAGAACACGTCCCAAGGTTTGTATTCTCCTTTACCGATTCCATTTCACCCGTGGACTAATCTTTCTATGGACTTTGTTTTGGGATTGCCTAAGTCAAGGACAGGAAGAGATTCCATCTTTGTGGTTGTGGATAGGTTTTCTAAGATGGCTCATTTCATTCCATGTTTGAAAACCAATGATTCATCTCACATAGCTGAACTGTTCTTTAAAGAAATCGTTAGACTTCATGGCATGCCTAAGACTATAGTTTCTGATCGTGATGCTAAGTTCTTAAGTTACTTTTGGAAAACTTTGTGGACTAAGCTAGGCACTAAACTGTTGTTCTCTACTACTTGTCATCCTCAGACCGATGGTCAAACGGAAGTAGTTAATAGGTCACTCTCTGCCTTGCTTAGAACTTTGGTTAAAAAGAACCTTAGAACATGGGACGAGAATCTACCGCATGTAGAATTTGCTTATAATCATTCTGTGCATTCGGCTACAAAGCATTCACCTTTTGAAATTGTTTATGGCTTTAATCCGTTGTCTCCTCTTGATCTAATTCCTTTGCCTTTGAGTGAAAGAATCAGTTTAGATGGCAAAAAGAAAGCCAAACTTGTCAAACAGATTCATGAGAAGGTCCAAGCCAACATTGAAGTCAAGACAAAGCAATATGAGAAGTACGCTAACAAAGGAAGGTGTAAGGTGGTGTTTCCACCAGGAGACCTCATGTGGATTCATCTTAGGAAGGAACGGTTTCCTGTGGAACGAAAGTCCAACCTCATGCCAAGGAAAGATGGACCATTCACGGTGGTCAATAAGATTCATGACAATGCTTATCAGCTAGATCTTCAAGGTAAGTATGACATTTTCACAAGCTTTAATGTTTCTGATTTATCTCCTTTTGTTTCAGATGATCCAGATTTGAGGACAAATCCTTTTCAAGAGGAGGGGAATGATAGATTCCGTGGCAGAGCACCGAGCCAAACATCTTCGGATGGTTCGGATGATGACGAGCAGCATGTACCAGAGCAGGACATGGATGGTACAAGTGAGGTTCATCGAGGAGAGACCAGCATTGGCCGCGAACATGTTCAGTCCGACACAGCCGTGTTCCGCTTTGATCCAACACTATCCGGGAATAACTTACGAAGAGAGCTCCGTCCTGAAGACCGAGTCTCTAAACCAACTCGTGTCCACTCTAGAAATCAAATTATCCAAGCCGAGCAATTTGGAGATGCATATAGCGGGCTTAATTCAAGCAACTCTAGCCAGAAAAAGATGCATAATTCTTTTGGGAATGTTAGCTACCAAGACCAGCCTCTTTTGAACTTAATTCAAGCCCAAGACAGCCCAAAATAATCACTTTATTTTGTGGTCAAAGGAGGGTGACGAAAATGACTTCAAGAGTCACATATGAGGAGTCACTTTGGAGTTCAAGGGTTATTCTACTTAGTTTTAATTCTAGTCTTCTATTTTAATTTTCTAAGTTTAGGAAATTCACAAAACTTTATTTCTCTTTTCTTTTTCCGTGTTACAAATTCTATAAGTATTTGAAAAATTCATTATAATAAGATAATCCAACTTTTTATCTTCTTCTTTTGAGAGAAATCTCTTTGTTCATCTTGAACATTTCGTTGAGTTTGGCAAGGGTTACTTCCAAACGCAGCAAACCTCCTAAGATCCGTGGTTAAGAGTTACTTCCTCGGTTCCGTGGAGTGGAGAATACCAAGAGACTTCTGCATCTCTTGACGATCTCATTTGATCCACCATCTATCCAATCTATCCAATCTATCCAACGCGCCAACAAAGAGCATAATCCATCCAAGGGTTCCATTAATATGGGTGGAATAGTATTATGGCCGCAAGACCCTTACTTCTCCAAAGACTCCGGAAGATCATTGGGTCGGGATGTAATACTCGAGTTTGGAGCGAACCTTGGATCCCGGTTATTCCAGCGAGATCCGCTAGAGGAATTGGTCCCGTAATAGACAGAAACCCAGACCTTTTAGTTCATGAACTTATGAGAGGAGATACAAAAAGTGGGATATTCAGATTCTCAGTGACCTTATCCATCCCGACGATATTCGCCTTATCCTCGGGATGAGACCTAGCCAACACTTCACCCTCGATGGGTATGCATGGAATCACACAAAATCGGGGACCTACACAGTCAAATCAGGATATGAGCTAGCACAATGATTAAAATCGGATCAAAAGCCGGTTAAGATGACGGAACCAAGCATCACTTGTCTGTTAAGCCAAGTTTGGAAGATTCGGGCGCCCCCAAAATTACAACATTTTATGTGGCAAGCCCTTTTGGGTTGTGTGGCCACATGCCAAAGGCTAACATTCCGGCACCTAGGTACAGATAAGAGTTGCCCCCGCTGTGGTGCACCGGAGGAAACGATTAACCATATGATATTTGAATGCCCCCCTGCCCTTCAAGTGTGGGCTCTTTCAGACTTTTCTTCCCTTCCGGGTTGCTTCCCGAGCTCATCTCTATATGGAAACATGGATTTCCTATTTTGGAGGATCAAAGAAAGTGAGCTTCCCGCTGCTCAAAGGGATATTTTCCCGTGGATCATTTGGTTTATTTGGAAGGCAAGGAATGATAAAGTCTTCAATGGAAAAACCGTATCATCTTTGGATACCATGCAACATGCTACTATAGAAGCAGAAAGTTGGCGGAAAGCAAACGAAAAGGAGATAGACGGGGAGAAAGAGGAAAGGCAAGGCGCAGAGGTCCCCGATGAATCCGAGGAGCTTCATGTGATCCCCCGAATCCCGACTTGTTAGATTGATGCCTCTTGGATCGATCATGGACCGGTTAGTGGACTTGGGTGGTATCTGTTAGACACAAGGGGACACACCACCACCGGACAACAAAGATGCAGAAGAAGCTTGTCAGCTCTATACGCGGAGATGGACGGGCTAATTTGGACAATGACATGCTTAAGAGATAGAGGGTTACGAAGAGTTTGTATCGAGACAGATTGCTCCAACTTGATTCAGATGATCGAAGAGCCCATGGATTGGCCAGCGCTTAGATCAGAGTTAGATTATTTGTGTTCTCTTAGGAATTCTTTCGTGGAATGTCTTGTACGTTTTGTCCCTCGCAGCAAAAATGTCCGTGCCGATACCCTTGCTAAAAGGGCAAGAGCACGAGGAACTATCTTTTCCCATGTAAATCACACTCGGTTAAGAGAGACGGGATCTACCGATCCTGAATCTATTAACCCAAATTGATTTAATATATAGACGCTTGTTGACAAAAAAAAAAGAGTATGTTAGGATCAAAATCCAAAGTAAATTGTAGAGATTTTAGAATCAAAATACATGAATTTTTAAAAATAACATTAAATTTTCAAATCTTAAACATTATAAACCTATAGAAATGTCTTTAAATCTATGATTGAATAACACTCCCTATCCAAAACCGTTTTTAAAAAGTGAATCAAACTGTATTGAAATAAAATTCGCGAAAAATGCAGATTTTTTTCTCGAATAAAAAAAACAAAATTTAAAAGAGAAAGTAAACTAAATCTAACCGAAAATTGAATAGCTAGACATAAAAATTCTTTTACAATGACTAAATTTGTCTTGGACAAATTATCTGAAACTGAAAAAACCAAACCAAATCAAACCGAATCAAATTGAAATGCACCGAACCGAACCCGACGTAAATATTTGAATGGATCATACACTCCTATATAAAAAAAAAACCGGATTCGAACTGAAAACCGAATAGGTACCCGAAATACCCAAAATACAATTATATACCCAAATTTTATAATTAAAATAATGAAATATTCAAAATTACTATTATAAAATGAATATATTAGTTACGTTTAAACCAAAATAACTAAAATACTCAAAATATTAAAAAAAATTTAGTTATATTTGTCAAAATTAAATATATATTTTTGCAAAATTTAACCAAATAACCAAAATACCCGAAACATATGAATTGTTTTGGGTATTTTGGATAATTCGGATATCTGAGCCCGGGTAGAACCGAACTGAACCTACCCGAAAAATAAAAAATATCCGAATGGATCCTACACTGCAATACCGAAATATGTGAAACTAGAAAAAAAAAAAATCAATCCAAACCAAACGGGTATTCAAATGCCTAGGGCTAGTCTAAATTGTAGAAGTGAGTCAAGTGACTATGATATTAATGGGATCGGTAAGCCATAAATGATAAGCAATTGTTTCTCAACCAAAAAAACGACCAAGTTAGTCAATTATGATCACTTTCGAGCAACACTCTCTCTTCTGAATTTGTGGATAGATATTTATGAGAAATTTTCATTTTGCATCTTCTTTGAGGAACAAATGAATAATATGATTAAATTCGAGCATTAACTTGCAATTTAAGAAAAGCTTAAAGCGATTATATATGCTTTCTCTTTCTTTGTTGGAAAGCTGAAATGGAATAAAAACTCGTGCATGAAGATGTCTTCTTGTTAGATTTACGTGCATCCTTTTTATTTTTATTTTTTATTTGCTACAGAGCTTTTTTTTCTTTATCATATGGTAATATAAAATACAAATATTCCCAATCATGCATGTAATAACTGAATTTTAACTCAAAATATAATTATTGTAACTGATTTATTAAAAATTAAATATTGACACTGGTTTTTTTTTCAAGTGTCATATAATAAAGCGGGTTTGAAATACCCAAAAAAGTTCCACCCAACAACTTTTTCTTCCTCTTTTCAAACAACGTTTATACAACTACATCATCACCATTACTTAACTTCTTTTTTTTTGGATTATCCATCCAACAATTAGAAGCATTCTTGATTATATAACTACACCATCACTTACCTTTTCCTTCCTATTTTTATAAGATAAAGAGGTTTTTTGGTCAAAAGAAAAAGATAAAGAGGTTTCCTTGTACTGCTTCTCTGTTCTTTGAAGTTTGTTTCATTCACACATTTTCCTCTCCTTTGTCTCTGGAAATGCTTTGGAATTTGGGGCCCATAAGACAAATGTTAAAATAACCCAGCTATTTCCGTTTGGAACCCAATTTTGTTAGTGGGCCTGGTCAAATACTTCATCGCAACTCTCTCTTAAAACATATTTTTAGTTTGAATACATTACACTGAAAAAAAAGTGCAAATCGTTAATATTGAGAGAACAAAAAAAATTAGTGGTAATCGTTTATCTGTAAGAACTTTTTTTTTGTTCCAAAACAATAAATAATTCGAAATGTTGTACTAGATTGGACAAATTGTTGAAGCTCATTACCAATTTAGGCCCACTAATAACCACTCAATTATGCAAGATGATGAGCCAACTTTACACAACTCACCAACATCTTAATCATGTCATTTCTGAAGAATTTGATTTGTTTGTTGTAAAAGGTAATGAAGGAAATTTTCTAGTCGTTTAGGTTCACATAATAAAAGTACGTACGTCATCAAACTTCTCCATTTATTTCATTTTATGTTCTGTATCTTGCCATGGTGGTGTCAAGCACAAGAACAAAAAAGAAATGAAAGAAAAGAAAAAAAAAAACAATGGTGCAATTAAAATTATTAATTTCATCCAAAAAAAATTAAGATTACTTACCATTTACGATTTATCGCTCAATTTCTTAAACTGAATTGTTGTAACAATCTGGCCTTGAAATGTTGCAAGTAAAACATAGAAGAACTTAGATCTTCTTTAAGTATTTGTTTGGTACCATTTGTAGATTTGCTTATTGCATCGACTACAAGTAAAAATGGACAATTTTATTGTTTCGTATCCATTTTCTTAGTGTCAATGATGCTCTGTATTTACTATTTACTGTTTACTGTTTACTATATCTCTTATTTTCAATTTTTGATCGTGCTACGACGCTCAGCTTTGTTAGTTTTGAAATGTAAGAACACAAACTTTCTCCTACTAAAGGCTATAATTTACCTTTTCTCTATGTAAATGATTTGCCATGGATGTTAAGAGTAGGCGAAAGGTATCAACTTGTATTTGAAAAAAAAAAATAGATTAGTGGGTGAATTAGTCAAATAATATAGTGCAAAAAAGCATAAATAACCCTCACACTTTTTCTTTAGGCTCCACCAACTCCTACTCATGTCGTTAGGCAAGAACTCACTGTTACGGTCGCTGACAAATTTAGTATTATTTTTCTATGTCTTCTTAGAAGATACTGTTTCAGATCTGTGGGTTCCAAAAATCCCAATCACTATACACTCATCACCCTCACATCATTTCATCTTAAAGTCTCTCTCTTTCTCTCTCTCAAGGGAATAGGGTTATTGCAACGGGCCAGTCCGTTTTAGCTTGACCCGTTTTAAGCCTAGCCAGTTTTGGCTTTCATTTAAACTTCAAAACATGGTCTTTAAATTTTGGATATCGGGTCAGAACCTAGCCCGCGGTTGACTTGCAAACAAGTTAACTAAAAATTGAGTTAACCTGCGAGCTAATCGGGATCATCCCTTGGATTAACCATAACATCCCACACGGGGAAAATATTTAAGCTCCAATGTTTTGCCATTCAATGAGTTAGCTCACGGGCCGGCCTGTTCAAGGCCAGACCGGATCAGCCCATGGACCCAATATAACAACCTCCACATGGGAGAAAAGGATTCAAGCTCCAATGCTTTGGCATTCAATGACCCTTGGAAAGAATACAAAGAAGAGTAGGCTCTTTTCTATACATACTTTGATGCTTGAATCAAAATGTGAGTACATCAGCAATCAAGGCAAGGGAACCCTTTGGTACTTGGTCTCTCTTTTGGAGTTAGACTCATCGCAGTGAACCCTCTTCCTGTTTAGATTATTTCCACAACTACTTTGTGACAATGGTGTTGTTTCGGGAATAATCACCGGTGGGATTTCAAATGACTCAAGCTGCGGCGGCGGATGACGCCATTGTGGAAGCTGTCCAGCCAAAAGCAGAGTCTGAAGCAAAGGCCCTGCTTTCAAAACCGCCTTTAAAAGCTTCCCTTTCTCCGGTAATGTCCTCTCCGGAAAATCTAACTCGATTTGCAACGGTGAGTCAAAAGATGAGACAATGCTTTCTTCGCCGTCAGATGAAGGAAACCCGTTGACGTTCTGATCTTGTTCCTCACCGCTTTGGTGTTGAAAGATGAAGTTTTGGTCACGAAGAAGCTTCTTGTACCTCTCTTGTGCTTCATCTTTCTCTTTGATAGCTTTGTTGAGGAGATCCTTGAGCTGCATTATCTGGTTGTCCTTGGAGTTTAGTTCTTCTTGGGCCACCATTCTTGTTTGCTCCAACTCCATTGTTGTGTGTAGAAGTGAATGTCTTAGCTCTTCCATTGTCTAACCACGAAAATAAACAGTTGGGTTTGGAGGAAATAAGCAATCAAAGTTAGAAAAAGAAGGTGATTAATCTCTTGAGGAAGAATGTAGAATTTTGTTTAATTTACCTTTATACCACACTGGTTTTGGTGAACCCAACTAAGTAGATAATTCTGTTGTCTCTCCATCTTCCTCAATGGATCAATTCTAGAGAGATAGAGAGAGAGAAAGAGAATTATATGTGACTTATGATGAGTGTATTGTTTGTAGTCATATAGTTATAAGTAAAATATAAGGACAAAGCTCCAAAAAATGTCTGATCCTTTTTTCCATCAAAGAGAATCTTTATTGACTTTTTTCTTCGCTTTTTGTTTTTACAACAAATACAAAAAAAATACAAAAACGCGTTAACGGTAATTATGATTAGTGATCATAATTTGACTGGACAGCAAAGTATGATTCTTAATTTATTCCATGGACTTCTTCTTCGACCTCGATTTGAGAGGAGAAGAGTTTTTTTTTTTGGTTGAAATGTTAAAGGCGATGAGAATTTTACATTGTAGTAAGAGAGTAGACTCCATTTTATGCTCCCTATGTGAATAAATAAGAGAAAGTACCACCAACAGATTTACTAACCTAATGTTTGTGCCATGTAAGAAAACATCACCGCTTTCAAGTTTAGTAAAAATCAAACGTCTATTCGGTTGTATACATCATAACAAATATAGTATTTTTTCTTAGTAAAAGTTACCAATAATATTCTTTATCTCAAGCAAAAACGCTTATTTTAGATTTAATGTTTGAAAAATATTTTAACTTCTTCACCGGTTTATTATTTTATGTAGTGGTTTATACGTGATCAAAAGATGCAATCAGACTCGTTTCAATGATATCATGAGGTAGAAGTTGGTTTCAATGTCACAATATAATGTGACTAAGTTCCGGCTATGCCATGAAACTTTTATTGACGCATTCGACCCTTATGTCTAATTCACTATCAAACTTCTATGAAAATCTATTAGTTTTAATGTCTTTTGTTTTTAAGCTTTATTATAAAAATAAAAAATGATGAATAATTCCTTATTTTTGTTTTATTCTAAAAGTTTGAGTTAATGAAATGAAAATTTGTACATAAAAAAAAATTATTTATCCCAAGCTAAAAAAAAAAATAATAATCACAATTCTCATCGTCCACTTCTTTCATTATATGTATCACCGTTGGACCTTTCTGCGACCACTATAGCCTCAAATATGATAACAAGATTAGACTGTGAATTTTGTAGTTATAGACTGTTTTTTTGTCTGAAAAGCTTAGACCTATAACTATAACCACTTATATTATTGGGGGTTATTGATCAACTGATTAATCATTAAAGGGTTTTTTAAAAAGAGCATGAAAACAATATCTCACCAATAACCATGACTTGTACTAATGAAGTATTCTATACTAAGTTTTAAAATTCAAATATAATCTGATTCGTTTGTAAACAAGCATAATATAACATTCATTTTATATACGACAAAATAAAACAGGACCCCTTTATGCTTTTTTATATAGTTTTTGGATGAATTGGATCCTTTCTTTAGTAAGTTAATTTCTTTAAATATTTGTCCCACCTAATTTTAAAATATAGTATCAAAATGTGTATATGAGTTATGGTCATGTCACCTTTTCCTTACAGTCGTTGGCCCGGGCCTGATCTGAGATTTTAATAAGTTCCAATGGCAATGGGACCATACTATTTCTAAAATTGAGTCCACACGCACGCATTTTCTTTTGCGCATGTGAATTCACACGAGTGTCTACATACTTGTATTTAAATAGTATGCAAAGATTTGAAAATATAAATGTGTGTGTGAATTGTGATATGTACATGGTTAGAGAAAAGTTGGTCAGCAAAAGGAGTACTGATAACCTAACATCTTCCCTTTTGTTCTTATTCACATGTCTGAAAATTGATTCCGTTTATTTTCAACAATATTACTTAATTTCCTTAATCATTATTACAAATGTTTCCCAAAGATAAGGCCAATGCACACTTAATAGTCAGTGTTAATTATCTACCGACGATTTTTTTTTTTTTTTTCCAAAAAGATTATGGACCTTTCACTCATAATCTCTTTGGTGTGTAAACTAGAACAAGATAATCTAGTTCTTTTCCATTGTTGAGTATCGAACTTGTGACTTTGAGACCTACTGTATTTGGAAGGCCGGCAAATTGAAGCCAGATTGAATTAAGTAGTCATAATCTAATTCTAAATTATCACTACTTTAATTGATCTATAGATCATGCTACAAAAATTAGAAGCCGGCTTAATATTAGATACGTGATGTAGGAATGAAAGAATATATAATTTTGGTGGGTTAAAAAGAAGGGAAAAGAAAACCGCACAATTCAAAAAGAGAAAAAATAAGGAGCAACCAAAGCCCTTTATGTCCCATCCCAACGGTGCCCATTATGATTGTGATGCTATTAGAGGAGGAAAAAGCATTTATCATGCATTGGCCTAATATTTTTCTTTTGTGTACATTGACCCATTTTTATAATCTTTAGTACTAATTAGTATTTTATATTTTAGTAATCAAGAGGTTTTTGATATTTGCTCTTAATCTTTTTGGGTTGGGGACTAGAACATGTTAGTCTTTTTTTTTTTTTTGAATTCTAGCATTGAAACTCGAATATGAGATTTAAGACGCATTTTTAGACTTAAACCGTGTAGCTTATTTGAATTATTTTTCTTTTTTCCTTCGATCATGCTAATGTCTACTTTATGGATCTTAGGGTTGGACGCAATTTTGAATAATACGTGTACAATACTTATTTTGTCGGTAAATAATAATGCAAACCACAGCTAATTTTGTGAATTAATTGTCATTAATAAATGTTGCTTCACTTATCATTATAAATGTTACTTTGCTTAACTTCAATCTTAACTGAAAATATGAACATTACTATACACAAAACATACAATACCCACATCTAAACCAGTTAATAAAAGAAAATGAACTCTATTATCACGTTGGATTTGCCTCAACACAATAGTCAAAATCGTGATAAGAGGATCCACAAAACAGAATAATTTAATTAACTGAACAAAAATAATTATAATGTGATAAAACTATAGTTTAAAGATATTAAAAAATACAATGTTATTTGGATAGAAAATATTAATCAAACAAATGATTAATAATAGTATATACTCCAATTAAGATTATATAATATTTTTTTGGTAATAATAAAATTAGTTTTTGAAACCAAAACAATATTAAGAACGATCATATTTAAATTTAATTTCTTTTTGTAAATTTTTGTAAAATTGATAATAATATAATTTGTTATTTTGTTTTTTTAAGAAAATATAGTATTCAGAAAACAATAATTTCATATGATATGCTATCTTTGTCTGCGGCGAATGTTTGTTTTGTGTTAGTGTAGCTACTAGCGAGTAATCGATGTACAAATAAAATATTAGACAATTCTTAAAAATATTACTAAAATTAATTATGAGCAAAAATGCGTCTTAAAATCTCACTAAAATAAATTAAGAGCAAAGATTTTAAGACACATTTTTACACAAATTCATTTTAAAATGCTCTTTGTGTTAGTGTAGCCAGTAATCGATGCACAAATAAAATATTAGACAATTCTTAAAAATATCACTAAAATAAATTATGAGCAAAAATGCGTCTTAAAATCTCACTAAAATAAATTAAGAGCAAAGATTTTAAGACGCATTTTTACACAAATTCATTTGGTTTTGAAATTGTACTCATACTTGAAAACCGTTGCAGGAATCGAGACGCAGAAACAGTTGCAACTCTATTTTGTTATCAGAGAAATCTCGAGTTTTCGGGAAAAAGATACATGTAAAGAATGGTGTAGACAGATGGCAGAGAAGAGAAAGGCTGTGACTTTGAGTTTGGAAGTACCCTATCAATCTGTTTGCCCTAAGGTCATTATGAATCTAAATCTGACATTACATATGTCATCTGTCATATTCATAAAAAATATACAATGCGATCACGAGCAATAGCAATAGTCTTGGACCTATCTTAGAAGCTTGTCACACGTTGTTTGATTGTGCTGCTTTGGCAATCGGCAAGCCGATGTAGATTTAAGGTGCTTTCTGCTTGTGTTAATGCGGTGTTTCTCATTCTTGTTGAATGTGATTGTTGTTTGAGTTAATTGAGAGAATCTTGGATCCTTAGGAGATCTCTACGAGTAGTCTTTTGGTTGTTTCAGTTAGAGGGTTTCTTGTGAATGTTGCCGGGTTGATCTTTTTCCTTAAGGAGCATCATCGTGCTCATGGTGGATCCGATTGCTAAAATTCTCACTCACACCAATCCCATAACCATAAAGATTATTAGGAGATATATGGGCTTATAGGCTTTGTATAATTAGATTTATATTTAATTATTGTATAAATAGTTTACAGCCAGCTTTGTATTTATATTTAATTATTGTATAAATAGTTTACAGCCAGCTTTGTAAAAACCTAATCAGAAATAAGAGAAAACTTCAGAGATTTCTGATTCTTTTATGGTATCAGAGCCATAGAGGCTTTGGATCGATTTCAATTGATTTAAGATTTGTAAAACGCGTTCGTTTCCGAGACTGTGACGATACGCGACGTGATCTTTTGGTAAGAATGGATTCGTGTGTTTGGCTTGATAATTTTGGACGAATATGAGATTTAAGAATAGAGTTATTGTATGTTCTTATTGTTCGAAGTATGTTCATAATGTGAGATCGTGTTATCAGGTGTATGGATATCCAGATTGATGGCTGGAGAAGTATGGATGTGTTGGAAGTGTCAATCGGGAATTTGCGAATAAGGATCGCGATTCTGGAAAACTTGTAGTTGTGTGTGACGCACATGCAGAAAACGTGTCACACACCAAACTTATTCGGAGCCGTGAATGTAACGGATTTCGAAAAACTGTGTAATACACGCGAAAAGTGTGTTACACACTGAAACGCCACATGCTGATCCAGAAGTTTTGACAGGGCTAACGAAAATTCAGTGGGAAAGACTTGTGCGAATACTCGAATCGAGATCAGAATCTGCAAATCTTATGAGTGGTGCAAAAATTGAAGATGAGTGGATAATTGACAGTGGTGCATCGCATCATATGACCAGTATGCTTAGGAATTTGGTTGATGAGCATCGAGTTTCACCGTGTTTGGTTGAACTGCCGAATGGGAATACGATGATTGCTGATCGAGAAGGGAGTGTTAATCTAACCGAGAAGTTAACGTTGAAACGCATTCTGTTTGTGGAAGAGCTGAATGCAATCTCATCTCTATTTCACAAATGGTGAATGAGATGAGTTGTATGGTGTTGTTTTCTAAGGCATGTTGTCTTGTGCATGATTATGGTTTGCTGATATCGATTGGAGTGGGCGAAAGAAAAGAAGGGTTGTATTTCCTTCAAGGTATCCAGAAGATTCAAAGTGTAAAAAAGGTTGGTAAGCTAGAGTCATTGGAAGTTTGGCATAAGAGGATAGGCCATGCCTCTGAAAAAGTGATTAAGAGATTACCAGTTGTTGATCATGGGAGTATTAGTGTTTCTTGTTGTGACATATGTTTCCGAGCAAAGCAGTGTCAAAGTGAGTTTCCGTTGAGTTCTAATAGAAGCAAAGAATGCTTTGAGATGGTACATTGTGATCTATGGGGACCGTATAGAACATAGAGTTTGTGTTGAGCTTACTATTTTCTTACTATTGTGGATGATTATTAAAGAGTTGTATGGGTTTTCCTTCTCGTCGATAAAAGGCAGGTTGAAAGAACTATTCTGGATTTATTTGCTCTTGTCTTAAGGCAATTTAACAAGCATGAGGAGTGACAATGGTACTGAATTCATGCAAATGAAGGAGTTTTTCCGTAGAGAGGGTGTGATTCGTCAGACTTCTTGTGTGGGCACTCCTAAGCAGAATGGAAGAGTTGAACGAAAGCGTAGGCATATACTGAATGTAGCACGAGCATTAATGTTTCAGGCACATCTACCAATTGAATTTTGGGGCCAATGTGTTTTGAGTGCTGCATATCTGATTAATCGGACACCGTCCGAGTTGCATAAAGGAAATAGTCCTTATGAAATCATCTTCAACAAAGCTCATGGATATGGTGATATTCGTATTCTTGGATGTCTTGCATATGCTCATAATCAGAAGAGGCATGGAGACAAGTTTGCAAGTCGGAAGTGTATTTTTGTTGGTTTTCCTTAAGTAAAGAAGGGGTCTTTATTTGATTTGGAAACTAGAGAAATCTTTGTCTCTAGAGATGTCACGTTTGTAGAGGAAAATTTTTCGTTCTCTAAAATGGTATCTAAACCACAAGGAGAAGAAAGGATTTCCATCTTTGATGTACCAAGAACCTTTTTTGATGATATTGATGATTATCTGAAAGTTGTGGAACGAGCTCCTACAACTAGTGACACAGTGGTTGAGGGTGTAACACATGATCAGGAAGATGTGACAGTCATAAGTGGAACAATAGAGTGTGTAACACATGTTGATGATGGTGTGACACAGGTGATCGGAGAGACAACCGCAGAGGCAGTTACATAGCCTATAACAGTAACTCATGGGGAAATTATTGCAGAAGAAGTATTAGGACGCGGAATGAGAAAGAAAGAGGTGTCGGTTAAGCTACGTGATTACGTGTGTATTGTGAACTCTTTTGCTATATGCCAGGAGTCAGGACATTAATATGAGGTTGAGAATTATGTGAATAGTGACAAATTTTCCGAGTCACATAGAGCATTTTTGTGCAGCATAACAGCAGGAGTTGTGCCAAAAACGTTCGCTGAGGCTATGAAGTGTCCGAGATGGCGTAAAGCAATGAGATTGGAGATTAAAGCTCATAAACGAGCAAATACATGGTCTATTGAACAATTATCATCAGATAATCATGTCATTGAATGTAAGTAGGTTTTCACACTCAAATACAATGCAGATGGGACAATTGAAAGGTACAAGGCGAGAATTGATTTTGATGTATAGTCTCGTTTATGTGTTTAGACTACAACACTCCAATTCATGATTACGAGAATTGATTTTAATATTCTGTAATCATGTTACCCATTTTCTTTTAGTCTAACTTAATCAGTGACGCCATATCTTTCTAAAGCAATGAGAGATTATAAAGATTTTAGAACAAATCGATGGAAATCAAAGCTCGAGGATTTGTGTTGGTAAACAAATTCTCTTCCTTTTGTTTCCAGAGAATTTACTTGATTCACAGACATAGAATTGATTTTGGTAGTGGAAGAGGCTCCGTTCTTGTAATATAGTATGACTCCACTAAAGATGGAAAGAGAGGTTTCGACCAAAAAGGAGAACAGAGAAAGACTCTGAATTGGCTAGAAGGTTCGCAGTACTACAGCAAATAACCGAATGACTAATTAACGGTATAAATGAGAAAGCCTCAATTGATCCCAATGTTAAACTCCAATGAATTAGTTTTTAGCACTAAATATTCATTAGAAGTTCTATTAGGCTCTTGAAAACATTAGTTAAACATTACTTTTAAAAGGACTCGAATATGATATAAGAATAGTAGTATCGCTCGATAAGTCATATAGTCATATAGATTTGTTAACATTTACCCAAAGATGAATTTTCTTTTACACCAAGATAATGGGCAAAAAAGAAGGGTTAATAGACTAAACTAAAACCAAAACCTAACGAAACTTACTGCTAAAGTTTCAGATTTCACCGCTTCATTTGCTTCTGCATCCTTGAAGAAGATAGGCAGCTTTGGTGCGAACCTGTTTAAATAACCACATTGTCAGATGAGGATCAAAGTAAGAAAAAAAAGACTTGATTTTTGATCCGATTTCTACTCACTTTTGATGCATAAGGCCGAAGATCGGTGCTACTGATCTGACAAGAACAGTTTCTGAGAAACACAGCCCACATGTCCATCCGAACCGGCTTTTCCTCTACCAACTTACCTGAGAAGAGCCAGTTCTCAGCCAAAACCAATAAAATGTAAGTTCTGAAAAGGTTGCAACTCTTCTCCTTCAGATTGATAGACATCAGCGAGCTCATCAGCTTTTCGTCGCTGTCCTGTTAATAGAGAATCAAGACCAGAGAAAATGCATTTGCTTTCAGTCTTAACTTGTATTGTTTAAGTAATTTTGGTTCATGGTTTTTTACCTTATGATCAAGTAAAACAACAAGCATTTGATTTGAGATGGAACTTCTCAGATGCTTGCTTCGAGCGTCAAAACCTGATACGGACTCCACTATCCTCAAATAATTCATGTCTTGAGGTACTCTAACATATGCATCAAAACCAGAGAAGCAACTTGCGTAATTGAATTAAACATATATATAAGACAAAACAGGCCAAGGATGCTACAAGTAAAAAGGAGATCAAACCTGGAAGCAAGAGAGATTGCTATTTTCTTGCAGCTTGAAACCCATTCTTCCTCTTTGAAGGATCCAATTACAGATATTAAGCACTCTTGTAATAGAAGCGAGAGACCTTGAAGAACGCGATCTAAGAGCAGCCAAATGAGGATTTCGGCTATCTGTTCAACTTGTGATACGGTAAAAAGAGGATTTTTACACCTGAATCAATGAAGCAACAGAGAAGTCTATGAAACAGAGTCGAATAACTCTCTGGATCAAATATGGAGAAATGCTAAGTACTGACACAGTTAGATAGTCAAGATATAACAACATAATTACTGAATTTAGAACTGCAGAGGTAGGAGAATGTCTTTGCTATCTGTAAAAGAGAGTTTTGTGCCACAAACCTAATTTGACAACAAGCTGCGACAAATTTAAGCCAAGCTCTAATATTCTGAGGAGGGCCTTGAGACTCGGAATCTTCAAGCCAAAAGTTAGTAGACTTCAGTAGTAGATAGTCTATTATAAAACCTAAGGAAAGAATAACAGACGATTAAGAAATTTACCAGCTTCAGCTAGTTCAACATCTTCTGATGTATTAATTCTAAACCCATATGATTCAAGAGCTTCTTTAAGTGTCTGATAGGTAGGAAGCCAGCCAATTTCAACAGGAGCTCCATCAACCTGATCAAATACACATCGTTTAAAATCGAAGGAGTCAGTTTCAGTCGAAACATAATGTAGTAAGCCACAGAAGCTCAGGTAAAGAACAAAAAGTACATAGCGGTACCTCGTTTTGTGATAGCAGTATGGAGCACCAGAAGTCACAAGCAGATGATCTTAGATCTTCTTTTGATGAATACAACACTGATCAGTCCCAGACATCAATCAAAATCATAGGGTAAGCCAAAAGTCGATAGACAGCAGAAAACTTGAAGAAAGAGCTAGAGACGAGACGTACACAGATCAAGTGTCCATTTGCATATGATTGTTTCCACACGCGCACATGTCAAGACCAGTTTTGTGAGCCAGCCGTTAAGCAGCAACCCTTCAAGAAAAGCTGTTTCTGGATTGTACAGTGAAAGCCTATTACTTTAAGCCGGAGAGAGTGGCATATTTTTCAAGGAAAAGGGAAATTCAACGAAAGGCGATGAGGTCATAGAAGAACCAACCATTATCTGGACTAACATCCACCACCGAATTTAGCTGACTATTCATAAACTCTTTCAACAAGTAGCAACTATCGAGACCAGCGAGTAGTGAATGTGTTGGAGTTTTCTGTATAAATTAAAACATCAAAGAGGATAAATTTTACACAACTATCACTTACCCTGAAACAACATTTTAACATTTGAATAAATCAGCCTAACCTGATCTCCAAACATACATAATCCCCATTCTTGAATATCTTCTTCACCACCTATCTCATTCATCTGAAACATGTGACCCAATAATCATCAAACATTGCACAGCCAAAAATGTAAGATAAACTTAAAGAATGGGGATGAATTACTCATGCCTGATTCTTGCAGTCATCAACAATAGAAAGCAAAGCTTCTTGGCCATGTTCATCATCATCTGAAGCGTAAAGCTTAGAGGCTTTCCGTTTCCTGTTGTCCTTGTCTATACGCTTGCTCTTCTCTTTGTAAAAATCAGAGAGAAGATCATCCAAACCAATAACTTTCTTCCTGGTGTGAAAGATAAAGAGTTAAAATCCTCAAAGTTCAGAGCTTTGTGCTTTCATAAGAAAATTGAGAGCTTTCAATTAACCCTAAACAAGACCAAGTTAACAAAATTGACCCAAATTCTTCCCGAATTCGAAAACCCTAGTCTACAATGACTCCAAAATTTCCTTCACCATGAAAGCAAAACCAGCGAAATCAGGAACTATGCAAGTCGGAAAAGGGTATGAGGATAAAAAGGATTGACCTTTTCTCAACTGATGCTGGAGGGTTAACAAGAGGATCTTCGTTTTCGAAATCAAGAGGCCCATCCAAATCCATCGTTAACTCTCTCTCTGTCTCTCTCTCTCTCTCTCTCTCTCTCTCTCTCTGGCTCTTAAACGTGAGGCTTCTTCAATCTCCTTCGGCCCTTCCTTTTGGACGAAACCCTTAAAAAAAAATTGCAGCGTCGGGAAGCGCGAATCAGGGGAGTGTTTAAAAGGGTTTCTGGTGAACAATCAGCATTTTCTTCTAGCCTTTTTTTCTTCTTTGTTTTAACAAATCCCAATGCCAAAATCCTAAACGTCTTAAATTTGTATAACTGCCTCTATTTCAGAAATAATTTCATTTTGACATAAACTAAGAAAATAATATATTTTTATTAGAGAAATTATTCAGAATAGCACAAATTTATTAGTTTATTACTAGACTAATACCTAGCAAAGATACATTACTAGAATAGCTTATATTTTTTTGACAAAAGACATAATACCCAATGTTTTTTTCTAATAATAACAACTATGCCATTATAATTAATTTTAAACTATAAATTATGAAATTAACTAAATGATAAACATAAATAATAAAAACCATTACCTTCACCCATCGGATAAATAAAAACCTAACTTGCAGTGACTTCTTCTTCCGTGGCCTTGGGTGCCGGAAACTAGACCACCTTCGTATCTCTCTTTTGCGAGGCACCGCCATCTCCGATTGATTTACGTTTGGGAAATCCTGCTGCCGCCGCCGGAGACTTGAAGGTCGATCCCTCTAACTGAGCTTGTAAAATTTCATCTAAATGGGTTTTGGTGGTTATAGATTTCTTATCGTTGCTTTCATTTTAATTTTCGTACAGGTCAATCTACTTGTGTAGGAATTGATTGGGGGGAATCTTTTAACGGGACAAACTTTGTTGACTGCTTGGAGAAATTCTTTGTTGATCCTCAAACGAAAGGTAATGTCTTTGAACTGGTGTCATTTATTCTTGTCTTAATTCTGTTTCACGGTTTTTCTTAAATCATTATTTCTTCATAGTAGAAGGACCACATGCTTAATTTAAACTAATCTATTTTCTTAGTGTACGTAGTAGCTTAATTGAAATATTTTGCATTTTGTCTCAGAAAGATGGAAACTAAGAAACAGCTGGTTGTTTTAGGTACATTCTCATTGAAGAAATCGGAGGCACTGCAGAAGAAGATGCTGCAGCATTGATAAACGTAATAGAAACCAACTGTGATTCTCTTTCAACTCGGTTTATCTCTCTGTTCTCATTCTTAAAAGCCAAACTCAATTTTCGAGTTTTGATGAATATAAACAGGTGTAGCTAAGAAGCCTGTTGTTGCTTTTATTGCTGACTTACTGCACCATCGGGTCGTCAGATGGGTCATGCCGGACGTATTTCACAAGCCATCTAGTGCATAAACCGCATTTACTAGTTTTGGTTCGTTGCTCTCACTCACTTTTCTGGTTTTTGTCCGTTGCAGCCATTATTTCCGGTGGTAGCCGTAAAGGTACAACTCAGGATAAAATTAAGAGTTTAAATGATGCCGGAGTGAAAGTTGTTGAATCTCCGGTTAAGATGGGAGCGGCGATGTATGATCTCTTTCAAGCTTGTAATTGAGCTTGTAAAAAAATTTATGAGCTTTCAAGGTCGATCCCTTTCATTGAGCTTGTAATTTTTTTTTTTTGAATTTACAGTCAGATCATATTGCCAACTACAAGAACCCATCAGATTTGTTTAACTCGTAATTCTTTGGTTAACCTTTTATTTTGAAGTAAATATGGTTGTTGTTGTCATGATTGGTAATACAAAGTTTAGGTACGTGACAAAGAGCATCACACCAAAAAATAAAAATAAAACCCTACTAGATCGCGATTGTATATGATGAAGAACCAACACAACAATGATAGTCTTCACTCCTCACTATAATCACTGTCAACATTGAGATCCATCCAAGATTCCAAGTTCCAGCCCGGGAAAGCACATCGACCATACAAGCATAACATGACGAACGCTAAGTAAAGAGTTAATAAACTGAAAACGATGGAGATTGCGGCTATCTAGGTTTTAATACTATAATATAAGTACATATTGACCATAAGTCTACCACAACATAGTTACACAAGTTTGTCATATTAAAAAAACTGTTATCATATAAACGAGCAGCAAAAGATATTCTAATAAAATGTAAGTTTGTTGTGTTTACACGGCTAGAAGACTGCCATCAAATAAATCTAGTGATTTCAAAACATAAATCTGCTATCACGTTAATATATGTCTGCTACCACGCTGACGCTAATCTGGTAATTAACTTTTTGTTTGAAATAAGTCTGTGAATAGACTTTGCCAGATTTTTTTCAAAAACATAAATCTGCTAGCACTAACATATATAAGTCTGTCATATAGAAATAAGTCTGTCATTTAAATATGTCACGAAAATCAAGTCAGACAAAAATAAGTAAATCTGTGGTCAAAAGCAATAAGTCTGTGAAAAAAATCTGGCAAAGTCTATAAAACTGTTGCGTCGTGCAACAGATTTATCTACACAAGTCTGTCATTCAGAATAAACCTGTCAGAAAAATATAAAACTGTTGTTTCATGCGACAGACTTGTGTACATAAGTCTGTTATTCAAACAAGTTTGTGGCTGTCAAAATAAGTCTATGAGAAAAGTCTGTTCAAAATAAATCTATCTATGAAATTAAGTCTGTCGTTATTACTTCCACAAACTTATTACGACAGACTTTTGCCATCCGATGGCAATTTTATAATTATTAAGAGTTTTTTTTTATCTGGGAAAAAAATAATAATGGCATTTTTGTAATTAGTTTTTTTGGTAACAAAGAATTTAAGGGTATTTTTGGTATGAAAATTCAATCAGTAATAAAAATAAAATAAGAGCTATTCTAGTAATAAACTTATGAATTTGTGTCATTTAAGTAATCTTCCTTTTTATTAATACACTAAATAAATTTATCTATCTAACTAATACATTAAATTAATAGAATTAAAACTTGACTTTTATTCGTTATGAAATAAAAATAAAACCTTAAAACGATATTTTTTATTATAAAGAAAAAGTATTGATATTGTAAATTACAAGAGTTTGAGTTGCAGTTACAAATATACAAATGACGATTAGTAATAGAAACACTTAAATGTTGGAGAGGGAAAATCATAATCCCAAATTTCCAATGTAGTGAGACAAGCCCAAGTGTTCTGAGTGAATATACGGCTATTTTGTATAACATATGAATATATAGTATAAAGTGATCGCCTATCATGGCTGAAGGTTTGGCGATTAGAGCTGCCATGAAGCAAGCTCTCAACCTCGATTTCAGGAGAATCTCTTTCGAAACGAATTCGCAACAATTGGTGACGGGGATTACAAACGAATCTAGCATTTCGGATTTCCATGGAATTCTATCAGATATTTCTGCATTTTCGTGTTTCTTTGATTCTGTTGTCGTTTCTTACATTCTGCGTGAGGCAAATCGTGTCGCCGACGGGTTAATAAAACAGATTTTTGGCTCGGTTTATCGCGAGTCTGGTTTAATTAAGTAATGAAACAAGTGTTTGAACAAAAAATAGTATAAAGTGATCAATGCTCATTTTATTTTGTTTAATCTTGTTTCCTATGAAGTGAAATTATATTTTAATATGTTAGTTTACTCTTGGAAGAATGTGATCAGCTCACTGCAATCAAACACATTAGATATCAACAATACATACTTAGAAAATACTATATAGTTCTCATAAGCATTTGAGATCACTCCAAGTAACGACAATCGATATGTAGTCGGTTTGATGCACATTTAGTTGTTGTTTTTTTTTTGTCTTCCACGATATGAACGAAGCACTAAGAATATAACATTTGACCTAGACATCCTTTTATATAGCAAATAGTTTGTGAAATTGCATTCCAATCAGCTTCAACTGGTTTTAAAATGAATTGTGAAATATCGTAAATAAGATGGCTAAATATCAGCTTTGTAAATTTTTTATATTTACATTTTTCTACGAAATAAGGATAAAGAAGATTTACATATATAATGTTTTACATTTATTTTTAATACTTTTTGACTGGGTACTCCAACGGAGTGTTTGTGCTTCTCTCCGTGATGGTATAGTTCTTTCGTTGAAGTACCAATGTTGGTCGAGACAGTGTGTAGGTGATGAATTTTGTGGCTAGTTTCTGAATGAGCTTGAACATGGGACACATTAAAATTAAGGATTTTAGGCCCCCAAAAAATTAACAAATTTAAGAGAAATATTTTTGAAAATTTGGTTAATGGTATAGTGGTTCGAGCATGTTTTAGTCATCAAGGTGCTAAGTATAATTATGGATAATTGATTTACAAGATATTTTGATAATCTTTTTTTTTTTTTGAACATTTATATTTTGATAATCTTTGAGAACTTATTTTATGTAGATCCATTAGGCAAAAGTAAAACATGTGTATTAGAATAGAAAAAAAAAATTAAAGAAAGAGAGCTAAAATTAGCTTAATGTTCTCCAAACGGAATAAACAACGCAAAATGAACATAATAAAAACTAAAAATTGACAATACATCCAATTGATAATCCAAAACGATACAGAATTTCTTTTTAGCTGTTAGAAGAATTGCTAAACGGTTACAAAATACTTACAAATTTGTACCAAACAAATTATGTATTATATTGAACAGAATGGTATTAGTCGATAAATTTAAATGGTACAAAAAATTCAAAATTTTCCAAAACCTATTCAAAAGGAAAAACAAAAATCTATTAGAAACGCATTCGGATAACTCAAAATTTGGGTGTTATTTTCCAGCCATGTGCGATCATGTTACACATGACCCCAAAAAATGAACAAATGCAAGTGAACATTTTTGCTTCTAAATTCCCCACTTGCAAAGTTTGTTTTATGTAAATAAAAATAAGAAAACAGTTAAAAAAAAAAAAAAAAAAATTTAAACATAAAAAAATAAAAAAAAAGAAAAAAAATAGAAAAATTAAAAAAAAAAAAAAAAAAAAAAAAAAAATAAATAAAAGAACAAATTTTACACAAGAACTTGAATTCGAATCGACTACAAGTCTATAATGATGTAAAAATGTCTTTTACAAAGCTTCTTAGAGTCAAATAGATAAAACAACAACTATCCGGCGTGCGTTACACATTGGTTAGAGTGAGACAGACGCAAATTCGAACATGACAGCTCTCTTACGATGTAACATTGCAAAAGCAACACGTGAACTTTCGTTTTGGAATGATTTGAGATTTGCATGATCACATGATTACTATAATTACCCTTTTTAGATTTTTAAATGGATCATTAAAAAGGTAACCATAAAATGACAAGAAAACGCTTCCACAATCTGAGCTATAACTCAAAGCAAAACAAACCACGTTGAAGCATATTAAAGAAGAGACGGCACTCTGCTATTATTCATCTATAATTCAACAGACAAATATCAATTTGTCTGGTAAATGATTACAAACAAATTCAACAGCTTTTTTTTTTTTTTTTTCCTTCATCAAGACTTTCTTGAATCAGAGACGATTACAGATTCAGATTCAGATTCAGATTCAGGACTCTCCCTAAACTTCTTGTAAATATCACCTTTGTAAAACTTTCTCGTCCTTATCGCTAGACCCAAAGACACAAGTGCTCCAAAGAACGTTACTGCAGCCAAAATCACAAACGGCAACTTATAACATTGACTTCCTAAGCAAGTCAAGTCCTTTACATCTTTTCGGGTTAGCCCTCGAGCCTTTAATTGCTTCAAGGCCTCTCTATCGTAAAGCATTCCCGTGACACGAACGTTCAAGATGTAAGACCCGAGCGGGCTAGCGAGCTGACCGCAATTGAACAAAGTAGAGTAGTACTTGAGCCCGAAAAGCTCAGAGATGATAGCAAAGAGCAAAGGAAGCTGCGCGCCGAAAGAGAATCCCATTAGAACCGACGCTATGTATACCGAGCCTGGTACCGGGAACGCGATGAGAAGGTGCCCCGCGCAACTCAATAAGAGGACTAATGTCATCATGAGCGGTCTTGGCAATTTATACTTGGCAAGCAAGTATTCCGAGACAAAACCAGAGAACACTCGACCAAAGTAGTTCCATATGCTAACTAGAGACACAAAAGAGCTAACCGTATGGTTCGGGTAGCCGAGGGATTCCCCTATCTGTCCTAGGTTGTCTACGGCAGTCAAGCTCGATCCTAAACCGCAGAAAGTCGCAACAAATAGGATGATCATGTCGACACTGAACAATGCTTGGAGTATTGTGTAATCTTCCCCTCTTGACGGTGGATCAAAAACCGTCAAGAAACAAGATTTCGCCTTCTTCTCTTCTTGATCCGCCTTGGCGGTTTTGTCCTGATCAAGATCAAGATCAAGTGCTTTCTTGGGTTTCTCGACCTTAACCTCACTCGGCTCTTCCACAGGCAACTTCTTCATGTTCCACACTTCAATCTCTTGCTTAACCGCAACCGTGAGAGGCACAAAGAGCAAAACACAACAGATCGTAGCGCTCGCCGTGTAAGCAGCTTTCGAGAAATGAACTTGCTTCTCGGCAATGTTCATAGCCATGAGGAACAAAGCCAAGAATATGGAGAGATAAAGGAAATTGTAAAACACGTTCAGCTCATTCCTCTGCCTCACGACCTTCTTCTCTCTGATCGAATACACAAACACAAGCGAGACCACAGCGGGTAACCAAGCGATCAACAGAATCAAAGACTTGGAATCGTTACCATAAATCGCAAAGTAAAGCTGCGTCATGATTGCTCCACTTAGACCAACGTAACCCTTAAGCAAACCAAGCATAACTCCTCTGCTTTCAGGGAAGTTCTTGACACAAGTAACCAAAGCTCCCGTGTTTGCAAAATTCTGAGAGTTGGCTCCTATGCAAATGTAGAGACACATTTGCCAAACCTTTGGTCTCGCTACTTTGCCTGTAACGGTGAGCCAGATCATGAAGTAACCGACGAAGTTCATCGCCGAGCCGATGATTAGGACGAACCAAGTCGGTGTGACCTCGGCTATGAGCCCGGACATGACTCCTACGTTTGCTCCGAGATCTTTGAAGAAACCTAACAGGTTTAACGTTGTCTGGTCGTAACCGAGTGTGGATTTGATATCTTTAGAGTAAGTCCCGAAGAGATAAGTGGCTCCAGCGCAAGCCATGATGAGGAAAGAAGCAAAAACCATGAACCATCTTCCATTGAAGAGGTGAATCAAGAATCGTACGGTCTCGCCTGATTGATGGAACTCGTTTCCCATCTTGGAAACAAGAGTGAGGGGTATATAATCAAGATCTCTGTGAATCTGATCAGAACTATGGAGAGATTTGAGTCTTTTGAGGATTATCTTGATTTGGTATTGGGCTGATCAAGAATGAGAGATGAAATGATTAAAGTGCTGTTTTAGTGCTGAAGGAGAGTCTTCAGGGCTATAAAGTAGATCAGAAGAATAGGGAAGTTCTTACATAAAACAATTGTCGGAAAGTTTTGAGGAAGATTCGCCATTTTATTGAATCCCAGAATGAAAAGGAAAAACAATAAAGATTGACCGATTTATCTGTCTTTGCTAATTTTGTCGGTTTGATATTACTGTCAAAAAGATAATGATTAACTTTCTGACATTTGTTGATGTCCTTATCCTTTGGACAGTGACTTCTAACAGATAAAATTAGGAAAGACAGGTAAATATAAAATCTTTGTGTTTTCAGATATAAATAGACAAAATAATCCAGTTCAAGTTGAATTTATCTGAAAACAAACCGGTCTAAGTTGACCGGATATCTGTTTTTAAAACCCTTTTCTAGTTACATCATGTGGAGGCTGACCTGAAAGTAATTATTATTAGTAAACACTAAACAGTATCTAAAATGTTTTTTTTTTCTTTTGTTGTAAAGAATAGTATCTAAATGTTTTTTTTTTTTTTTTTTTGCTAAAATATAGTATCTAAATGTTGCTCGAGATGGTCTCAAATACTTTCTGGAACAATCTGTGGAATCACCTTGCTCGAGATGTACGTATCTCTCGATAGTGGTTTGGTGATTTGTGTAAATTTCAAGAATATTTGTAGATTTTAAAAGTATAGAGATTTTGAGAATTTTCGATTTTAAGAGTTATGTTCATCCATATTTATAAAATCCATACAAAGTTTTATTTATGAATTCTTATGGATTCTCATAAATTCATATTCAATTTTTCTTCTATTTTTTGGTAAAGTAATTATATGATAATAATTTTCTAAAAGTTTATTATATATTATATATATTCAAATAATTGGAGAGATACTATAACTTTTTCGTATGTGAAATGAATGGTGAGGTATATCTTTTATTTTTTTGTCAAATAAATAATTTTATGTGAGATATATCAATAAACAAATTTATATAGTTTTAGCTTTTTTAAAGACTTCTGGTGTTATCATACTATCTATTTTCATATGATTATGATTTTTCTTCACTTTTATTGACAACAAAATTGGGTTTATGTGTTATGCAAATTTCAGTAATATTTCACGAGAGACTTGTGTCAAAAAAATATAATTTGTGTTAAAAAAAAGTATTTTGAATTAAAGATGATAATATTTTAATTTTGCTATTAAAACTTTGAGAATACAATGGGAAACTATAGTATTTTGAAAATTGTGAATGATGAGTTAAAATGTAAAGAATCAATGTTACAATAACACTAAAATTTAAAAGAATTACAAAATCATTAGATACAATACTTTTTGAATAACACAAGATTTCAAATAAAATTTCAAAATCATCACACCAATAACAAATGATTTAAAAAGAATTATTAAATTATCATACCAATAACACAAGATTTTGTTAAGAATTTAAGAATCACTAGGAGAATATCCGCGCATACGCGCAGATTTTTTTTTCTATATATTATTTCACAGATGTCTTATTTATATATCGCAAACCTTCTATGCTCACAACAATCAAAATTAATTATAATTTGATACATTCAACCATTATATATTTATATTAAAAGAGTATACAATTTTTGTTTGCAAATGATTTTGTTGGGTCATGACAAAGCAAAAATGGTGAGGCATTAAGTGTGGTTTGATCTACAAGGAAGTTTAGTCCAAATTTAATAGGTATTCTAAATTATTTTTAAAATAAACTAAAACTCACCTGGACGGAATGTGAGAAGAATGATGACGGTAAGAGTCCTTCTGTCTTCCTCCACGGCTTGTTCCATTCCCAAAAACTCTATAAAGTTAAACAATCGTATTTATAGCTTATATTTATTTTTTTAATTTAGAAATTTTAAAGTTTAATAAATGAGTTTTATCTCTATCCTTATATTAGTTTTGATTAATTTCAATTTATAGAATTTTTTGGATAAATTTCCACATACGATTGCAATTCGATTTCGCTATGGAGAATATTATAAACAAATATTAGACCACACATCTAAAAAAATTGACGGAAATTTGTACATCCTCGCTGAGACACATATTAAACGACATTTATCAAGAGTGTCATTTCTCTTTCATATAGTAGATTACACCAATAACAATGAAATCTTAGAATTCTTAAAATCTACACAAATCACCTTTTCACTAACCCCCTAAATAAATGAAAAGCTACTTAAAAAAAAACATTTATTCATATCTATACAATGAAAAAATCCAATAATAATTTTTTGTAAGAAAATCCGTAACCATTTTATTTAAAATGGTTGGGCGGCCCATACATTTTGGGATTCGAACAAAAACTGTCTCGTTATCCTTTTTGAGCTAAAATCCTAAAACAAATGCTAAAAACATTGAAGTGGATCAATGATTTGAGAGAATTTTTTTTTTTTTTTTTTTCAAATCTCACCTTATTGAATCTAATATTTGTAAAAATTACTCCGAATTTCAGGTTATTAGATTAGTAATTTATAAAAGTTCTTTAAAATTTCAGCTTATTGGAAAATAGAGATTCCAACAGTAAAAGATATCAAAAACAATTTAGGAAAATTTGTGAGGTGATTTGTAGTTAAAAAAGAATAAATTCAAATACCACCTAATGAAATGGTATTTGAGAAAATAAAAAAACTGAACTACCATCTCTTTTCTTCTTGATACTTGGATGCATGTTCTTTTTTTTTTCTTTCTTCTTCTCTCTTTCTTCCTTCTTCCTCTTCTTCTTTCCTTCTTCTCTCAAATTTTTACTTCCACATGTCTAATATAATCTTCAATATCTCTCATAAGCCCAGAAAAATAAAAATAAAAAATAATGAAAATACAAGTTTTCATTACTAGTAAAATTCCTATAAATTTTCTAGTTTGATTGTACAAAACAACGAGAAGTAAAGTCAAAGTTGTTAGATCCTTATTATCAAAGTCAACCGATTTTAGCGAATCATACATATTGTTCTATTAATATTGTTTCATATTCTAAAAAAATAGTTCTATGTACCAACACAAATTGATATTTTTAGCTAAGCAAACAAGGCTGAGTCATTAAATTGAATTCAATAAAAAAAAATTATAAGTAGATAAAAATTTAAAACAAATGAAGTGTAACAAATTATTTATTTTTATTTTTATCTTCAAATCCCTTTTAATCACCTTAAATTTTGTAACAATATATTGTCAAAATTTGCTCAAATCTCATTTTTCTTCAAAATTTTCCTAAATCTAGGCTAAATCCAAATTCTATCAAATCAGTGATCTAATATACCCCCTAAACCGTAGGACTAAACGGATGTTGGGCACTTCGGTTTTCGGCTTGGTTTCGGTTCGGTTTTTCCGGTTTTACAGTTTATCGGATTTATAAAAATTCAAACCATATAAAAACCATATATATTTCGTTTTGGTATGGTTCGCTTTTCTTCGGTTTTTGGTTTTTTGGTTTTATAAAAATTAAACCATACAAAACCCATATGTATAATTTGGTTTGGTTTGGTATGGTTCGGTTTCGGTTTTTTCGAAATTATACTATTACGGAAAAGTTTGAATCTTTGATTCAAACTATGAATGGAAATATTATCAGAAGTTTGAAAACGTTTCATTCAATCCAACAAACAAAATACTGTAGATCAATATTAAGTAGTCATGTATATATTTTTGTTATAATTACATATTTATATTAAGTAAGAATATGATATACACATACAACAGAATGTGGTTTTTTTTTTTTTTGGTCACAAACAGAATGTGGTTGTTTTCATGATAAAAATCCAAAACAGCAAGATAATTAGAAGAAACCAAATGTAAAAAAACCCGTAAAATGATGAAAAAAATGAATGTAAATTTTGTGTTATTAAATGTAATTCAGATTGTTTGTTAAAATTTTTGATGTGCTATATAAAGAACCTATGCAGTGATATATACAGTGAAGCGGATGGCTAGACTATTGGGAACCTAGGCGGTTTTTGTAAAAATGTGGTTGTTCGTATGATAATAAATGATGAAAAGATGAATGTAATTTTTTATTTTATTTTTATGAATGTAACTCATACTCTAGAATCTAATGTATACAGTTTTTCAAATTGTTTGTGAACTTTAGATGTGCAATATAAAGAACACATATACTTTAGAGCCTGGGATTTGTGTCACAACTTATATTATATACTTCAGAGTCTGGGATTTATATTAAGTAAGAATATGATATACACATAGAACAGAATGTGGTTGTTTTCATGATAAAAATCCAAACAGCAAGATAATTAGAAGAAAACAAATGTAAAAAGAAACTGTAAAATGATGAAAAAAATGAATGTAAATTTTGTGTTATTAAATGTAATTCAGATTGTTTGTTAACTTTTTGATGGGCTATATAAAGAACCTATGCAGTGATATATACAGTGAAGCGGATTGCTAGACTATTGGGAACCTAGGCGGTTTTTGTAAAAATGTGGTTGTTCGTATGATAATAAATGATGAAAAGATGAATGTAATTTTTTATTTTATTTTTATGAATGTAACTCATACTCTAGAATCTAATGTATACAGTTTTTCAAATTGTTTGTGAACTTTAGATGTGCAATATAAAGAACACATATACTTTAGAGCCTGGGATTTGTGTCACAACTTATATTATATACTTCAGAGTCTGGGATTTATATTAAGTAAGAATATGATATACACATAGAACAGAATGTGGTTGTTTTCATGATAAAAATCCAAACAGCAAGATAATTAGAAGAAAACAAATGTAAAAAGAAACTGTAAAATGATGAAAAAAATGAATGTAAATTTTGTGTTATTAAATGTAATTCAGATTGTTTGTTAACTTTTTGATGGGCTATATAAAGAACCTATGCAGTGATATATACAGTGAAGCGGATTGCTAGACTATTGGGAACCTAGGCGGTTTTTGTAAAAATGTGGTTGTTCGTATGATAATAAATGATGAAAAGATGAATGTAATTTTTTATTTTATTTTTATGAATGTAACTCATACTCTAGAATCTAATGTATACAGTTTTTCAAATTGTTTGTGAACTTTAGATGTGCAATATAAAGAACACATATACTTTAGAGCCTGGGATTTGTGTCACAACTTATATTATATACTTCAGAGTCTGGGATTTATATTAAGTAAGAATATGATATACACATAGAACAGAATGTGGTTGTTTTCATGATAAAAATCCAAACAGCAAGATAATTAGAAGAAAACAAATGTAAAAAGAAACTGTAAAATGATGAAAAAAATGAATGTAAATTTTGTGTTATTAAATGTAATTCAGATTGTTTGTTAACTTTTTGATGGGCTATATAAAGAACCTATGCAGTGATATATACAGTGAAGCGGATTGCTAGACTATTGGGAACCTAGGCGGTTTTTGTAAAAATGTGGTTGTTCGTATGATAATAAATGATGAAAAGATGAATGTAATTTTTTATTTTATTTTTATGAATGTAACTCATACTCTAGAATCTAATGTATACAGTTTTTCAAATTGTTTGTGAACTTTAGATGTGCAATATAAAGAACACATATACTTTAGAGCCTGGGATTTGTGTCACAACTTATATTATATACTTCAGAGTCTGGGATTTATATTAAGTAAGAATATGATATACACATAGAACAGAATGTGGTTGTTTTCATGATAAAAATCCAAACAGCAAGATAATTAGAAGAAAACAAATGTAAAAAGAAACTGTAAAATGATGAAAAAAATGAATGTAAATTTTGTGTTATTAAATGTAATTCAGATTGTTTGTTAACTTTTTGATGGGCTATATAAAGAACCTATGCAGTGATATATACAGTGAAGCGGATTGCTAGACTATTGGGAACCTAGGCGGTTTTTGTAAAAATGTGGTTGTTCGTATGATAATAAATGATGAAAAGATGAATGTAATTTTTTATTTTATTTTTATGAATGTAACTCATACTCTAGAATCTAATGTATACAGTTTTTCAAATTGTTTGTGAACTTTAGATGTGCAATATAAAGAACACATATACTTTAGAGCCTGGGATTTGTGTCACAACTTATATTATATATATTTTTTCTTAAATTTCCGATATTGGGGCATGTTCTTCAACTTGGTGTAGTAGGACCAGTGAAGGACATGGTGGACCAGCAATGGTTGAAATTTTTGTTTTTGTTGCTTAGCTGACCAAATTTGATTTCAAGTGAAATAGAGATTGATGTTCAGTTCTATGTTCGTGTTAACGTTTTAATATTTAAAACATACAATAGATAAACACAGATTCAGTTATTCTACTAATCGCTAACCACTCATCAGCTTCTACAATATTGTTTGTTAATAGTTTATTTTTTTCCTTTTTTAAAATTATATTATGTCATTATTCCAGCTTAACGAAGCAACCTCTTGAGAGTGACTTTATACCTTATATTATCTGGCTTGTTAATTATGTATAATCTGTAATATGAGAGTGCCGATTGGACACTAATGTTAACACAAAACTATCTACACATTATTTATATATGCGGTCGGTTGGCAAAAATTGATAGTTTATGATAAGTTGATAACCGAACATGTCTACATCTTATCCCTTCTTAATTTTTTTAGATTAACAAAAGGTTTAGAAAAGGCGTGTTTGGTAAACTTTTGCATTTCTGCTAAGTACTAATACCTAATTAGCATTAAATAAAACTCGTTACTTTACCTTACGTTATCTATATGCAGCGGAGGATTTGTAGCTCCAAATGTGTGCGTCTTTTATCGGTTGAGAATATGTACAATAAAGATAAGTAAGTGAAATCGTGGTTTTTTATTAAAAAAATTATGCTAATTAGTAAAAAGATTTTTATTAAAATGTATGTGATCATGTATAGTGTCTTCTAGGGATTATAGAACATCCGAAGAGTAGAGGGACTCAAGCTATGGCACAAAACTGTAAAACCTGGGAATGAAGAAGATGAAAAATACAAGATATATACTAAAAACTTCCAAATATAAAGAAACACATGACAGAACATTTTTTCTTATGAAAAACAAATAACTTGATAAAATATTTAGGAAGTTCCTGGGATTATATACATATTGGGTGATTTTGTTTGATTTTTATAAACTTACAAATGACTAAATGAAAGATGGTTCATGTATTTGTAGGCTTAAGATTGTACAATGTCATCTAGATTGTTTGTGATAATATCTAAAAAATTAATATAGTTATATAAATATTTAGCCTATTTTATATAACATTTCGAATTTTTTTTTAATTGAATGTAATATTATATTCAAACTTAAAAGGCCGTTTTACAATAAATGCTTATGAAGACTAAAGAGTTTGAAAATTAGAAAGAGATTAGGGACTTGTAGCTTCAAACCACAGACACATTGCTTTCTCGAGGTCCCCCAAGGTGCGAATGGAACTTATCCGATTTCGAACATTCGATTTGATGAGAAGGGCCGCAGTCTGAACATTACACTAACTGAATTTGGATCAATAACTCATATTGATATATTTGATCCAAAATCAAGTTTGTTTTATATGTGTTCTTTATATGTGCAATATAAAGAACACATATACACATATACTCTCCACTAAATTTGATCAATATGTCATAGGAAAATATATATTTTGGAAACCATTTCGAGTTTTGTATGGATTAATTGGAAATGATTTTTTTGATAGTTGTTTAGGTAAAAATAACCGCATTAGTTTTACGACGTACGAGTCACATGTCCCGTCTTGTTTTCTGATTTTCTATATAATTAAGATAAGTTCATTTAAATAGTCTTAACCAAATATTTTTTATAATATAAATGCGTTTCCGATTCAATTTTGGTCTGGTATCCGCTTCTAGTAACCGTAACACCATATGTATACTAACTTTAGGTAAATTATATATTTAGTGTCATTGATAGATCTGTAGTATTTAGTATTTACCCATCCGAAAACCTGAATTCACTCTAAAAGTTAACTATGCCGCGAGGGTTCCTACACAAACGAATTTTGTACATGAAATATTTTCGGTGTAATAGAAATGGTTTCACAAATTTTATTTTATTAAAAATATGTCTATTCGTTTTAGTAAAAGGAAAAAAAAAATAACAAAAATTTGGTGGCTACGTGGTTCCCTCCCTATTCGAGTTGGGCCCATTATCCCTTGCCGTGTACGGAAATACAACCTAACATAATCTGATCAAGGATAAGTTTTAGGGTCCAAATGGTAATGTATGATTTTTGCTGAATGTGGAATCTAGCTGAATTTTTATGTGCTTTTTATCAGAATCTAGCTGAACAACTACGAATTCAAATGGTAACTGAGAAATCTAGCTGAATAATTAAAAATATTTATAAGATAAATGGTCTAAATGGTTACAAAATAAATAAAATATATTGCATAGGGTTTAAAATTTCTACTTTAGTATTTACTTATCAAGTTATAAAATTTATAAAGTTATAAATATTCTATTTTTAAAATAAAAAAGAGTTTTTTATTTATTTAAAATTAAGAGTTAGTTTCTTATACCCTAATAGCAAAATACTGAAAACCAAAAAGAAATCGATAAGAACTCCAACGGATATCAGAATATCCAATACTATTAATTACTATAAAAATAATAAAAATATATAAAAAATTATTTATCATTTTAATAATACATTAAACAATATAAAAATAAAAATAAAACATTCAAAACTATTAGCTGATAATACTATTAATAATTTGTAAACTATCAACATGTATATTAAATAAGAATATGTAAAAAAATATAAAATTAATAATTTTACTAATGATATAATTATATGTAACCAATTATAAGTTCGGGTATCCTGAACTAATTTTTTCACCGTTTATGTTACCCGTTAAAATATAATATGAATTTGAATTTTTTTTTCCAAAAAAATTGGAAAATATAGAATGGGAATGAGATGGAACAGATAACTTATCCCGAGATGCCCAAGCCTGTATATCATGCTATAATATAGGCCTGGGAATTATAATCGAACCGAACGGTTCTAGTTTGAAAATTAGTTCGGTTCTTGGTTCGGTTCGGTTCAGTTCCGGGAACCGAACGGTTACCTGATTTTTTTTAACCAAACTATACCGAATTATACCGAAACGAAGAACCGAACTACCCGAAACTATCCGAAATATCTGAATTTATCCAATTTTATCCGAATTTAACCGATTTTAACCAAATTTAAACAAAAATAAAAAAGTTATGGTAGTTTCGATTTTAAAAATTAATAACCGAACTACCAGAGAACCGAACTAACTGAACCGAATTATATTTCGGTTAGTTTCGGCCAATTTTCCTAAATTCGAACTATCAGAAGAATAGAATTACCCAAACTGAATTACCCGAAGGAATCCGAACTATTATAATATATGTGTATCATGCTACAATATATAATAATCAATATTATCTCCAACATGTATAATACATGTGAATAATTAAAGATTTAATCATTTTAATTAAAATATAATTTTATGTAACTAAACTTTAATTTATAAAATTAACATACGTAAAATAGATTAGTTGAAAACTAATTAATGAAAGAACTGAAATTTTAAAACATAATTGAATTTTCCAGCTGAATTTTTTTTCACTTTTCCAGGTGAATTGTTTTTTACTTAACTGGTATCACAATTGTAAAATTTAGCTGAATTTCTGTACATTCGACAATTAATCTTACACCAGTTAGTGCCTTAGTATTTAATCGGGACCCTATTTAGTTTAAACAATACCAACCCAAAATTGCACTCCTTAAATCAATCTTATGTAGTATATTATAAACTAATGGATTCGAAAGCTTAGACAAGTCTTTTAAATGTTCACAGTCAATTTCTGTCCACTCTCTATTTACAGTGTTTGATCTGATGTAACATTCCAGTAGTAAATAATATATCCATATTTCTAATAATTTGCTATATATTCGATAACCTGTAACATTTTTTTTGTACAAAAAGAGTTATAGACTGCAAGCTTGCAGTCATAGTCTTTTAACTCTTTTTTTTTTATCTACCAAAAAGATGGTTGTTTAGTGCTAATACAAATAGATTGGTTACTTTGTGCCCAAAATTCAAATTCATTTTGGGACGAAACATATTTTTAAAATTAAAATAACTAAATGTTGATTTTAAGTATTTTAGAAAATTATGGATCGAAAGTTTGGAACTCATACCAGTTTTTAAAAAAAACTCTTTTATGATGATTGACCAAACATATTAAATTAGTATTTTTTAAGTGGCTGTGACATTTTTGTTGTTCAGGTTTCACACATCATGGCCCAATCTTGTATACGTTGACTCGTTTCTTAAGGGTTGTTTACTCATTCTAACACTTTAAAAAGAAAGGTGATGTCAAAAAAAAAAAAAAAAGGTAAACTTTTTTCTAATTTGTATTATGAAAATGTAATAATAAATAAACAATACGTAGCCTTAATATCATCTGTAACTTTTTTTGGCATATGAGTTTATTAATAAATAAAGGGAAAATTTAGTGAATAACCATAAAAAAACTATAATTTACCCATAACCAATTTCTCTCTCTACCTCTTCCTATCTCTCTCTAAGAAATTGGTTACTTTCTTAATTATATTTTTCTTTTGGTTATTCACCAAATCAATCCATAAATAAATCCATACCAAAAAAAAACCAAAATCGCTTACAAAGAAAAAAAAGAGAGGAGAAATCAAGAAACCATTAGAATTTGAATGTTTTATCTCTTAAGAGTCAAAAAAATATCTCTTAAGAAGAGTCAGCAAAGAAAAAAAAAAAATCGGATAGTCTTCATCAAACTTTCTCCAACTTCAATGGTTCCCACTTCCCACCTTTCACCATTCCTTAATCTCTACTTTATCTCCCAAACCAAAATCCGAAAACCCCTCTTCACCAACTTAAAACCCTATTAACTAATTTCCAACAAATCAGATGATTCAAATCAAACAAGAAGAGGCCGCAAGATTTATCCCGGAGAATCAAGAACGATGATAACACAGAAACAGAGAAGAACAGAGAAAGGTCTCTGTTTTAAACACTACTACAAATGGATCCTCTGTTTTTCACTCACTCTCTATTTTCTTGTTTCCTTCTTTGTCGATCATGACCAACAAGAAGACCATCCTTTGTCTTCTTCTTCCTCCCGATCAAACCCTCTTCTAACTAACCCTAAACCCAAACTTCTTGCTTCTCGTGCCGTGTTTGAATCCAAAACCCATGATCACACACTTGGGTTTTCCCCTCAACGTCCCAACATCAGAACTGGTACATAATTTTGGTTCATGTTTCTTTTAGTAAAATAAAAAATTTCGAGCTCGGCCAACCTAATATTCTCTGTATGGTTCCAATTTTATCGGATGTCCCCAAAGGGACTAAAGTTTCATGTTACATAATAATATCTTGTTCTTGTTTTAAATTTTCTTCAGATGTATTCAACAATTTGAAGATCTACGTCTATGACTTGCCTTCCAAGTTCAACGCGGATTGGTTAGTCAACGACAGATGCAGCAACCACCTCTTCGCCGCGGAGGTGGCTCTTCACAAGGCCTTGCTCAGCCTCGATGGTGACGTACGGACGGAAGATCCGTACGAAGCCGATTTCTTCTTCGTCCCTGTCTACGTCTCCTGCAATTTCAGCACCATCAACGGCTTTCCAGCGATTGGTCACGCAAGATCACTCATTAAGGAAGCGATCGGGCTCGTCTCGAGTCAGTACCCGTTTTGGAATCGAACCGGTGGCTCTGATCACGTCTTTATAGCCACACACGACTTTGGCTCTTGCTTCCACACCATGGTTAGTTCCAAAAGAAACCTTTTTTTTTCGTAAGTCTTTGGTTTCTTTTTTTGCCAATTTTTTATATTTATTTATATTTAAATATTTTTTTCTTAAAGGAGGATAGAGCAATTGCTGATGGAGTCCCAAGGATTTTGAGAAATTCAATAGTTTTGCAAACTTTTGGTGTTACTTTTAAACATCCATGCCAAGAAGTAGAGAACGTTGTGATACCACCGTACATCTCGCCGGAAAGTTTGCACAAGACTCAAAAGAATATTCCGGTAGCTAAGGAAAGAGACATTTGGGTTTTTTTCCGGGGAAAAATGGAAATTCATCCCAAAAACATCAGTGGACGCTTTTATAGCAAGTAAAAAAAAACTTAATTTTAAGTTTTTTTTTTTGTTGAAGGATTATCTTAATTTTACATGTCATAATCATCTTAATTTAATCTATACTCAAATTTCGATTTATTTACCTTAGACTTATTAATTTTTTTTTACCTATTAGGCGAATAAGGACGGAGATATGGAGGAGTTACGGCGGTGACCGGCGGTTTTATCTCCAACGACAAAGATTTTCCGGTTACCAGTCAGAAATAGCTCGTTCTGTTTTCTGTTTGTGTCCTCTTGGGTGGGCCCCATGGAGCCCGAGACTTGTTGAGTCGGTGATCCTTGGGTGTGTGCCCGTTATTATTGCCGACGGGATTCGATTGCCGTTTCCTTCCGCCGTTCGTTGGCCTGAAATCTCGCTCACGGTGGCGGAGAGAGACGTCGGGAAGCTCGGGGAAATTTTGGAACACGTGGCGGCCACTAATTTGTCTGTCATACAGAGAAACTTGGAGGATCCCTCTGTTAGGCGGGCCCTTGTGTTTAATGTTCCTCCAAGAGAGGGAGATGCCACGTGGCAAGTTATGGAAGCTTTGTCAAAAAAATTAAATAGGTCCTCCATTAGAAGATGGTCAAACACTTTCATGTAAACAAATACTATATTTTTGACACGTGTATATTACTACTTTGAGAATTAAAAAACAATTCTTAAAACAAATTCTACATTTTATTTCACAATTATCAAGTAGTCTAATAATTCTAAAACTAATAAAATAATCCTAATTTTAAACTCTACATTGAAAGTTTCTAAATATTAAACAAAAATCCTAAATTTTAACCAAAAAAAAAAATTGTGATCTTAAAAACTATACTTTAAATCAAAATATAATTTATTTTCTTTACTTTAAAAGAACTAGTCTATTTTCATTTTAAAAGTAGTTATCCTTAAAAATATTTAAGCTTTCAAAATATTTAGTTATTTAAACAAAAAAATTCAACCTACTAAATTTGAACCAGGACAATAGAATTTGCTATTAAAAAATTTATTATCACCCTCTGCTCTGCTAACTGAGCTAAAGTTAGATATGTTATAAGTTTTCATATTTATTATTAAATATTAAAAAATGATAGTTCTTAAGAAATATTTCCTAATATTTCCTTTATTTTTAAGGAATTAATATTTTCTTTTTTTTAAAAAAAGGAAATTAAGCTATTCTTAAAAAAGGATTCCGACCTACCGGATTCGAACCAGTGACCTAAGGATTTGCTGTTAGGAAACCTATTACAGTCCTCCGCTCTACCAACTGAGCTAAGGTCGGATATAACATAAGTTTCCACATTTATTATTAAATAATATTGAAAAAGTGTTCTCTTCTAAAAAAATATTTCTTTATTTTAAAAAGAATTATAGTCTATTCTTCTAAAAGATTTTTTTTTTAAAATTTCAGAATCACATTTATAAAGGGTTGTGGATCAATAACAGAGAAAAGTTCACAAAACATGTGGGAATTGAGCCATTGAGATCGTTCCCGCTTAAGCCGAAGTGAAATTTGAAGTGGAATTTGAAAAAAAAAACAGTTATTTCGTGAAGTCCCTAAAGTTTACATGACCAACAGTTATTTCATGTTGCCTAGAAACCCCGGCACCTCTCCGATCAAGTTATTATTTCGAGGAAGTCCCTAAAGTTTGAAGGAGAGAATATAATAAATAAAATTACATCCGATTTCATCACATACACATATAACAATTACTCGCCTCCGATCAACAATGGACACACTTACAGTTTTACTAGTTGCGTAAGGTTTTGAGAACAACCAAATTTTTTAATGTTCATACCTTTTGAGAACATCTTTGGTTATTACGAGTAGATTGTGTCGCGGTCTGGCCTATTACATTCGTTCATTGTCTTCGAATTAAGATAATGATAAGATATTCTGAGAGTTACATAAAGGCTCGACTCTGCTCGTAGCTATGTAAGTTGTGATGAAACAAAGAAGCTTAGCTATAGTAAGGAGAGTGGTCACTGAAGTATTTATTAAGATGCAAGTATCATGTAACCAAGAAACTTTATCAGTTCTAATCGAAACAGCTGTGAATATACATCAAAGTAATCAGTAAAGAAACTAATATCACGTTCCATAAAGAAACTCAAAATGTATTTCCTTTACTTAAAATAATGTTTTTTTTCTTCTTTTAATTAGTTATCTTTACAAAAATGATTCCGACCTACCGGATTCGAACTAGTGACCTAAGGATTTGCTGTTAGGATAACTATTACAGTCCTCCGCTCTACCAACTGAGCTAAGGTCGGATATGATACAAGTTTCCACATTTATTATCAAGTATTGGAAAAGTGTTAACCCCTAAGAAATATTTCCTTTATTTTTAAGGAAATAGACGATTTTTTAACAAAAAAAAAGAGTTTGCAATCCTTAAAAAATGATTCAACCAGTGACCTAAGGATTTGCTGTTAAGATAACTATTACAGTCCTCCGCTCTACCAACTGAGCTAAGGTCGGATATGACACAAGTCTCCACATTCATTATTTAAGTACTGACAAATTAGATCTTCTAAAAGAAAATATCATATCACATGTGACGAATTCAATTTGCTTACTTTGCATTAAGGAGATCCACAAGTAACTGCAAAGTTCCAGAAGTTCCGACTGTTTCCTTCTCATCGCTTTCACTAACTTTTGATGTGGTTTATGGGAAAAACCAATGAACCAGGAGCGATTTTGGCAGGAGACACCGGAGTTTAGCTTTCTGCAATGAGATTTTCAGAGTTTAACAGTTGCATAATTAATCAAACTAAAATGTATTTTTAGAGAGATAAATCGTCGACAGATAATGTAGCTGAATTAATCCAATGCTATACCTAACATATGTGAAAACAAAACTGAGGAGGATCTTCTTGATCTTGAAACATCCTCAAGATCATAATACATCATCACTGGGTTGATATAAAGTATGGAACTTGGAAAGATTAAGCAAATACTACCACGAGATAGTCATCTTGATTGTTCTCTATCACAAACCCGTACAGGTAAAGAAGCTCCTGCATACTGCATAGAAGAAGCCACTCAAAAGAAAGAACTAGTCGCAAATACAAAATTTAGTTATCCTTAAAAAAGGATTCCGACCTACCGGATTCGAACCAGTGACCTAAGGATTTGGCTGTTAGGAAACCTATTACAGTCCTCCGCTCTACCAACTGAGCTAAGGTCGGATTTGATATAAGTTTCCACATTGATTATTAAATATTGGAAAAGTGCTAGTTCCTGAGAAGTATTTCCTTTATGTTAAAGGAACTAGTCTATTTTCCCAAAAAAAAAAGGAAGTATAGTTATACTTTTAAAAAAGGATTCCGACCTACCGGATTCGAACCAGTGACCTAAGGATTTGCTGTTAGGAAACCTATTACAGTCCTCCGCTCTACCAACTGAGCTAAGGTCGGATTTGATATAAGTTTCCACGTTCATTATTAAGTAGTTTTAAGGAAACTTAAGTCCATCATACAATTTAGAGCCGAGAAACACGTCTAAACAACGAATCAGAGTATTTACCGACACAGTCAAAGTGTTTAGAAAAAGAAAAGAAAAACCTTATGATTGTAGCATGCGTATGTGTGTGATATTAGAGAAACTGTGATTGCTTGGTGGAACAATTCCCCAAAGAAGCAACATTCGTTGTGCAGCAAAGCTGTCTCAGTGTTACTATTGCTGGTTGAAATCCTGATCTTAGAGGAACAACTGAAGCAACTCTCATGTGTTGTGCGTTTAGGTTGTGAGGCCGAGTCAACGTCATCCTAAGCATCTCTCCATCAAAGACCTGATTAACCATAGATGCTGCAAATCGTACACAAATCTCAAGAAAACTTTAATCAGAGCTTCAATGTAACAGAGAGTTTTTAGTAAAAGTGATTTGATGGTTTTCTTCTTACCGGCTTTAGGATTGATCTTGGTGAAGTGGAAGAACTCATCGGCTGAGCAACCGAAGAGAACAGTGGCTGCTCTATCAAAACATATCACAGTTTTAACTGACGTATCCGTTGCTATAGACATCTGTTAGATTTAATAAACACAGATTCAGTGAAGTGGGGGAAGAACAAAGTATAAAAAACACAACTTTGATGTTTCGATTTCTCAATTCCACAGCACAAAGGAGATTTAACAGATAGTTTCACCCAAAAAGTTATCCTTGACATTGCATCGGACAAACCCCTAACTAAATCCCTAACGAATTGGAAAAAGCTTTCAAATAATTTCACCAGAGAAAAAGAAAACACAGAAAGAAGAAAGAAGGGTTTCGTACGAGGATCCGGTAGAGCAATTTGGGTTGTTTTGATTTGCAGAATTGGCATAACGAAGAAGAGGAGACGCCATTGTTATAATCTCCGGGAAGCACTCTCTCGCAGCGAGAACAAACTCTGTAGCAATAATCGCTGAGGTCGACGGCAAGCAGCTCGCAGAGAACCGTTTGATCGGCGGCTTCCATTTTTTTTCTCTGATACTTTTTAGGGCTTTCTCTGGTTTTTCAAAGTTTCCTCCTTTCCATTAGATTCTCTCAACCGATTTACAAGATAAGACCCAAATCCCCAAACTTATGACAAAGAAAAGAAAAAAAACGTTTACTTTTAACCTTTTGACTTGCATAAAGAGAGAAAGTTAGAGCCTTTAAAACTGCTAAGCCTAAATTACTGTTTACCAAGAGTTATAGAGAAAGAAGAGGACGTAGAAGAAGCAGAAATGACTTAACGAGGAAGAAGATCAGAAGAAAGAGAGAAAGAGACGAAGCTGATTCGAGAATTCTCCATTTTGATTGTTCAATAATCTGATTATCCGTTTACAGAGGAGAAGGCAAATGCTCAATACAAAGAAACATGTGAAACTAATGACTTTGATTGTTGCACATATGATCATCTTTGCATCATTTGACCAACGCACAAGAGGTTGTTACTTCTTCGACACATTTTGTTGTTCTTGCTCCTCTTTTAGTGTCCTTGTGATTGTTATCTTCGATGAGTTTCCTCTACTCGAATCCGAAAACTTATCCATGTAGATTCCAAGGTACGATATAAGCGGATCGGCCCTCGCTTTGTCCACCACGAGCTTCACAGACCGAGACTCGACCCTCGTAAACCTTATAAGCCTCTTGAACCCGACCGTCGTGCCGGTCACGACTCTCTTCCACTTCCCGGTCCCAACGCTCCTCGCCTCGAGATGAAAAGACGCAACTCTCTGACCCATTTGGATCGGTTCTCGGACTTCCAACACATTGAAGCTAACCGGATCTTGAAACTCTAACTGCAACTCCCATTCCTTCTGCTGCTTCTCCTCCTCTGGCGCCCAATACTTGTCTAACCCTTCTTCCAAAACATTCTCAGGACCAAACTGCGAACCGCGGACGCTGCTCGAGCTAACCGCCGCGGCTTTTCGGGCGAGGTTGTCGGCGAAAATCGATCTTTTCATCTCGCCGAACTCCTCAAGAACCTTGACGTCTTGTTCGGATATCAGCCCTGAAGAGTTAGGAGGGACGTTGAGCAAGAAGAGACAGTTCCTTCCCACCGAGTTATAGTATATATCCAGGAGCTTAACCGCCGGTTTAGGTGACTCCAACGCGTGCCAGAACCAGCCCGGTCGGATCGATACATCGCATTCCGCCGGTACCCAATCTTCCCCAAAGCCATCACCTTCCTGTGAATACCTGCAAGATCAAGCAAATTCAACTTCTTTCCTATTGAAAAGAGATCAACGATTTGAGAGAGAGAGTGCGAACTCACAGAGGATCGGTGTCGCCGATTTTGGCATTGGTTCGGTTAAAGAGTGACCAGCAAGTGGAGCCGGCGACTCCAGCTTCGTCACCGACCCACCGGACGTCAGGACCGGCGTCGGAGAAGATGACGGCGCCGGGCTGAAGCTGGTGGATCAAACTAAACCAAGTAGTGAAGAAATATTCCATGTCTTTTTCTCCTTCTCCTTTCGCTCCATCTAACCAAACTTCCTTAATCTCTCCATACCTTAAAAAACGAAAGATTCAATCTTTTTGGGAATCTGAATCAAAAACAAACCCATATGAGAGAGAAAGTCAAAAAGGAGCTTACTTGGTTAGTAACTCGGTCATTTGACTCAGATAAAACTCGTTGTACTCCAATGTCTTCCCGTAAGACCCATCGTGCCGATCCCATGGAGAGAGGTAAAGACCGAGTCCGATCCCGGCGGCCGCCGTCGCGGAAGCTAGCTCGGCCACGACGTCGCCGGTCCCGCCTCTCCAAGGGCTCGATTTGACTGAGTAATCGGTGTATTCGCTGGGCCAGAGGCAGAATCCGTCGTGGTGCTTCGCCGTGAGGATGACGCGGGAGAAGCCGGAGTCTTTGGCGATATGGACCCATTGCGTCGCGTTGAGATGGGTCGGGTTGAAAACGGACGGGTCGGCTTTTCCGGTGCCCCATTCGGAGTCGGTGAAAGTGTTGGGTCCGAAATGGAGGAACATGGCCATGGATCCGAGCTGCCATTGGAGCTGTTGTGATGAAGGGAGGGGCAAAATTGGAAGTGGGTGTGGTTTTAAGGGTGTAGTAGAATTGGAGATTTTGAATAGAGAGACGATTGAGAAGAAGAAGAAGAGAAGAGTGATTAGAGACATGATTTTAGTGGATTTTCTCTTCTTCTTCTTATTCTATCTCGTCTTCTTCGTCTTCTTCAGTTCTTTAATGGAGTCTTCTTGTCTCTTTTGTTTTCCACTCCAGTGTTTGTTTTCTATCTTTTAGCTTGGCTGTAATTTAGTTTAATTAATGAAAACGCAATAAATAATAGTTAATGCCATTTAAATGAATGATGATTGAGACCAGTTTTTCTTAATGAAATTAAAAACAACATTTATTGATTTCTTTTCATAAACACAAAATCTAAGGATTTAAAAAGTTAAAACTGTGAAAATCATCAAACCATACATATGCAATTTCTGGTGAATACTATATATAATACTATAAGCATAAATGTTTATAATCCTCTCTATCTCTGATGTAAGAGACAACCGATCTCATTCTTAGAACCTTGCTAACTCAACCTTCCACATCTGTTCATTGTTTTTTTGTTTTTTCTCTTGTTCTTTTTTGGATAAATATGTTTTTTATTTTGGATAATGATAATTTTTATTCTGTCAAGAATTAGATAATGATGTTTTCCCCCGTAAAAACGACTGGAGCATTGGTTCAACGACTTCAATAAATTGTTAAAAAGCGATCGATCTGTGGTCTATGGTAATTGTAAATGTATATGTGTTTCATTTGATTGACTAAAGAAAAGAAGAATTTGTACAAGATGCTTCAGTTTCGAGTTTTTTTTTTAAAGTTGTAGTTGTTATTTGATTAAGTAATTTAGTCACAATAAGTAATAAAAAAAATTGTACGACAAAAAAAAAATGCCGGATATTCTTGCCTTGGAAGGTATAGTGAAATTCGATCTTGGCCACATCCCTTTGGTTTGTTCATTCACACGAATGTTTTCTCAATTTTTGCGAGAATAGTTTAACCTCGTACGTTTTGGTCGATGTATTTTTGTCTGAAATTCATTGATTCTTGCAGTACACAGAAACTTGTTACATGTCGGATTAGATTGCTTTTCTTTGAAAATTGTTTTAATTGAGTCTAAAATTTTATCTCTAATTATATTTTTTTTTGGGATCCCATCGTAATTCAAGATTATTGATGATATTGTTTTGGTTGTAAATAAACAGACACATCAATAATAAAAGGAACTCTTCATCTTGGTTGCTAACGCTTAATTTGACAAGTAAAAATTACAACTTTCTCTTCGCACAGCCTGATGACGCAGCAGAACAGCTATGTAGTGATGATGCAAGTACGAAATGGCTTTGGTCAAGCCTATCAGCTGGAGGAGACCCTATGCCCCTAACGCGAAGCTTACAAGCCCTCTTGAACTATTTGGCTAGCTGCCAACAAACCTATGTGCGTAGAGGAAGTCAGGTGCAAAGAAAAGAAAATCAACTGCTTGGTCTCGTCTCCGTAACTCGAGCTTAGTATTCATTTAACAAGAGAGAGCATCATAGTTGCATACATACACCAAAAGAAGACACGCATTCCAAATAAAAAACGATATTACGACCAAAACGTTAAAAACTACTACATATATAGTAGAAAAGCTAAGTTACTGAAAGATTGGTTCAAGACAAAAGGAAAGATCCTGACGATATAAAACGGTAGTTATGACCCCAAAACGGACACACGTTCAAGCCTTGTGACACATTTCATCAGAGAGAGTAGCAGCAAGAGCCTTTAAATCCGACATCGACTGTAAGCACATGATCAAACCACTCAACTTTCCCCCTGATAGGGTCAAAGTTTTACCCAAATAAATCAATACTGCAAGTGCACAGCAATGCAGTTGAAGTACAAAGGGTTATCGAATCCCAAAGGAAGTATGAGCTACACTACGATTTCTAGATTCAAATTATGCTAAGTCGATTTCAGATGAATGTAAAACGAAACAAATAAACTAAAAAGCAGTGAGTGATTGATTTAAGGTTCTTAAAATTCAATGAGACAAAACGCTAGACAAGGATGATTCACAGGTTAAATCCGAGAATGCAGAATGTATACTATCAGGGAAATTATTATGAGCCGTCTAGAACTCGAAACACAGATTTAAAACTAATCAACTCTCGTCGCAGAAGTTATCTATCCCTAAATTTCAGAATTCCAAATCTCTTTGTAAATCCTATCAATTCAGGCAAGCATTAAAAACAGGTTCGATTGTTCACAAAATCCCTAGACCAAATCTCTTTGCGAGTAGGAATTTTGCTCACCTAACACTAGTTCTGGTGATTAACAATGCTCTCGCATCTATTAAACAACCTAGGGTTTGATTTCTAGGTGATCAATCAAGAAATCAATATAAGCGCAAATCCAGGTGAAGAACCGATTGATTTTCCCTAACAATATCGCAATTCTACAAACTCCTCATAAACCCTAAATCACCCTAACCTAACTAGCAGATTACTCAGACATAGAAATTGAAACACAAATCATGGCTGAATAATACTGCATTAAAATAAAAAGAGTATTGATACAAGGGTTCGAAATCTTCTCTAGAAGAGTGCAGAATTGTCTCCCTCAAAGCTCTGGATCAAATCTCCTCTCAAAGTCTTAATCAAAAATTAGGATAATGGCAAAACAATGCCCTAGAAAACATAAATAATCCCCAAAACACGAAAAGGACTAAATTGCAATATTAAAAACTTCTGGGCCAAAATTGTAATTCCAGAAAGTCTTCAAAACTTCGCGTCCAATTCTGATTCCACGATCGGTGTCGATCGACACCCTCCTGGTGTCGATCGACACTAGGCCAAAAATATCACTCCGAGCTCTCGTATTCAGCACCTTCTCCAAAACACTCTAAAAAGCTCCAAATCCTCCAATTGTGCTCCAAACGTTCCTGATCCTGCAAAGACTCTAAAAGACTCGAAAAACACGGAAAAGACTCTATAAACAAAGACTATATCATGGTCAAAATCACGGAAAAACCATGATATATCAACTCCCCCAGACTTAGCTTTTGCTTGCCCTCAAGCAAAACAGAAACTTAGAATGGAGTCGAGGTTTGAAAACAGAAACAGTTAGCAAATCTTAGGAACGCCACATTGACCAATACCCTTGAATCCACATACCATAGAGCCAACCTCAAGTAAAATTTCGGTATACTTACTACAAGTTTAGCAATCTACCAAATACGATCTAAACCCCTTAGAAAAATCCAGAACCTCTATCGTTAACCCCTTTTCATTAATTTAGGTGCAGTCTCATCGAGGGAATATCGATCAAAGAACTTTCTAGACTCTATCCCTTCCAAGCTCCTAGACAAAGACAATCTCAGCACAACTCTCTTATTTTCTCTTCTCTTAGTCGATTTCTCCCTACTTTTCTAGGGTATCATTTTATTTTTTTTATCGACTTTCGTTTCTTTTCTCATCAAAGTTCAAGAACGGTGCCACTCACTAATTATGTTCCTTGTGAGGAGACGTGTTCATGAGTGTAAGCTCCCATCATTATCCTTTAAGGGACTCAGGTTTCCGTTCTTAAACTTTAAACTCTTTTTTTTTTTATATATTCCACAAGAGAAGATCAAAGAAAGATTGTACCTAACTTATCTTGCTAGTGCTAAAAGAAAAGTCAAATTCAATGCATACCAAGCCCCAAGATGAGAAATTGTAAGTTCATTAGGGCGGAGTTAACAACAAAGTTTCTAAACTCTCTAGGAATCTAAACTTTCTCCAATAGACTGATCCACCTATAGTGTTCTACCTAGTTAGACCCGAAATCAACAACTATGGCAATGGTTCATCAAGTATCAATGTTCTGTGACTAGTTCCAAGAGATGCTAAAAATTTCAACCAAATTTTGACTCAATAAAACCGATTTTTGACTCAATAAACTGACCTCAAAACAAGACACAATGTTAGAAACTACCTCCCCCAGACTTAAACAACACTGTCCCCAGTGTTAGTAAGCTTGAGAGTTATAGAAAAAATGTGTGAAACAACTTGAAAAGTAAGAGAAAAGGACGTTACCTGATTCTGTGTTGGGTGTCGATCGACACCATGGTAGTGTCGATCGACACTCTGTCCGAAAACAGAGTTCCAACACACCAAACGTGAATGTTGCTAAGTAATTGATGTCAAAGTCATCCAAACTGTTAGACAACTCAAACAAATAGTTAAAAGCAACAACATCATCCATAATCTCATAAGTTCCAAGAAGTTTAAAATCAAAATACATAATCAAAGCAAAAAAAAAAACTGACTCAAGAAAAAGAAAAATGACTCAAGGGAAAAGAAAAATAGAACCAGGAACGTCGAAGACACTACTCTTCATCGGAAGGTGGTGGTGTAGAAGGACGGACGCAGCCACAGTTGGACACAACCGTGATGGCGTTCCAGATAGCCTGGAAACTCTGAACCACGTATCGCTGGAAAGCAGCTTGCTCCATGGGGATCTCTAGAGCATCAGGAAGGTAATGAGGACCAATAGGCTCTGGAATGGCTGCTGCTGTGCTGCGTCTGGATGAGGAAGGCCGAGCCCTAACTGGTGCATCCTCTGCTGATGAGGCTGCAGCTCGTGAAGATGCTCCTCGACGTCGGGTAGGTGGAAGTGCATGCACTAAGTTCGGATCAGGCTGAAAGCGCAGGCAGTCGGGGTCATCAGTGATGTGAGTGAGCTCTCTCTGCGGTAACTGGATTGTAACTAGCTCCCTCTGCGAGTTGGCAAAAACCCAGCGCTTCCCAGGATTCACCCATGTAGCTCTCTGCAAGTAATCCAAATCCATCAAGGCGCGCTTGCTCACAAGGGAGCAAGTGGTAGTATCAATCCCGCAGTGGCGAAAGATCGGAGTGAGCAAGCTACCAACAGTCTCCGGCTTGTGGGCGGATGACGTGAAAGGCGTCCTCTTCAGGGAAACCAAGTGGTGAGCAAAGACAGCGCCGAGACTGACGTCGTCATCCAGCTCAGTGACGTCTTCAGCTGGGGTTAGTTCCCCAATGGCTCGATACAGCATCACCATCTCGGACACTCTCATCTTTCCAGGCTCGTGCTTACACAGAAGTATAGTAGCAAACAGACGGGCAATGTAGCGGAGGACTGGATGACGAATGTCGGTATGTGTAGAATCCTTCGAATCATACCTCCCTCTCCCAAAGTAATCCCAGAACGCCGGAGTGTCCTGAAACGGGGGAAGTGAGATACCAGTACACTCTCTGTCGAAGCCATAGATCCCACAAAGATCATGAAGGGGGATCCTGTAGCGAACACCGCGGATGAGGAATGTCAAAGTTCCTTCCCGAGCGTTCCGCACCACCTCGTTCTGATAGTAGACACGAACAGTGGCGAGGAACTGTCGAACCAACTCGGGGAACAGGTCGTACTGCTTGGTGGCCATTGTCCCCATTCCCGCATTCTTTAGTAAGCGCAGGACATCCTCCTTGATACCCAACTCCTGCAGTGTCTTCGGGTCAGCTACCCGAGTAGGTGCTATTTCCACGGACAACCACGCGTTGTAGAACAGCGTGTCGTAGTCATCCCAATCCTCCGAGATGTCGCGGTTCACACATGCAGCCTTGGCTGTTTCTTCGGCTGGTGGATCATCCCAATTTCTCCCCACTGGAATTTTCGTTCTTTCTCTCCGAGGCCAAGGAGGACGCGAAGTAGGGGCATCATCAGCTGTACCGGAACCGGACGCTTCAGTTGTGCATGCTCTCTTTTGCCTTGAAGTCATCTGCAATGAAACCCAAACACAAATCAAAATCTAAAAATCAAAATTTGGCTCAAGAATTCAAAATCCGAAAATCATGAATGCAGCTCGAAATTGGCATCAATTGTATGTCTAAACACACTCAGTACCACAAATCCAACAAGTTTGAAGCATAAAACTCATGAAAAATCCCCAAATTCGCATCTTTTATCACTAATTCAAAAATTTCAAATTCATGAAAATTAGGGGATGTAATCTAATGGGTAAGGGTCGAATTCATGTTATACAACCTAAACAAGCGGGATTCGCACAAGAAATCAAGCAAAAGAGGCCAAATTCGCGAAATCAAACCTTAGGGTCGAAACTGAAAATCGGGATTTCGAAGCACATACCTTTGCAGATCGAAAGAATGGATTAGAGATTGTGAAAGAGCACGAAAATCCGCACAGAATGGAGCTTTGAATCACTCAAATCCGTTGAGAAACGGAGAAGTTATGATTTGGTGAAATTTTTGCTCAAGGTCGCGGGTTTGAAGTTTTTTTAAGGAAGAAGAAGAAGACTCGGGGTTTTTAAAGAACTTACCTGACTTTTGAAGTGGTGTCGATCGACACCATTGGGCGGTGTCGATCGGCACTAGCCCGTGTCGAGTCCAGTGTCGACGTAGGTCGATATTGGCTCGTGTCGACCTATATTTATTTATTTATTTATTTTTAATTTTTTTTTTTGGCTGAATATAGTTAGTAAAATCTAAAATAAAAATATAAAAACGAAAACAAAAACTTACCAGTGGGTTGCCTCCCACCAAGTGCTCGTTTAACGTCATTAGCTTGACTGTTCACGCGTTTAGACGGAGGATGCATTATCCAGAGACACGATGTGTCCTTCTGGAATCTCGGCTTGTGCCCAATAGTGCTTCACACTCTGTCCATTCACAATGAACTCTTCGCCCTTGGAATTGGTCAAGACAATAGCTCCATATGGTCTGACCTCTTTGATGGTGAAAGGACCTGACCAACGTGAACGCAATTTACCAGGAAACAATTGCAAACGAGAGTTAAACAGAAGTACCTGATCATTTGGTTCGAAGTTTCTGGAGATGATCTTCTTATCATGATAGGCCTTGGTGCGCTCCTTGTAGATCTTTGAGCTCTCATATGCATGATGTCGAATCTCATCCAACTCATTGAGCTGTATCAAACGCCTCTCTGCAGCTGACTTCAAGTCGAAATTCATCTTCTTGATTGCCCAATGTGCCTTGTGTTCCAACTCCACCGGAAGATGGCAAGCTTTGCCATAGAGTAGGTGGAATGGTGTAGTCCCAAGAGGTGTCTTGTATGCAGTCCTGTAAGCCCAAAGTGCATCATCTAACCTCGCAGACCAATCCTTTCTTGTCTTTCCAACAGTCTTCTCCAGGATTTGCTTGATTTGCCTATTGGAAACTTCAACCTGTCCACTCGTCTGCGGATGATATGGAGTAGCCACACGGTGCTGAACACCATGCTTCTTTAACAGCTTGTCAAACACTTTGTTAATAAAGTGAGAACCACCATCACTTATAACGATTCGGGGCACTCCAAATCTGGGAAAAATGATGGTGCGAAACAGCTTCAACACCACTCCAGAATCATTGGTGGGGCTAGCTATTGCTTCTACCCATTTAGACACATAGTCCACAGCGACCAAGATATACTTGTTCCCATAAGATGAGGGAAAAGGACCCATAAAATCGATGCCCCAGCAATCAAAGACTTCAACCTCAAGGATGAAGTTTTGTGGCATCTCATGTCTCTTGCTGATCTTCCCTCTCCTCTGACAGACATCACATTGTGTTATGAAAATCTGAGCATCCTTGAACATTGTAGGCCACCAAAAGCCTGCTTGAAGAACCTTGGACACTGTCTTAAAAGTAGCAAAGTGTCCCGCATACTCAGAACCATGACAATGAAACAGCACGTCTTGAACCTCAGTCTCTGCGATGCATCTTCTGTAAACATTGTCGGAACAATGCTTGTATAAATAGGGCTCATCCCAATAATATCTCCTAGATTCTCTCATGAATTTCTTCTTCTCATAGTCCTTGAGATGTGTAGGATCAGCATCAACAGCTAGGTAATTCACAATATCAGCATACCATGGTCTGGAAGAAGAATTAACAGCAAATAGGGGCTGTTGAAACAAGTCATGTAAGATCCGCTGAAATACTGTGTCTGGTCGACAAGGGTGTCGATCGACACTGGCAATGTCGATCGACACTACTGACTCGCGTTGGGTGCTTGTGTCGAGCATCCGTGTCGACCTTGATCGATATCGCTTCGTGTCAAGTAATTTGTCGAAGTCTGCTGAGGGGGTGTCGATCGACACCAGTCTTTTCTGGTCACAAAACTGCAGATTCTCCGAACTCAAAGCTTGGAATTGGGATTCAATGAAGTAAACATTCTCTTCAGGCAGGAAATCATCAATGGGGACGTCATCCTCAATCCTAATCCTTGAAAGATGGTCAGCTACTCCATTCTCAACACCTTTCTTATCCTTCACTTCAATGTCAAATTCCTGAAGAAGTAAGATCCATCTCAACAACCTTGGTTTTGCATCCTTCTTCTGCATTAGGTACTTTAGAGCAGAATGATCAGTATGAACTATCACTTTGGAGCCAACAAGATATTGCCGAAATTTCTCAAAGACAAATACCACAGCTAACAATTCCTTCTCAGTGGTTGCATAATTCCGCTGAGCATCATCCAATGTCATGCTGGCATAGTATATGGCGTGAAGCTTCTTGTCTTTCTTCTGTCCCAACACAGCTCCTACTGCGAAGTCACTGGCATCACACATTACCTCAAAAGGCAAATCCCAGTCCGGAGGCTGAACAATTGGAGCACTCACCAAAGCTTGTTTTATCTGCTCAAAAGCCAAATGACATTCTGTATTGAAGTCAAACTTCACATCTTTGCAGAGAAGCGCAGTAAGTGGCCTTGCAATCTTGCTGAAATTTTTGATGAATCTCCTGTAAAACCCAGCATGACCCAGAAAACTCCTCACTGACTTCACAGAATCTGGTGCTTGTAAACTAGTCATCACACCAATCTTGGCCTTGTCCACTTCAATACCATCTGCAGAAACTCGATGCCCAAGAACAATACCATCTCTGACCATAAAGTGGCACTTCTCCCAATTCAGCACTAAGTGTTTCTCTTCACATCTCTGCAGCACAGCACACAAGTTCTCTAGGAAATCTTTAAAGGATGATCCATAGACAGAAAAATCATCCATAAAGACTTCCATAAATTTTTCAATCATGTCAGTGAAGATAGACATCATGCAGCGCTGAAAGGTCGCATGAGCATTACAAAGTCCAAATGGCATTCTGCGATATGCAAAAGTGCCATAGGGACATGTAAAAGTGGTCTTCTCCTGGTCATCTGGGTGGATAGGAATCTGAAAGAACCCTGAATACCCATCTAGAAAGCAATAATATGGGTGATTCGCCAACCTCTCCAGCATCTGGTCAATGAAAGGTAGTGGAAAATGGTCTTTCCTGGTCGCAGCATTCAGCTTCCGGTAGTCTATGCACATCCTGTGACCAGTCACAGTCCTTGTAGGAATCAGCTCATCCTTGTCATTCTTCACCACTGTAACTCCTCCTTTCTTAGAAACCACATGAACTGGACTAACCCAAGCACTGTCTGAAATAGGATAGATGATCCCAGCTTCCAGGAGCTTCATAATCTCTCTCTTGACAACTTCTTTCAGGTTCGGATTCATCCTTCTCTGGTGTTCCACGGATGATTTCGTCTCATCTTCAAGGTGAATCCTATGCATGCACAAATCTGGAGATATACCTGAAATATCATCAAGAGAATAGCCAAGAGCTTTGCGAAATCTGCGCAGCTTGCTTAGCAATAACGTGAGCTCTGCATTATTCAAAGAAGCATTCACAATAACCGGATATGTGGAATTTGGTCCAAGAAAAACATACCTTAGTCCTGCAGGGAGCTGTTTAAGCTCAATCTTCGGGGCTTTAGCTTCACTCCAGTCGCCCATTGTGGCAGCCTTTTCAGAAGTTCCAACGAGTTCCTCTTGTGCAACGAGCTGCATGACCTGCTCGCTAGTATCCATCATCTTCAAATACCCCACAGCATCCTCATCTAGATACTCTACTTCTGTGGTAGATGTTGTCAAAGCTCTCTCCAAAGGGTCAGTAGAATTATTCTCTTGGAAAATCTCTTGAGCCAGGTTGGTGAGGGAATCCACAAAGAAGGTCTGCCCATCTATTGTTGGCCTCTTTATCAGCTTATCCATGTCGAAATTCATTACCAAGTCACCAACATTCAGAGCTATCCTTCCCTTCCTTACATCAATAATTGCTCCAGCTGTGGCTAAGAAGGGTCTTCCAAGGATAAGAGGGTCTTTGGGTTCATCGCTATACTCCAGAACCACAAAGTCAGTAGGAATAAAGCAATTTCCTACCTTGACAGGTACATCCTCCAAGACACCTTCAGGGATTCTTATGGAGCGGTCTGCTAGGACTAGAGAGATCCTAGTGGGTTGGAAGTCTGTCATATCAAGTCTGGTAGCAACCGAGAGAGGCATAAGGTTGACACTTGAACCCAAATCGCATAGAGATCTTCCAAACCTTTCTGAAAAGATTGTGCAATCCAAAACAAAGCTCCCAGGATATAAAAGTTTTTCTGGAATTCTGTTCTAAATGATAGCACTGACCTGTTCGGATATCAACATCACTTCTTGTTCAAGATCAAAGTTATTGCTCATCATCCTCTTCACGTGCCTTCTTATCACAAGACTGGTTTTGATTGCATCTATCAAAGGAATCTCAATTACCAATCTGTCCATGATAGCCTTGCATCTAGCATCGAGTAGCTCTTGCTTAGACTTCTTCAGAATCAAGGGGTAAGGTATCTTTGGTTTGTACAGCTTCTCCTCTGCAGTTCTTGAAGTTTCAGCTCGAATTGATGATTCCTGGGTACGGTGTCGATCGACACTCTCCTGGTGTCGATCGACACTAGCATCTGACGTAGACTTTTTATTCGTGTCGACCTTCGTGTCGAGATTAGTCGATTTCGACTCGTGTCGAGTCGAATTCTCGTCGATTATTATTGGTGTCGATCGACACCCTTCACTGGTTTCGATCGACACTGGCTCTGCAGCACGATTCTCAGCTTCAAAATCCTCAAGTTCTTCGATTTCTTCAGCAGTTAGACCCTTTTTCTGCACTGGTTGGAGGTGCTTTCCACTCCTTAACTCGATGGCATTGACGTGGCGCTTAGGATTAGCATCAGTCCTTCCAGGAAGAACTCCTTCTTGCCTATTAACGGCTCCGGCAGTTTGGGCAACTTAAACATCCAATTTCTTCACATGAATGTTCAAACTCTCTATCTTCCCATTCAAATCTTGGTACAATGATTCCATCTTCCCATTAAAGTCCACTGTCATCTTCTGCTGTCCTTCTAGAATCTGCTCTAGTATAGATTTCATCTCACTGTCTGCAGATTTTGCTGGTGGGTTTTGATAAGAAGAGGAACCATAGCTCCTTGTGAAGTTGTTGTTGTTCTGATAAGGCTTTTGGTACTCATCTCTCTGGTATTGAGGTTTTGGAGGATAACCAGAAGTATTCTGATTTCCTGTGTAGCTACTCCTCTGATTGTTCCCACTGAAACTTCTGTTCCCTTGCTGATTTCCATACCTTTGGCCTTGAAAACCACCTCCAGTGATGTAGTTGACATCTTCCTCTTCATACACTTCATTAGGCTCAAATGTCTCTACTTCATTGGCGAACTGAACTTGCTTCTTATTCACCAGAAGCTGTGTACACTGTCTAACTTGGCCTTAAATTCTGCAATTTGACTCCCATCATTAGCACCAGCTTGCTTCTTTCTCTCAAAATCTGCATTCTTTGTGCTATTGCTAGATGCCAAATTCTCTATAAGTATGGTGGCATTTTCTGGATACTGGGTGTTGAAATTCCCATTGCTCGCAGCATCCAATGTCATCTGGTATCGCCAGTCCACTCCTCTGAAGAAAATCCCAAGTAGTTGTACCTCACTGAATCCATGATGCGGACAATCCCTCTGGTATGCTCTAAACCTCATCCAAGCAGCCTTAAATGCTTCAGTTGGCTCTTGAGAAAATGCAGAAATCTTCATCCTTAGCTCCTCAGACCTTGCATCATCGAAAAAGTTGCGCAGAAATGCGTTCTTGGTATCCTCTGAGGTAGTAAGTGATCCTGGTGGCAGCTGCTTCAACCAATATGCTGCATCTCCTCCAAGAGAGTACGGAAAGAGTTTGCAGAAAAGGTAATCGTCAGACACTCCGTTGGCCTTAATGCTAGATGCTAGATCTGCAAACCTCTCTATGTGGTCCATAGGATGCTCATTTGGAAGACCATGGAAGGGGTGCTGAGATACCAAAGTATAGAACGCAGGCTTCAGCTCAAAATCGTGCCTCTGAAAAGGAGGTGGGCGAATCGCAGCTCTGTTTGCGTAGAACTGATCTGGCCTATTGTAGTCCCCAAGTGTTCTCCCACGTTCATTCGCAGGTGGCACAATTTGCACTGCTTGTTCGACGATTGGAGCACCATTCTCATCCAACATCTGTCCCTGAGCGTTCCTCCTACGCCCTTCTCCATCAATCAAATTTTCAGCTTCGTCTCGGGTCAAGATTACAGGATTAACCATCTCTGTTCGCAATGAGTGTCGATCGATACTAGTGCTGGTGTCGATCGACGCCTTTGCAATTTTCCGATTTGTCCTTTCTAAACGGCCGAGCTCCTGGTTGTCAAATCCCAGTAGTTCCTTCTCCTTGCTGCTTCTGGTACTGCGATTGGGCATGCACCTGAAACCAAAAACAAGAAACTAAATCGTTAGTAACCAAAAACTAAAAGAAACCTAGTCAAAATTCTAATACTAGATTCCGTAGGCAGCGTTTTACTTCCCCGGCAACGGCGCCAAAAACTTGATAGGGTCAAAGTTTTACCCAAATAAATCAATACTGCAAGTGCACAGCAATGCAGTTGAAGTACAAAGGGTTATCGAATCCCAAAGGAAGTATGAGCTACACTACGATTTCTAGATTCAAATTATGCTAAGTCGATTTCAGATGAATGTAAAACGAAACAAATAAACTAAAAAGCAGTGAGTGATTGATTTAAGGTTCTTAAAATTCAATGAGACAAAACGCTAGGCAAGGATGATTCACAGGTTAAATCCGAGAATGCAGAATGTATACTATCAGGGAAATTATTATGAGCCGTCTAGAACTCGAAACACAGATTTAAAACTAATCAACTCTCGTCGCAGAAGTTATCTATCCCTAAATTTCAGAATTCCAAATCTCTTTGTAAATCCTATCAATTCAGGCAAGCATTAAAAACAGGTTCGATTGTTCACAAAATCNTGTGTAGTAGGATTGAGTAATTGATTGGCAAAATCCTGTTATCATAAATAACAGCTTAGACACATCATCATGTTGTGCTAAACATGCCGATATGATAAGTGTTTATTATAGAAGAATATAGAGATATATATGATAAAAATTATGTTTGGTTTTTGAGGAAATAGGAACACGTAGGTACTATATCATTAATTCAGAAGCTTTAGCAAATCACCGATGCATGTATAAACCCTATTTGAAAAAGAAAAAAAAAGGTGAAAGAATCCAAGGGAGAGATGTCTTGTTTTGGTTGGAACAAAGAAATTGCTATGTATAGTGATGATGCAAGTACGAAATGGCTTTGGTCAAGCCTATGAGTTGGAGGAGACCCTATGCCCCTAACGTGAAGCTTACAAAGCCCTCTTGAACTATTTGGCTGCCAACAAACCTATGTGCAAAAAAAAAAAAATCTTCTGCTTGGTCTCGGCTCCGTAAACTCGAGTTTTGTTTCAAAGCGTTTATTTTGGTCACAACATAAGCAGCTTAATATTCATTCAACAAGAGAGCATCATATATAGTTGCATACATAAACCAAAAGAAGACACGCATTCCAAATATAAAACGATAGTATAACCAAAAGGTTAAAAACTACTACATATAGTTGAACTCCAAACCTCATCTGAATGACCAAGTAGAAAAGCTAAGTTACAAAAGGAAAGATCCCTGACGATATGTAACGATAGTATGACAAAAACGGACACACGTTCAAGCCTTGTGACGCATTTCATCAGAGAGTAGCAGCAAGAGCCTCAACGAAATCAAATCCTTTAAATCCGACATCGACTGTAAGCACATGATCAAACCACTCAACTTTCCCCCAAATCTCACCGGTTTTGCGCTTTTCAAGCGCAATCTCTGCGCACAAAATCTTCTTTTCAAAGGGGTGAAAACTTAAAGACCGGTCCCACAAAACCACCATGTTTCCACCATAATCAGCCAATTTAACAGGATCGTCATGTTCATGAGGTAAGCTAGGCAGTCCTACCAAACCCTTCAATTCTCTCAACGAGTTTACCTTAGTGTCATACCATCTGAACTTTCAGCGCACAGTAGAGTACAAAACATTCTCTATCACGCAATAAGACACTGAATACATACAAGTGCTCATCGATGATTTAATAAGGTCCCATCTACCTTCTTTGGAATCGTAAGCAACCACCTCTTTGTGTGAGTCGGTCGTCACGTGGAACTTACCGTCAATACATGCGCTTCTCAAGGGAAAAAACTTGTTGTTTTCAGCGGTGCAAGGCACGGGCAGAGGATCCCAAGTTTGTGACTTTGTGTCCAACACCTCGTACAAGCTGGGAAAGGAATCGCCATCTTTGTAGCTTCCTGCTACATATATCTTTTGATCAAGGACGCTAGCAGAACGTGAGCATAGCTCCACCCGGAAGCTTGGAGCCTCGCGCCACGTGTGAGACGTGCAGTCCAGAACCGATACGCTAGAGGAATGTTCGGCAATGTTGTAGATGCTAGAACCAACCGCCACGAGACCCGTAGAGTCGGCAGGAGGAGAATCGGTCATTGGGACTCTAGCCAAAACATACCCAAATGTGTCATTGGTTAGGGCTTTATCAGGTTTACGGCAGAGGGTGTACCAGTGATAACTACTATCGTAACGCATGCACACGTAGATACAACTCTCGGTGTGGCCCAAGAGTGACCGGTTCTTGTAAAGCTCCGATGAAGCTAGCAGAGATCGAAAGCTCTTGGAGACGAGGGAGAGAGTTGGATAGTACAATTTTGACACGCGTGCCACGCAGTTTAACAGCAAATCATTGGGAAGCGACATAAACGGCGGAGACGGCTCCGTAACCGTTATCTTCCTCGACATCGCAGCCTCTTAGGTCAAGCTTTTTTGCATTTGTTGGTTTTCAAAATTAAGGAAGACGAAAGACACAACACGTTAGGTTAAAAAAAGTTGTTGGGCTTTATGGGCCGTCACTAAATTGCAAGACTTTGGATCATCCTTGGTTATAATATTTTTACATGGATATTTTTACTCAAAAAGTTATAAGATATGGCTAAGTAAAAAAAAAAAAAAAAAGAAAAAGAAGTAGAAAAGCAAGTGAAATCATCTCCATTTAAAACAAAAAACTTAAAACTTTTTTTACTGTTTCAAAATGATGCATACAACGTCACCTTCGGTCAACCTCAATGGTCATCTTTAGATGTCTTAAGTAAGGTTCTTAATAATAAAATTGAATAAATAAATGATTTGCGTGTCTTATTTTTAAGAACAATGTCTAAAATAAAACATTTTTTGGGTGTCTTAATTCTTAACTTAAATTAATATTATATTTAATATTAAAATATGTTTAAGACACTTAACATGAATTTTCTATTGGGCTTGCTCTAAGATAAGAAATATATATTTTTTCTTCTTTGGCTTTGATCTCACTTGGTCTCATCAATTTGTCAATTTATCGTTCAGCACATATGAATTACCCATCATATATGTTTATTGTAATTAAGTTTATTAAAGAAGCATTTTTCAAACACCAAATTATCTCTTTTTATTAATGGGGACTTTGTGATCCTATACATTCTAAGATAATTCAGTTTGGCCATTTTCTTACCCAGTAGCACATTAAAATGAGTATTACACTTTACAGTTTTTGGTTTTTTTTGTCATCTTAATAGAAGCTTTAAATGTTGAATCTTCTTTAATATTCCGTCATATTGGTATTATTATTGGTATTACTATTGGTATTATTATCAAATAGAAGACTTTCGATTTATTCATACAAGCTATCTTCTAAACTATATATATAAATCTAAATCAATTGAGAAACAAATTTAAAAAAAAAAAAAGTTACTGAGTAATCTCACATATTAGTAATTAATTATTCATATACTCCTTCATTTTTTTTTCAATAAATAAATATCTGATATGGAATTTTTATTTAAATAAAAACCGAAGAAAAAAAGCTGAGTAATAAGGAAGGAGAGAGTTAACAAAAAAAAGTGTGTACGTACGGACTCTGAAGCATATAAACCTCTCTCGCCGCCTCTCATACTTACCAAAAAAAAGCATTTTCCCCAGTTTTCGTCGTCTTTCTAATTTCTCCCTTTCTCTTGAATCTTCAGAAAAAAATCTCCAGGAAAAAAACTTTGAATCCCGGAGCATTGATTCAGGTTCAGAAACTCTCACAAACTCTCGCTTTTTTTTTTTTTTTTTTTTTGTCAAGCGATTCAAATATACGGCTCCGATTTTGATTTTTTTTATTTTGATTCGAGTCCAGTTTTTTGTTGTTGTTGTTTGCAGAAGAAGATGGAGAATCTGGTGTGTGTTTGTGGCCACGGAGATGCTGCGGAGAAGAAAAAAGGACAGAATACGTCTCCGGTCACCGTCGTTCTTAAGGTCGATTTGCATTGCGACGGCTGTATCGCGAGGATCGTCGGATTAGCTCGTCGTTTGGAAGGTAAGAACCCTAGAAATCGAATCGATACCCATGAGTTACTCCCAAAAAAAAAAATCTTCAGTGTCGCGTCATGTTTCTCTCAATATATAAATCTCGTTCTGTTTTTCTCTGCACTCTTACTTAATTTTCCGTCTCAGAGTAAATCCCAAAAATCTTCAATGTTTTATGATTTATCCCCCTTTTCTCGATCTAATTTCAGAATCGTTCTGTACATCTGTTTCCGCCATCTAATCGCAGAAATCGTGAAGAATTTGTAATCTCTAGTGTTTTTCGATTTGTGGGTCTATGTTTCAATGACTGATTGCTTTAGAATTTTCCAGGAATCCGGGTTCATGATGTTTTGGTATTACCTTAAGAACAAATCGCAATCGATCGCTCAAACACTCATATTTGCTTTTTTTTTTTTTTTTTTTTTGTAATTGTATCAGGAGTTGAAACAGTGAGCGCAGATCCAGTTGCGAACAAGCTGAACCTGATTGGATTTATGGAGGACCCGGTGAAGATTGCAGAGAAGCTGCAGAAGAAGAGCAAGAAGAAGATTGAGCTGTTATCTCCAAAGCCAAAGAAGGAAACAAAAGTAAACTGTGACACAACAAAGGCTGAGAACAAGACTATGGCTGTGAACAAGACTATGGTATATATGCTCTTCTTAAATCTATATACATTCATAAGCCATGCGCTTTAGACTCGACTGATTATAAAAATGCGTTAATCTCTCAAATAATCAGACCATGATATTAGTGAGTCATGCAAGTCGTTATAATACTTTCTTGCGTCTTAAGTAACATTCTTCTTCTGATATTTACTCGATTGTGTAGTCATTATCTTCTAGGTGCTCTCATATGGATTAACTACTGTAGCCTTTCAGATACGAGAAGCATGAAACCGATAAATAACCACAAAGTAACTTATGAGAGTTATACTGTTCTTTGACTCTCTTTTTGTTAGATTGCTGTGACCACGGTGATGCTGAAGCTGAATTGCGCATGTGACGGTTGCCTCACGAGGATTCACAAGACTCTCTCTAAGACCAAAGGTCTCAGACTTTCTCATTTCATAAAGAATAAGATATAAACTCGTCGTCTCTGCTTTTTTCATCTCATTGTTGACTGATGATGATGATGATACTGAACTTTTTGTTAAACAGGTGTCTTCCAGGTGAAAATAGACAAGGAGAAGGAAGTAGCAACTGTCACAGGGACGATGGAGGTTAACTCTGTGATGGATAATCTGAGAAGGAAGCTGAACAAAACCGTCCATGTCTTGCCTGAGAAGAAGGACAAGAAGAAAGACGACAATGCAGAGGGAATCACCAAAGTCGGCGGGTCTCCGGGTCTACCATGGTATGGTTTCAATCATGGGCCTGGGCCTTACGGTTACATGGAAGGCCCAGTCACGGGGTTATTCAGTGAGGAGGATCCGAACTCTTGCTACGTTATGTGATTTTGGAGGCGACGAAAGATCCGGAGTATTAGAATATCACAACATATATATAATGGAGGCGTATATATATATATATATATATATATATAACTAATAGGGAACATAAAAAGAAAAGAAAAACTAAAGTCAGGAAAAATATATTTTCGTGATGGTCTATTATTATAACTATAAGATATTTAGACTATCACATTATATGAGTAAAAATGCAGTTTTCCTTTTCAGATTAACACATTTTAGTGAAGGTTTCACTTTTAAATATCGTAATTTTAGAGTCGTATATTAATTAAAAGAATGCTCTTTATATAATAAGATAGCAAAAAAAAGAAGAAGGTGTGACCATCAACTTACAGAATTTTGACATTATAAGAGTTATTTCTCCTTTTTTCCATACGTTTTTTGAGTTCTATGAGCTGCTTTAACAAACACTTTAGAGATTATCTTTCTTTAAAAGTTAAACATATGTTACTCTTGTAATTAAACATTTTGTTGATGAATAAATTTAACAATTCAATAAAAAAATGTGACGGCTTTGTATCCCACCTTTGTACTCCACTTTGATAATATAATTCTGATGAAAAGACAAAAAAAAATAACACACATTTCTAATTTCTTACCAATAATTAAGTTTAAGATGATGTTTTATAGGATATTCGAGTGATCCCAATTGAATCTGATTGAATGGCCGACGATGCTTAGGTACATCCAGCATTAGACTTTGTTTTTTTAATGAATGTACTAAAGGAACGTGAGAAATCAGGCTTTTTTATTGTGTCGACAGCACAATAAAAATCGACTTCTCACACTTAATCACTTCATGCAGATCGAGGAGCATGAACCATATTTTCTTCAAACTTATTTTGGATGTGTTTTGTTTACTTGTTAGGGTTTTTGTTTCGAACTTTTTCTGAATATTTCATATTGTATAGGACCATAGGTCTTGTAGGAAAATGTAATCTTAAAAGAGTATATCAAATTAATAAAAATAGAAATAACATTAGAAATATACTAATGGATGGGAAACCACTAGTATATTAAAACCAAAATAATGAGAGATTTTAATATATATATATATATATATATATATATATATATATATATATATATAAAGTCAAATAATGCGTCGTCACGAGAATAATTTAGTAAACTTTGTTTCTCTTCATCGAAATAACGCCCTGTTCGGGAGTTAGCCGCTGCGACAGCGGCAAGACATTAAAAAATAGCTGTGATAGTGGCATACTTGAGATGCAAGCATGTGGAGAGTAAGTTAGAAAGAGCCGCGATGGTGATTACGGGAACCACTCTAACTGTCGCTGTTTTTTTCAGCGACACCGGTGATACTGGTTTTCGCTCTAAATTAAGCCGCAGCGTCAAAGATCAAGAGAGAGAAAGATGTTTTTATCGTTGGTGATAGTGTCTTTTCCGATCGCAGACGCTGAACGCTGCGGCTTCGAAAAGAACAGGGCTTATAATTTTATTTAAATATATACAAAAAAAATCATTCATTATTTACATTAGTACACATTAATGGCTATAAAATATTACCAAAAAGTAAATTATACGAATTCCTTTTGTATTTTCTAACTTTATAGTGTTAGATATTACATTTAAACAAACTGTATTTTTTTTTGTCTGATAACAAATTTGATAACAACGTATATTTTTGATTTCAAGATATGAATGTAATACATATGGTAAAGAACTAGGAGTGTCCGTTTAGGGTATCATTACGGGGACAAGGATCGGAAACGGGTAATTCTCAAACAGATCCGAAGTATATCCAATCAAATACAGGATGAAAAATTGAGGTAACAGAATTTGTTTTTTGAGCATAGCAGCGAGGGATTGGCAGATAAAATGTAATATGGCGAGATAAAAATACATTTCATTTTCTTTCTAAAAGTGTTCACTTGATATATAATGAATGTGTCCACTCAATAATAGTTTTCGTTCAGTTTCGACCTCTGTTCGAAAACTCGGTCAAATCGGCCGATTCCACGGCGGGGAGGCGCTCGGCGGGAGTAAACCGCCGGGATTAAGTTATAGTCGGCTAAAAAATCGGAAAGTTTAATAAAACTTCATTTTTTGTTCGTTTCATGTTCATAAGAGCTATTTAGAAGCTAGGTCTTCAAAGAATTGGTATAGAAAGCATGAAAAACGAATCAAAATAGGTGTAATCGATGAGAAAAAAATGGAGGCGGAGAAAAGAAGTTGCAGATTATTAGGTTAATGAAGAAGATGATGCCACAATTACCGTTTTGTCCTTTATTAAAAGGTAAAATCGGAAAAAACAATAAAATAAACCCATGGGAGTTCGAACTCGAACTGCTTGGTTTTTAACTTATGCGTTAACCAACTAATCTATCTTAGATTTATTGAAAAAGCTACATAATTATTGTATATATAAGATATTTAATTAAAAACTTTAAAAATAAATCCCCGATTAATACCCGATTAATCCCCGACTAAATTCCGATTAATTAATTCGACGCTAGGCCCGGTTCAACCGCCCGATTAACGCCTACCGATATTTTGAACATGAATTTCGACAAACAGATGCTTCTAAAAAAATATTTTCTTTTCTATTTTATTTTGAATATATTTTCTCCCCTAAATTCCAATTTCGTTTTTTGTCAAGTGATTTAATCTCGATATCGGTTTGGTCTTTTTTTCTATCGGTTTGGTCTTGGTTCACTTTTTTGGGTTTTCCAATTTCCTGGTTTTTGAAAAATAGTTATCATATTAAAACCATATATAATTTGGTTTGATTCGGTTTGCATACTACGGTTTTCGGTTTTTTTGGTCAACAGAATAAACCATTAATCATGTTTTAATCAATTTGAATTACTCATATATGTATTGTTTTTGTATTTAAACCTATAAAGCAGAAGCCAGTTGGCAATTGTTGGGATTGACAAGAGTTATTTCTATTTTTTAAATTAAATCTTTTTTTTAGTCAAATATGATTTTTTCTTAAACTAAAATTATCAAACAAAAATGAAAAATGTCTCACTTTTCTTTTTCAATCCACGAGATTCCCCAAATTCAACTTCCCACTTTCATCACTCCACTATCTTCACTTAATCCATTTTCTTTTTTTTTTAATCTCTTATCGACATCTTCGTGCTTCTTTACTCTATTTTTTTTTTTCTCTCCACCATTGCTCTACATTCTCAAATGTAAAGCAATTCCTCTCCATAATCGAGACATTTCATTTTTTTCTTATTGCTTTCGTTATATTTTAAAACCTACATTTACGCATTCCTTTTCCATAAATAAATACTTTAATGATGTACTTCTTTCACTCATAAGTAATTACAAAAATACTAGTTAGGAATATTTCACCCATAAGAAAAGAAATGTTCATAGAGAAAAGAAGAATTAACCGAAAAGAAAATAAACTTTATTTACTTGTAATTTTAATAGTTTTCTAAATTTCTTTTTTTTTTCTTTCTTGAAACAAACCGATGAATCCATCTTTGGTATGATCAGATGTTTTTGGCAATAGATATACATTCAAGAAGCAAAATGATGCGCATTATAAGAGATGGGAGGAAGAACGCAAAGCCAAAAACTTAGTTCAAAAAAAAAAAGAACGCAAAGCCAAGAGTATCATGTATATTTCACTCTCAACTCAAAATTCTTATTTGTTAAGTTTACTATTTGACAAAATATATTTTTCATAATCTTACAAAAATAAACAGATTGAAGAAGAAGATATGAGAAAAAAAAAATTTGGGCGAGATTTGTTTTATACGACGGTTGAAGACGAATGAAGAAGTAGAGAACTCTACCTCACCATGAGAATCTCAACAACCCATGTTATGTTCATGTGTTTATTAAAAGGTTAGATGCAAAACTTTTGACCATTCAAAGGGTTGTAAAATTATTTTCGTATGCTTTATAAACAATTAAAAAAATATTTTATATAACTTACAAAAGTATTACCAGAAAAATAGATTACATTTCCAAATTTATATTAAGTTTTTTTTTAATAAGAAACTTATATTAAGTTAATCTAACTATTTGTAATCTCTGTTGGACTTTTCAACTATATGTCCAACTCTTTTATTAGTATGATTCGCTTTGGGTTTATGTGGCAAAGTCCGCACAAATTTGTTTTTGAACTCCTTCCCAAAAGACCTCATGTTGGTTTATGTGATCTTGATTGTTGTTTTGCTCATGCTCTTGTCCCCCTTTGTCTTATGTGGGTCCGTAATTCGGTAATGTGAACATACCCGGTTCTCCGTCCGCTTCTCTCGTTGTAGACGTCCAGTCCCATGCTTTCTTCTCATCAAAGACTACATCTCTACTAACGATTACCCTTATTGTAACCTCCATCAAGGTTCTGTTTCTTCTTTCTACCATGTTATTAATCACACTGAAGCTTACATGTCCTAGCCGAGCATGCCAAGTCCATGTAGGATCTTCACGTTGTTTCTGAAAATACTTAGAAAATCTGATTTCCATCGGTGTCTTGTAGAGTCGATTTGATGATCTTATCACTTGTACAAGCAGCCTTCTGCGAGGGTCTCTTAGTGTTAAAGTATCTCCCTTCATGTGTACTTCACACCCATTCTCGGTTGCTTGCCCAAGACTTATTATGTTGTGCTTCAGGTCGGGTATATAGTAGATGTCTTTGAGTGCTCTTCTTTCTCCAGTCTTGCCCACAAAAACAATCGTACCCTTTCCAACAATATCAACATATGATCCATCACCAAACTTGACTTTCCCTTTGATGTTAGCATCTAAGCTTGAGAAGTAATCCTTGTTCCATGTCATGTGATTGCTTGCTCCATTGTCTAGATACCAAACGCTTGTATCGTCGTTGTTGATATCATAGTTTCTTGGAAACACTTT
>JAHZTW010000001.1:375962364-375996332 GCA_020283515.1 Alliaria petiolata
CTCAAATGGCTTGTGAGTAGTCTAACTCGGTTTTAGGGCAAAGGGTAGGGAAAAATGAGTTAAAGCTCCAACCTTTGATGCGGATCTATGCTTAATCCATCTTAATCCTTTCTTATTTGATGCTATTAATGCTTAGTCATCTTCGCTATTTGAACTTTGCCATCGAGCTTCTTCAAACAAACGCCATGTTTGAATGTTTGCAAGGACCAATCTCATAAGAGATTCGCTCATCCTAGCCTAAGAGATTAGATGCCTAGGGAGCATTTTGGCATTAGTATAGTTGTCTATTCAAGCTTGCTGTTTTCATGGATCACTACGTGATAGCGAGGTTAGGTCGTGAGACAGCAAAGAGACTTATACCACGACAGTGGATTAGTCCAGATCCTGAACTCTACGCTAAAGGATTAGCCTTATAGGATGTAAATCCAGCATCAAAGGAAGGATGTTTAACGTTTTGGACCCGGAAAACTCCTTTGTCCCGTGAACCGATTCTTGTTTTCTTTTACAAGTTCGTATTTTAGTCATCTCATTTTCAGTTCTTTAACATTATTTAGTTTCATACCTGTTTTCTGCTCTCTTAGTATATTAGTTTTAGATTCTCACCATTTCACCTCTTTCTTTTATACATCTTAGCTTGTGAAAAAACTCCATAAATGCAATGCCTCGAAATCTCCCATCGGATTGATAATACCCATAACCTATACTACATTCGGTTATAAGTAGTGGGTCATTGACTGAGTAGAACCCCATAGAAAAATCTACTTATCAATCCGCTCCAAGGTGTCGTGCTTTGATGGCCTCCTAGAGAGACTTTGATGTGGTTTGATCTCTTACTTTCAGGATTAGGGTTTCGGGAATCGATTGAAAAGAAGTGTTGTCGCCACATCGTTTTTGTTTAATTAGGTCAAACGATCCAGGTTCTATTGTCTCCCAGACTTCATGCACACGCAATAAAACCTTCATTCGCATCGCCCAAACTGTGTAGTTTGTCGATGTCAACATCGGACAATGGATCGATGTGGATCCAAAATCTTTTGTTCTCGGCGGTGGAGCTGTCGCGTCACCCATACTTGGTCACGAGATTCTCCCTTCGCCGTATTGATCGAGTCTTCTACTCAAGGCTCGGATCGAGTCTTCCTTCCTGAAGCTCTGATACCAATTCAAGTCGTATAAACTTTAGAAACAAGAAAGTATAAAGAACAACTCTTCTTTATTGATTTAGAAACTCTCTCAAAACTAAATCTCTCTCTTGAGTCTTATGGAACATCTCTCCATAGTCTCTTATTTATAGAACTAAGCTACTCCTTATTCCTATTAGAAATATGAAACTACTCTTTCCTTTTTCTTAATGACAATAGAAGATTTTCTTTTTTTATTGAATCCTTATTTCTATCTCTTTAAACTTCTCCTTAAGATATTTTCTTTTCTTCAAGTTCCGAAATTATCCAACATTTTCCCCCTTAATTCCAACTTGAACTCCGGGAAACTCGATCGCTTGAACTCCGGTGAGTTTTCTCATTTCCTTGAACCTGATCCTTGCTAATGGCTTAGTGAGGATGTCCGCCTTTGGTTTCGTGCCGGGTACATGCTCGCAAGTCTTGTTTCTTACGATAGAGTCTAGCTCACTTTCCATCGCGTCAATCCCCATTCTTTTGAGCTTGCAGCTTCATAGTAACTCTCTGATACCAATTGTTGGGCTTTTCAAGCACATGTCCAACTCCCCTTTTAGTATGATATGGAGCCTTTTGGGAGGAGCAGAAAGACAAATCCGTGCGGGCTTTGCCACATGAACCCAAAACGGACAATATCATACTAAAAGGGGAGTTGTGTAATAACTCAAATCGTTCTTTCGAAATAAATAAGAGTTAATGGGTTTAAAGAGAGATCTTTATTAAAAATAGCCGGAGCTCGAGAGATACACGGAGAGTTTAGGTCGTCGGAATAAGAACGCCGACCTAAACTTGAAAGAGAAGAAAGCTAAAGCAATTAAGCGATGGATTGCTAAATTTGCCCTAGATCTCCTCTCTCGATTTCTGAATGAATGGATCGTTGATAGGTCTTCTATATTTATAGTGCCCTCAAGTCGGTTCTTTGGATTAAGTCTTTCCTTTTCAGAATAGGAAAGTAAGCCGACTTGGCGTTCTCCTTGGACAAAAATAGAATATTTCCTTTTATCTATGCCGACCTGGCATTTGATAAAGATAAAAGGAATGTTTCCTTTTAAATATGCCGACCTAAAATAGCCAAGGACCATTTTAGGGTTTTCATAGCGGCCAAGATTGATTGACGTCGGGCTTTTCAGAGGGAATACAAATCCCGACTCTAACAAGTTGACATAGGTTTGAAAAGTCCAACAATCCCGTACGTAGTACGGATTAAATACTAGTTAGAAATATTTTAAAACGAAATTGAACATAAATATAATTAAGTTCATTTTAACAAGTCAAATACAATTGCATAACAATGTTAACATACAAAGTAGTAATCCATTCCAAGAAAAGAAAATGGAACGAAACAAAAAAAGATTAGTCATTCTTTCCAAAAAACAAAAAGAAAAACTTTTCATTTTATGTCGTTGATCTAATTGACCATAAAGATTAGTCATTCTTTCCAAAAAACAAAAAGAAAAACTTTTCATTTTATGTCGTTGATCTAATTGACCATAAAGATTAGTCATTCTTTATATCCATGGATAACGCCAAAATAAATATTTAGTATGTCATTATATCAGTCGGTATTCTGGTTTGCAGTGGTATCTAGATATTAGTATGTAGATATTGTTTTTGGTTTTGTTTACAGGTCTATAACCTTTTGTTAAGACTTAAGTATAACAACCTCTTTTTTTTAATAAAAATATCCTACCAAATATATCATTCACGGCAAGTATATGCGAGTTGATGTACCGATAGAGCTGAACAAAAAGTGCAAATCAATAAATATTGAAAACAAGGAAATGAGAATCAAAACGTGTCGGACCAGCCCGAAGTTAGCGGGTGACTGAACTATAGCTTTCAAATTAAATTTGGACTGTTGACTGTTAACGACATTTTTATATGCGCTTTTTTCCCAACTTTTTCAATCATATAAATAATAATTCAATAAGAAAATGTGGAATTATTTTATGCAATCATACGTCTAGTCACTAGGTCACATTATGTCAAATCAAGATGGTGTTGCTATATATTATATAGTCATGAAGTAGGATATTATCAACAAGTTCTCTCTCGTTGGAGTGACGACGTTCACTGGTCGGTTTTTTGGACAATGACGTTTTTTTATTGCAACACGTTTCTGTGTTAAGTGTCGACGACTGTTTTTATTCATGGTAAACTTTTTATTTTTAGAAACGATTATTGGTACGAGGTGATTAGTACGTATGTCAGTGCCATTTTGTTTCAGTTCATTGTCGACTTGTGGGTTCACTTTTGTTCGACGATATGGATCCGGCACTTAAGAAAAAAGATAATGAATCTTATTCTATAATATCGCCACAAATTAATGAATTCTCCCTAAGTATCACTTTTAGTAGATTAACATAAATGAAAAATGACATAAAATTAAAAAATTCTTGTGAAATGGTGTCTATATCGTTCTTAATTCGGTTTTATTTCTACCAAGTTCTACAATTTTTCTTATTTTTAGTTTTCTTATATGGATATTTGATCTTTTGAAAAAAATACATCTAATTAAACGGGTTTCAGTAAACTTTGAAACATTCACAAGAGTTTCTTTATAGAAAACTAAGCTACACGTAGTTAGGGAATCTCAAACTGAATTACTTATTTTAAAGCATGTGAGAGTATTTCTTGTTACTTAAGACGTTCATAGTGATTATCTTTTCTTTTTTTTAACTTGCTTCTTCTTTGTAATGCTATATTTGTAAACATAGTGGTTATATATATATGATGGAATTAACAGTGGAGGACATAGTTATGTGCTAATTAATCAATTATAATTTATAATTATTTAGACATATCAGTGGTTGATAATTACGTACTTATTTCATTGATTTTATGTGAGATAGATCCTTAATTAGAGACACAAGATCCTTAGATATTTACCGCCGAGTTGTTATTTGTAGATCTTTTCAATTCTCTAACGGGCCGGTCATTAAATATCGAAATATATGTGTATATTTTGTTCTTTCGAATTGGAAACATCGATCATTTTGATCACATGTATAAATCTTTTATAACAATGCAGTACGAAACCGACCACGATATATATATATTTTTTAATATGATCGAAATCTTTGCTACCGACCACGACTTTGCACAGTACTATTACACAGTTCATAAGGACGCACAATACTGTGCATATTTGGAAATGTCATTTCAAACCTTCAACGGTGGAGAACTCTTGTTGAGTATATAAACACTGGACCAGAGGCGGACGCACAGCAAAGAAATGGTGGCACGTGCCCCATACTAATTTTTTTTTTTTTAATAATTGTAATTAATTAGTTTAAATATCTTCATATAAGCCTTTAAATATCATAAAAGCCCATCCAAATACAAGTAAAAGATAGAAAAAACCCTCCAAAAAAATATAAATCTCACTTGAGAAATTAAAATCATGATTGTTTTTTTATGTTGACCATGACTTCATATTTTTCTTTTTTCTTTTCACTTAGAGATTATGTCATTTTAAATTTATGTTTAATGATTTTTTTTTTTTTAATTGTGCCCCATGCTAAAATCAGCTCTGGATCCGCTCCTGCACTGGACTGAACGTGAAAAAATATGGAGCTAGAAAAGTTATTTTGGTTTATATAGATTTCTAGTTTTATTTGATTCAAAAGAGTTAGACAATAAGATCTAATGGCGTATCACTGGATCCTTGCAAAGCAAGATATTGTAGGAAAGCGTATAGTATATATAGGCTAGTAGCTGATCAAGGTTCTTACATGCGGAATGTGTATCAGAGGCAAAATCAATTTGAAGCTGACTCAAAACTAAACTATTATGTATTCGTTCGGTCTATGTATATGTTTAGACATGTTGGCCATATAACTCAACATTATTATGATAATTTTCCTTTGTTAATTGATTAGAATCTTAAAAATTCTCAGGAAAAGTACTTAGTTTATAATAGCTTTCTATATTAAAATTTAACTAGGATATTTAGTTTGTTGGTTTGTGTTAGTGTAGTCGCTGTGTGAATTTTGTTTTTGAGTGAATTTTGTTTCAACCGTCCATTCATGAAGATCACATACATAACTAATTAAAATTGATTCTCAACTCGAGTAAATATTCTAATAAAAAAATTTCTCAAACAAAAAAAAATTCGAAGAAAAAAATGGACTTTAATAAACATGTGATGACCCCACTATACAAGCTAAGCTATGCTAACGTACGTCGAGCCTTGCAAAAATTTACGGTCGTACTATAAAAATGTTTTTCAACACATCTGTCACGTAAAGTTTTAATTATACATACAACTTGTATGATACAAAGGACGAATTTATGTTAAAAGCTGTGGGTGCAGTATGTCCCGAATAGAATCTTAAATACTAGTTTCTATTAGTTGTGGAAAAAGTTATTTCTCTTAGTAAGGTTGGCTAAAATTTGCTTTCTCTCAACTAAAAAACTAAACACGAATAGCCGTAGTTTTTTATTAGTCACTGTATATCTGATAATATATATATGATATTATAATTATGATATATAAACGTTGTACATAAAACTTTTTATTTTCACCTTTTAGTTTACTTTATCACTTAAAAACTATATGCCCTTTTCAGTTCATTAGCTCATGAGCTCACTCAGTTCAGTTCGGATTTTCATGAGTCTGCGTTATGTTTTTTTAGGCTCATTTAATAAACAAGTTAAATGATCGAGTTTAATTTAACTGGCGAGTTGTGCGAATTAGCTCTAATAAGTCGTTAGGTAGCTCGCGAACAAAATTTTTGTTTTTTAAGATTTAAAATATTATATTTATATGATTTTTTTAACATTAATATATTTATATGTTGTAAACATATATTAAATATACAAACCAAAATACATAGTAGATGAAGATGATGAGCATGTAACTCTTGGATCATCTAAACACTCTCAAGTATAATAGATTCAACAAAAAAAAAATTGAAGATCATTGCATTTTTTTTTATTAGACACTGAATTTAATTTAGCATTTGATAAATTATTATTATATTTATTTAGTATTAGTTCATTTAGTTCATGATCTAGTTTTTCTGAGTTTGGGTTTATGATATAAACTCATATAATAAATAAGCTGAACCGAGTTAAGCCGTGAAATATTTTTGTTCATGGTAAGTTGAGCGAACTAGCTCATTTTAACACTCCAACTTTTCACCGTACAACATATTAATTTTGTATACATGCTGTATCTTAGAAGACCATGTTTTCCACCATAGTCGTTGTTAAATTTTATATACTGTAAAAATAAAAGAGATCAAAACTAAAACTGACGACGGAAACCGCTTTCGTGGAAAATTCAAAGGCAAACCAACTCAGCCACATGCTTTGGTCTCCCTTGCTCACTTCTCCTTCTCACTTCTTCCTCTTCTTTCTTATCCTCTTTGCACCATTCCTCCTTATATATACTACCCTTTGCATGTCTACACTGAAACATATATTTTCCCAAGAAACACCAAAACTTACAAGAAAAAAAAAGAGAAAAAGAGGAAAGGAAACCTAGTTTGTTATCATGGCCAGGCAAAGAATGATCACAGTTGAGTCGTCAAAGAAGAAAATAGGTGGAATCGTGAAGCTCAAGAATGCTGTAGAGAGGTTGGTTCAGATCAAAGGCTTTTCCTCGGCCAAGAAACCTTGTTCCGACGAATACGGACGTGATTGCGTCCCAAAAGATGTGAAGGAAGGTCATTTCGCGGTGATAGCTGTCGATGGATATTATGAGCCAACACAAAGATTTGTTGTTCCATTGATGTTTCTAGAACATCCGGTGTTTCGGAAGCTTCTAGAACGGGCGGAGGAGGAGTACGGGTTCGATCACGATGGAGCCCTCATGGTACCTTGCCGGCCAAGCCGCCTCCGGACGATATTGACCCAACAGTGGAGTTAGGATTTATGATGTAGTTATTATATATATGGTCTACTTGATATTGAATAATAAAACTGTTTTCTTTATAAAAGAGACTCGTAAGGATTCTAGCATTTCAAGCTTTAAATTAACTATGCTTTGGGTATCTAACGAATAATCTATCTTCTCACCTCAAACTTGCATTACGAGACAGTTAAGATGCAAATTTCCTGCTGAATTTTACAAGTTATATATAGTCTTAATTTTTTTAAAATGAATAAAAGTATCTAAAACCCAGTGATTTGAAATACTTTTATATTGTAAAATAAGTGATTAAAAACGTGTGTTGTTTTAGTTCTCTTAGACTCGAATTTGACTAAAAGGTAATTAATTAGCTAAAAAAGTGTGATGTTGTTAAGGCATGTTGTTTTAGTTCGCTCGAAAAGGTAATTTATTAGCTAAAACTTATTTTCATCTTCTTTTTTTTTGTAACAAAACCCTAGAGTTAAAATAAAATGTTATCACTACTATAGTACTATTCTTTAGGACACGTGTTTAAAAAATGTTTATTAGAATATCCCTACATGAATCTAATCATATATATTGTTCCAATGCAAGATTATGCTGTAATAATACAACGAAGCCTAGACTGGACACAAACAAACGGAAGTGGGGCAGATATTTTTTTTTATAGTTTTGCTTCGAATGTGATAACTTTACATTGGTATATCAGGAAAAGTGAAGGTTGATGTGGAGAAGAGATATGAGACGTCACTCATAGGTTTTAAATACTGTAGATATCTTTTGTGCAATATCTATGTTCCTCATTAAATATATAGATATTAACACAAATGTATATATGTTAATAGCAGGACAATGTACATAAAACCAAAATAGAAGGTAGGACAATGTACACCAATTCGTACTTGTAGTTTCTCAATCAGTGCACCATCCACACATGACCTGGACGAGGGAGATTAGGACCGGTCTAAATATGGGCATTGCCCTTTAAAGTTTGGTCGCTAATAATAAGATTCGATTGTTTTTCTTTTTGGTTTTTAAAGTTTGAATATGATAGTGTACATGTATTTTTCTTCAAAATAAATCTCAATCATTTGTAGTTTTTTCTTTAAATGGAAATCACAATCTACCCTCCACATTTGTAGTGTTTAAATAAGATTCCATTATATATATATATATATATATATATATTCTTCAATGATAGTGTTGTTTATTTTAAAATGTTTTTTTTCATCAAATGAATCACACTCGTCTTCGATTGGATTGAGAATTCACTATATATATAGGTAAAGTCAGGGATCGAGTTTTTCCTTAATCATTATAGACGCCTAAAATAATAAGAATACATGTTTTTTTAGAGGCCTCGATGGTTAATATTGATTTTGGTTCGGGATTTATAAATAAAAAAGGCACAATTTTTAATGTTAAATCAAAATTTTTCTTGCAAAGTCGCATATGGGAAATGTGAGAAAAAAAATTGCGTTTGTATTTTACGAAAATATTTTATGAAACAAAAAAAAAATCATGCTTTTTAGTTTCTAGTAATGTCAACAACATATTTTCTATATATATAAACACAAAAAGCAAAAAGTTAGGTTTGAACCAAATCAAGTAATCAACCAATACAGACTACAATCCAATATACAAGTTGATGATTGCTTGTTTAGTTAATGTGGCTTTATATATATATATATATATGGAGATATGTGTTAATTGAATGTGGAGTCACTTTTTTGTACAACTCACACTGTTATAGAAAGATCATACGTTGCCTGTTGGCATTAATCTGTGAAAGTGATAAAACCACAATTTATGGACCGGTTGTCATAGAAATTGATGATAAATTCACAAACCGACAAATTTCCACAATTTAAAAGAAATGATGGAGATGATAGAGGAGATGATGCAAAACCTTTACTTTATATCTACTTTATATATATATATATATGTCCTTAATATTAGATACACAAAATCCGGCGGATGTAGCAAAACCTTGTGTTGTGTTTGCTTGTTATATATATTTTAATAATTCCGAACCTTTAATCTATTTTTTATAACTAAAACAAATCTGGATCTTTGATCCATAATCATTGTTGGCTTGGAACCAACATTTGAATTACATGTTAAGTCGTAAATTTTGTCTTTCCAACAGAAACTCGAACTATGAACAAGGATTCAATCCCTTTTTTTTTTTAAAGGAGGATTCAATCTTCTTCTCAGAAGAATTCTTGATGACAGAGAGCTATCGATGTTTGGTAATTCTTTATGACTAATGATTTTCTCGATAAACTATTAGATTGATGTTTTGAGTTAGTATATATCATGAAAACATCAAATTATAAGGAACATAGTGAGTATATTATATATATAAATGGAACTATACCTTACATTTATTGTTGTGTGATATCAAATTTATACCACGAAGACAAAGAAATCAAAGCTGTAAAACCTATTATTTGTTTGCCACACAACCTAACTATAAAATTATAAATGTTAAATTCCAAATTTCTTAGAGTCAAGGAAATTGAAAGAACCATGCTTTAAAGTCGAAATGAAAAAGAAAAAAAAAAACATAAATTGATGCTTTTTGGTCGTGCCCTATTGCTCTCCACAATCACAACAGCCAATGAATATTAAAATAATAGTATAATCTAACCCAAAAAAACATTTTATACTAAAATTAGTATGCATGCAAATTGGTACGTGTGACCCACTTGGAAAAACATGTTGGGCAAACATTGATCTAAAGTAAACCGGCTGCTATATCTTACAAGCTCATATTCAATTTTGAGAGAGCGGTCGTAAGATGCCAGAGAGAAAAAAAAAAAAAAAAAAAAAAAGACTTTTCTTTCTTGAGTTTAACATGTGTAGTTTGTTTACCAATGTTTTTGAATCAGATATAAATTACTCCTTGCATCGTTGTTCGACAAAATCGGGATGGGTTTAAACTTCAAAGATTTAATTTTAAAAGTTAAAACCGGATATTTTTTTTGGATTGCGGTTCAAATCTGGTTCGACAATCAAATTCAGTATTGTATTATAAATGATCATGATATATAAAATAGAAGGAGTTCTCCATGGATCTTATGGATAATATGGAATAATTTTATGTTTGAGAGACTCTTAAAATAGCTTGATAAAAATTGAAGTTGATCTTGAGACAAGGAAGTTGAGTGTGCAAGAGCTTTGATCTCTCACGTGTTCCATTAAAATGTGATATATTGATCCACGTTAATCAAATTAACCAAGTTAGGCTTATAATTAGCATTGGTAGGAAGAAAAAACCCGCAGTAGTAATCACATGAAATCTAAAATAATTTATAGAGATGCACATTTACGAAACTATATCGACAATTAAATAAGATGTGGGAGACTCGATTAAGTACCTCACTGCAAAGAAGACATGTTTCGTAATCTGTATTTTGCTGGATAGATAGACAACTAGTGTAGCGAGTTATCATGAACGTGAACCAAATCATGTATAACTAGTGTAGCGAGTTATCAGTAAAATGCATGTAATTCCAAACCCTTAACCACCATTTTGCTGCAAGCTTTATTTATAGTGTAGCGAGTTATATCATTAATGTGAACCAAATCACTGGGTAATATTAGCACCTGATGGGCTGAGAATTGGGCCTTTTAATGAAAGAGACTTGAATGTAGTTCCTAGACTTTATAAGAGTTAATAAAATTGTATATACAGATCGAAAAAACCCATGGTTATTATTCCGAAATATTTAAGAATCGATCATAGAAGGAAAGAGTAACAAACAACACTGTTCGGTCTGTTTACAATGAACCATGACAACAACAAAAATGGGTGAGAGCCTGAGAGGGACTCAAGACTCATAAGTTGACCTGATTGGTTTTTTTTTGTATACACTCACCATGCATGCTGAGTCACTATCATTTTATTTGAGCTCGAATTGGTTACAATTTAAAAAATGTATAGATTTTTATTTTTGCTAAAAATTGAATTTTTTTGTTTTTCTGATTACATTATAAAGTTTTTAACAGTTTTTTTTTTCCTTTTTTTAAACAGTTTTACAAGCACTTATTTAGTTTATTTTTTTTGTTAAAGTCATATTTTCTTTTGTTTTAATGTTGGGTTTTCTGTAAATAAACTCTTCAATTGGTTTTTTTTTTTTTTTTTTTTCAAATTTACTCTTAACTTGCAAAAAATGCAGGTCAAACCACAATCCACAATATAACCCTCAACCTTGTATACTTTTTTAATCCGTATAAAACTATATAGATATTAATACTATGTCGTTTTAGATATTTTAAGAAAAAGAAAATTTGCAGAAATGAGATTCGAACCCTTAGCATGTATGAAAGTCATATTCTCGCTCTTATTACATTATCTTTTTAAAAAGCCAACAATTTATGTTTCTAAACTTTTTTAAAAAATTACAGTCACTATTTTAAATCCAAAAGTTTACTGTCAGCCTCTTAACCAATCAGAATCCTAATAAAGATAAAACACTATAGATCACACATTCACACTTTACATTTTATACGAGTAGACCACCGAACAAGTTGAAATCTAATCAACTCTAAAGAGAATAATCTAAATGTTGGATAAGCTTTGACAACAAGCAACCTAAGATGCCTATATCAAGTTAGTTTAGAATAAGAAAGGTTGTTGTAATTCTAATCGATTTAGGAAATATTTATTTCTATTTGGAATAGGATTAGTAATGTTGTGTTAAGCCTATAAATACCTTGATTGAGCTGTGATCAAAGGTATGAGGAAAAATGTTTAGTTTTGAGCTATTTTCTAAACATAATAAAGAGAGTTATTCTTTAAGTTCCTTTATTTGGTAGCAGAGCTTTAGGATAATCGATCCTACTGCTTTAAGGAGAAGTCCTTAAAATGCAAAAGAGAAAGAGTGTCCCCGAGCTATGGGAGACATCGTTCCTGCGGCTCGTTCGAAGGAAGCCATACCATCCTCGATCCAATGCCCGATGCTAACACCTACGAACTATACGGTGTGGGCTATGAGGATGAAGGTCATGCTGCGTATCCACAAGGTCTGGGAGACTATTGAACCTGGTTCACTAGCCCTAGATAAGAATGATATAGCAATAGGCCTGCTGTTCCAATCAATTTCGGAAGCTCTTATTCTGCAAGTTGGGGAACAAGAGTCTCCGAAAGCGATTTGGAAATCAATAAGAACACGGTACATAAGTGATGATCGTGTCAAGGATGCAAGAATTCAAACCCTTATGTCGGAGTTTGAGAGGATTCGTATGAAAGACACATAAACTATCGATACCTTCTCCGGAAAGCTATCGGATATTGCCTCAAAATCAGCAGCTCTTGGACAGATGATTAATGAACCGAAACTGGTGAAAAAGTTTCACTTGAGCAAGTTATGGATCTGAACAAAACCAGATTTGAAAACATAGTGGGAAGACTCAAAGCATATGAAGAAAGATTCCTTGACGAGGAGAGCCATAACGAGACTCAAGAGAAGGTTTTTTATGCCAATTCAGAAGAACGAGGCTCAACATCATCACGAGGCAAAGGACGGGGCAGAGGAGGAAAGGGGCGAGGCAAAGATCGTAGCCCGCAAGATAAAACAGACCAAAATCGATCAAAAGAAAAGAAAGATAGATCGAAAGTAATCTGTTATAAGCGCGATAAACCAGGACACTTTGCCTCTAGAAGTCCTGAACGAACACACAAACATCAAGAATCAAATAAGATTGAAACAGAGGAAGCTGATGCAGCTCTCTATTTGCACGAGATGATGTTCTTGAACGAAGAGAACGTACTTCCGAAAAATCTCGAAGATAGCGGAGAAGAAGAAGGATTGTGGTACCTCGACAATGGTGCGAGTAATCACATGACATGAAACAAGAATTTCTTCTCAGAACTGAATGAGAACATAAGAGGGAAGGTGAAGTTTGGCGACGGCTCATGTATCAAAATAGGGGGAAAAGGCTCAATCCTATTTCAACAAAAAATTATCTTGGATATCTACTATATTCCAGACCTCAAGAGCAACATCCTAAGTCTAGGATATCTACTATATTCCAGACCTCAAGAGCAACATCCTAAGTCTAGGACAAGCAACAGAAGCTGTATGTGATGTGAGAATTAGACAGAATTATCTTACGGTTCATGACCCATGAGGGAAACTTTTGGTGAAAGTAAATCGATCACCAAACAGGTTATACAAGATCTAGTTGACGATTGGGAAGCCGGTGTGTTTAAAATCAAGTATAGAGGATGATACTTGGAGATGGCACGCACGATTGGGACATATAAGTTTCAAAACTTTAAAGACTATGTCACAACAAGAGATGGTACATGGATTGCCAGAGGTTAGAGAAGAGAAGCGACTGTGCGAATCATGCTTGGTGGGCAAGCAAACACGCCAATCTTTCCCTAAAGCAACCACTTTCCGTGCAGCTAAACCACTTGAGCTTCTACATGCCGACCTGTGCGGACCTATAACTCCTGCAACAGCAGCTGCTAATAGGTACATATTTGTCATAGTTGATGACTTCTCAAGATACATGTGGACAATCTTGATAAAAGAAAAGAGCGAGGCGTTTGGAAGGTTCAAAGTGTTTCGAAACTTGATGGAGAAAGAATTAGGAAAGAAGATCCTAACTCTAAGAACCGATAGGGGTGGCAAATTCACATCAACGGAATTCCGAGACTACTGCAATGACAACGGCATCAAGAGACACTTAACCGCACCCTACACGCCTCAAGAAAAGGAGTCGTAGAGAGAAGAAACATAAATCTTATGGAGATGGCGAGAAACTTTCTCAAAGCTATGAGATTACTTAATTACTTATGGGGGGAAGCAGTTTGACATTCAACCTACATAATTAATAGAATACCAACAAAAGCTTTGGTGAAGATGACGCCATACGAGAGCCTGCGAGAGAGGAAGCCAAACATTGGACATGTGAGAATCTTCGGATGTCTTGCATATTCAAAGATTGACGCGCATCTGATCAAGAAGTTGGATGATCGTTCACTACCCCTGGTAAATATTGGGATTGAACCATGATCCAAAGCGTATAGGCTCTATAATCCGACCACAACGGAAAATTGTGGTAAGTCGTGATGTAGTGTTTGACCAGGAAACGGCTGGAACTGGAACGAGAAAAGAGAAGGACCCAATAGGAATACGGGTATGTTCCACATGCGATGGGGATCAACAATCGATGAGAGAGAAGGACCGGCAATCGTTGGCGAAGATCTTCCTGATCAAGAAATGAATACGGAAGAAGAAGAACCCCAAAGTCGACAAAGCCATGAACAAGCAAACGAAGAAACTACACCACATCAGTCCCCACTCAACATTCAAGAACCCCAACATCCATTAAGAAGATCTACACGAGGATCTAATCTCCCAAGCTACCTTGAAGATTATTACCTAAAGGATGACTACAAGCTGATGTAGAGTGTGAAATGCTACTTTTGATGATCATTGATCCACGCTCTTTCAGAGAAGCAAATGACTCTTTGGAGTGGAACTTAGCGTGTAACGAAGAAATTGATTCCATCAACAAAAACAAAACTTGGCGTTTGGTGGATAAACCACATGAGACAAAAGTCATTGGACTCAAGTGGATATTCAAGATTAAGAAGAATGTTGATGGAACAATCAGCAAGTACAAAGCTAGGTTAGTGGCGAAAGGCTATGTACAAGAGAGTGGAATAGACTTCGATGAAGTCTTCACACCAGTTGCGAGATTAGAAACGATGAGGCTGTTGATTGCGTTATCTGTTTCACATGGATGGGAAGTACATCATCTAAATGTTAAGACGGCGTTCCTACATGGCGAACTCAAGGAGGATGTGTATGTGACACAACCCGAGGGATTTGTAGTAAAAGGACAAGAGCATACGGTCTATAAACTTTCAAAAGCATTGTATGACCTAACACAGGCTCCAAGAGCTTGGAACACTAAGCTGAATCAAATTCTTCAGGGAATGAGATTTAAGAGATGTTCTAAGGAGACTTCAGTGTATCACAAGGAAGAGGGAGGTACACTATTGATTGTTGCAATCTATGTTGATGATTTGTTTGTGACAGGCAATACAAGCAAGGTTATAAGCGATTTCAAGCATGGAATGTCAACAAAGTTTGAGATGTCTGATCTCGAAAGACTTATATACTACCTAAGTATGGAAGTACATCAAGGAGACAACGGGATTGAGATCAAACAAGAAGCTTATGCAAAACGGATCCGGAAAGAAGTCGGTCTTGATACTTGTAACCCAACTCAAGTCTCAATGGAGTTTGGCTTAAAAGTTTCAAAGGCGTTAGAAGAAGACGAGATAGATCCAACTGCATACAGAAGAAACGTGGGCTGCTTACGGTACTTATTGCACACTCGACGTGATCTAGCGTTTTCGGTTGGTGTTGCAAGCAGATATATGCAGAGCCCACGCAATAGCCATGGCGATGTGATGAAGCAAATCTTGCGCTATCTTAAAGGAACCGTGGCATATGGCTTGAAGTTTGATCGTGCAGGAACGAAGAGGATCACTGGATTCAGTGACAACTGCCACAACATAGACCCGGATGATGGAAGAAGTACAACGGGACACATCTTCTATTTCGGCTCCTCACCAATAACTTGGTGTTCACAGAAGCAAGACATAGTAGCTCTGTCATCATGTGAAGCCGAGTTCATGGCAGCAACGGAAGAAGCAATACAGGATATGTGGCTTAGATCTCTTAAGCGAGATTACAGGTTGGAACACATAGCAAGTTCTCATCAAGATCGATAACATGCCCGCAATAGCACTCACTCGAAATCCGGTGTTTCATGGCTAATGAAGCACATTCATAAGCGCTACCATTTCATTCGTGAATGTATTGAGAGAGAGCTTGTTGATGTGTAGCATGTACCTGGAACGGAACAGAAAGCAGACATTTTAACAAAGGGATTGGCGCGGATCAAATTTGCAGAAATGAGAAATTTGATAGGTGTTCGAAACATGTCCAAGGCAAAGCCAACAAAGCTTATGAGGGGGAATGTTAGATAAGTTTTGACAACAAGCAACCTAAGAGCATCCTCATCGGAGGTCTCTCTAAGTAGCGTATCTAATACATATCATAATAATATAATTTAGTAGTATAATTAATTTTTAATGTAAAAAGAATTGAACCAATCATATGAGAACACATGTCTGAAGTCTCTTCCATTTTTTTTTTGCGTCTCTTGCATCTCTTGTTTAAGAGACGTTTTTGTTTCTCTCTCTTCTTTTTGTGAGCTTCTTTCTATCTTTTTTATTTTTTTTTCATTTTTTTATATTCTAAGAAACTTAAGTTAAAAGACTACTGATAAAGGTGCTTTAAGATGCCTATACCAAATTAGTTTAGGATAAAAAAAGTTGTTGTAATCCTAATAGATTTATGAGATATCTATTTCTATTTGAAATAGAATTAGCAATGTTGTGTTAAAAGTCTATAAATACTTTGATTGAGTTGTGATGAAAGATATGAGGAAAAGTGTTTAGTTTTGAGCTATTTTCTAAACATAATAACGATAGTTATTCTTTAAGTTCCTTTACTAAAACCATAAAAAAACTAACTAAATCACATAAACAACAAACCGCATCTAATTGAGATTATTCAATTGCTTTCCCTTTACGGTCAAACCTAACTCTTTCTTACTCGAACGTTAAAAGTTCATCGGAAGACATCACACCATTATCTACAATGACCACGATCTACCTTTCCATGGTACATATTTATTTATTTTTCGAAAGTCAACTTCTAACAATCACACAAAACAAATTACTCCCCAAAAGTCGAGCCCCCAACAATCACCCAAAACAAGTTCATAATCCGACTTACCAAAATCATATACGAATAATACCAATATTAAAAGTTTTCCCTAAATTTATATTCGTCGTCATCTTCTAAGAATTGATCCATGCAAATAATAGAAGGAGAGATGCGTATAATAAACTTTAGAAGGAATATAAAGCCCAAGCTCCTATTAAAAAAATAATATATAAAGCCCAAGCAAGAAATTTGTTCATCTTTCATTTTTTTTTTCTTTTTTCTTAACTTCATGTTTCATTTTCAATTTCATTTTCTTCTAAATAAATAAAATGATATACCACTCTTTCTCTTTCTAGTAGGAGACTATATATTTGACAAATTAACCACTTTGACTCGGCAACTTAAAAGAAACTTCACAATCCTAATCCAAATGGTCATAACCTTTTTATTGGGAACTAGATTTTAGCCTACTGGTATCTTACTGGATTAGATCAAATATATTTTTTAGGAAATAGAATCATTAATCCTTAATTTTTGATTTTATATATTAATTTAAAAACCAAAGAGGAGAAAATGCATAGAAATGCCACTAACCATCCACTTCTATGGGCATTTCCGCGAATCAATGCAAAGTCATTCATTTATTCTCAACTTGTCCCAAGTTGTTTTTCTTTTTCCTAATCACAGATTCTTCTTTTTTATTTAATTTAATTTAAAAAAAACAAAATATAACCTTTAAATTTCTCTCATTTCTTTTGCTTCTCCTCATTACCTAAAAGCTCCCCAAAAAAAAAAAATCCCAATTTTAATGGCAGACGTTAAAAACTCTAACAATCATCATCATCATCATCATCTTCATGCTCTCTTGATCCCATATCCATTCCAAGGACATGTAAACCCATTCGTACACTTAGCCATCAAGCTAGCGTCACAGGGGATTACCGTCACTTTCGTCAACACTCATTACAACCACCACCAAATAAACTCCGGCGATATTTTCGCCGGAGTTAGATCGGAATCTGGTCTTGACATCCGGTACGCGACTGTTTCCGATGGTCTTCCGATTGGATTTGACCGTTCTTTGAACCATGACCAGTACCAGTCGTCGTTGCTGCACGTGTTCTCGGCGCACGTGGAGGAGCTTGTGGCGAGTCTTGTCGGAGAAGGTGTGAATGTTATGATCGCCGACACGTTCTTCGTTTGGCCGTCGGTGGTTGCGAGGAAGTTCGGTTTGGTTTGTGTGTCGTTTTGGACCGAAGCTGCTTTGGTTTTTTCTCTTTATTACCATATGGATCTTCTTCGGGTTCATGGCCATTTTGGTGCTCAAGGTAAATATCTTCTTCTTCTTTGATTTTACATTCTTTTTTTTTTTGGATTTTTGCCTCATTTAATTCCCGAATTTTCTCTAAATTTGTTTCGTTAATAATAACGGTAGATTCTTTCACATTTCACGAAAAAAAACAGTGTTGAATAGGGTTTTTTCTTGGTCAACGTCTATAATTTTTTTTTTTGAAATGTAAGATAGATTTAGATGTAGATTTGCTTGTCGAATAGGAAAGAAAAAAGAAATTTCTGACCATATTTCATTTCATGTTTTTTATTTTATTTATAAAGATTTCATTTGATGTTTGCCGGTCCAATATTCGAATATTCTGTTATTATGTGGTGTACATAGTACATTCACATATATGATATGCTTGTTGTATAGGAAATACTAGTGATTATTTTTTTTACAAAATATGCATTACATAGTCAAATTTTGTTTTTATATTTGTGAAAACAATGGATGACAAAAATTTAAATTGGTAGGAAAAAATAAAATTTAAATTGGTTTATTAATCGCATGTTTTTCTTCTTTTAATAGTTGTTATTAATTTAAATCTTATTCTGAAATTTTGACATGGTAATCATTTTAAAAAAATTAGCCTGAAAAATGATATCTACCTAAGTGACTTTATTTATTTCAAATAAGTCTAAGAAAATAATATCTACGGATTTACCTAAGTGACTCTATTTTTTTTTTTTTTTATCATTTAGACAGATTGGAGATTGACATTTTTGTATGTTTATGTTTCTTATTGTTTTATTTTTAAAAAAATATATATTAAAGTAGTTGCACAAAAACAAAATATTAAAGTAAAAGCGTTACGATTTGCCGACCAAAAAACAAAAAAACAAAAACAAGAAAAGTAACGATATAAATATGGGGAAAATAATGAAAGTAGGGTCTTCACATAAAAGACTCTTTTATTTTGTCATATAATGGCGCATGTGAATAATGTCAGGTGTGGTTGGGTCCATAAATTCACATTCTTGTAGGGACTCTTTTAAAAATTTATTACCAAACTCATCCTTCAAATTCCTTAATTAACTAAATCTCCCCTGTTTGTTTAAGTCAAATACAATAGGAACAAAAAATAAAATTAATTCAAAAACTATTACAAAACTCGTCCTTGAATTTTCCTAATTATCTAAATCTCACCCGTTTCTTTTTTTACCCCCGTCAATCAGAATCTCGCGGCGATCTAATCGATTACATACCCGGAGTTGAAGCAATAAACCCGAAAGACACGGCGTCGTATCTACAAGAAACCGATATTTCATCGGTGGTTCACCAAATCATCTTCAAAGCGTTCGAAGACGTGAAGAAAGTCGATTTCGTTCTCTGCAACACGATTCACCAATTCGAATCCAAAACGATTCAAGCTCTCAATTCCAAAATCCCATTCTACGCAATCGGACCGATAATACCGTTCAAACTCAAAACCGGATCGGTCACAACGAGTCTCTGGTCAGAATCCGATTGCACGCAATGGCTCAACACTAAACCGGCCGGTTCGGTGTTGTACGTCTCTTTCGGCAGCTACGCTCACGTCACGAAGAAAGATCTGGTCGAGATCGCTCACGGGATCCTGACGAGCGGAGTCAAATTCGTCTGGGTGGTTCGTCCCGATATCGTTAGCTCCGACGAGAACAATCCGTTGCCGGAGAATTTCGAATCGGAGGACGGAGATCGAGGGATCGTGATCCCATGGTGTTGTCAGATGACAGTTCTGTCGCATCCGAGCATCGGAGGATTTTTGACTCATTGTGGATGGAACTCGATAATGGAGAGAATATGGTGTGAGGTACCGTTGCTTTGTTTCCCGCTTTTGACAGATCAGGTTACGAATCGGAAGCTTGTGGTTGAAGATTGGGAGATCGGGATGAATCTGTGTGAGGATCGGAGTTTCGTTGGGAGAGATGAAGTGAAGATGAGTATTGACCGTTTGATGTGTGGAAACTCGAGGGAGAAAGTCAAGGGATCGATCGGACGGGTGAAAATGAGTTTGGAAGGTGCGTTGAGATGCAGTGGATCGTCTGAGAGGAATTTGGGTTTGTTTATTGATGGGCTTATGGCTAAGGTTGGGTTATCAAACGGAAAAGCTTAAAAATCTAAAAACATATAAATTTGTTATAGAGAATAATTGTATCGATTTTGTCAAAAAAAAATGTTTTCGGGGGAACACATATACGGTTTAAATTCACTTCTTCTATTTATCAAACTATCGTCACCAATTTTTTTTTTTTTTTTTGTCATCTAACTTTTATTAAAAACATACGAGATAAGAAATATGGACCAATGAAATGTACATACTTACTTAACTGATCAACAACCACCAATTACATTCATCCCATGTGAATTTGGAAGACCTTTAACAAAATCCATAGACACATCTTCCCACACTTTCTCAGAATTCGGCAATGGCCGTAACAATCTAGCAGGACACAAAGTTGAGTATTTATGTGTTTGCGAGATTGCGCACTTCGAAAGAGATTTCAGACTATCTTTTTTCATGTGTTTGCAATAAAAGGAAGTCTGAATCTGTTTCGTTGTTTTAAAAACCTCTGAATGTCCACCTGTTAATCCAGTATGATATTCTTAGATAATCAAAGGTAAATGATCCGGGTTCTGAGAGATCATCAAACGATATTCTTGTAAAAGAGTTTACCACCGACCACAGTGTACCCTGATGTGTCAACAATATTGGCCATAACCGCGGCTTTCAGCTTTTGTATCACCTTGTCCCCATCAATCTCCTTGTACAAATCATGTAGTTGCAATGGAAATGGCAGAGTAAGAGCCAATAAAAAGAAACACTCACAGATTCAGCTACGAGAACACCCATTCTTGATAAACCATCTACAGCCGCATTCTCAACACCACGCTTATAGACGATATCAAAATCATATCCTAGTAATATTATCATCCACCCCTGACAATCCATAAAAACCTCTCTTTGTTCCAACATATATTTCAAACTCTTTTCATCAGTTCAGACAACGATTCGCCTCCCCCAATAAGTAGTGCATCCAGTTGAGAATGGCTAACATGATTGCCATCAAGTTACGTTCATATATTGGTTTCAGCAGCTCTTTAACACTCAAACCATGACGGAAATAAGTAATTGGTCTAATATTTTGCATAAAAAACGCACCAATACAAAAGCCGGAAGCATCTGGTTCTACTGCAAAAACCTCCGCAAAATCAGGTAAAATCAATATTGGGGAAGAGATCATGGCAGTCTTCGGTGTTTCGAATGCAAATTGCACATGAGGAGTCTACTCAAACTGATCTAGTTTCAATAATTCAGTAAGAAGTCTGGCTATGGTACCATAATTTTTCACAAATCTTCTATAATATCCAGTAAGACCAAGAAAACCTCTTAACTCTTTCACTGATTTCGAAAATGGCTATTCCTGCACACAGCTTGAATTTTATTTGGGTCTGTAAAGACACCCTCCTGCGATATTACATGACCCAAATAACCGACTTGAGATTTACCAAACAAACACTTCTTTCTATTAGCAAAAAAACTTGTGTTCCTCAAAGATTATCAAAACCTTCCGCAAATTTCTTCTAAAAAACATCTAATTTCTTAGTTCTTGCTTTTTGTTCGCCTTCTCAACTCATTTTGCTGTTCTTCCTCCTGTAAAAAGCTCTTTTTGATTGTTAATATCATAATTATTTACTTCAATTTCTTGGTTATTTCGCTTATATATATAAATAAATAGGTGTAAACCGGTTCGGCACATTTTGTGAGCTCGGATTCTTGAGAAATATTGCTTTTTTTTAGTTTATACCTTTTTTGTTATTAGAGAACAAATCAGATCCTTTAAGTTATTTATATTTATAATTTTTGTCTGTTCTGCGTTTGGATTGTGAGATCCCAGAAGATTTCGTTTTATGTTAATGGAAAGAAACTGACTTGAAGTTTTCCTTTTTGTTCGACTCGGATGCTCGCGCGCGCGTGTGTATATATATATATTGTTTTAAAGCCAGAGCCTTGATCGTCTCAATTAGAAGACAACAATGTTGAAAAGACATCGCCCGGCTGTGGAATTGCTACCACACGATGTTGTCGAGCTCATCCTCGAGAGACTTGATGTGATGTCACTGCTGAGATTCAAGTCTGTGTCCAAGAAGTGGAAATCGAAAATCTTGTCCCCGAGTTTTAAAGAAAGACAGTTGATCCGCCGTAGGCAATCACGAGGTCCAGATGTCCTCTTCGTGAGCGTCTCGCACTGGGAACACGACTACGATCGAGCTCCAACTGCGTTTGGGTCGTCAACAATCCGTACGGTCAAGCTCTCTACATCGAACACCATGGCTTGCCATGGTAGCTGTGACGGCCTTGTATGCCTCTTTAGCAGACACAAACCAAACATCGTGGTGAATCCCGCCACTAGATGGCATCGAAGCTTTGCTCTTTCTAACGCTCAACAGCTCGTCTCCGACATGTATGTAAATGATGAATACAGATGGCGTAGGGTCCCAAATCATCAGATTGGATTCGGCAAAGACAAATTCAGGGGCACATACAAGCCGGTTTGGTTAGGTAACTCATCTGAATTTGACGACCTAGACAAGGCTACTGATATGGGTCAAATTTACCCTAGAGCTACTCTCTCAAATTAAGAGATCACGGTAGTATTTAGGGATCGAATCCACAGAGAAGGGATAGTCACACAGCAGTTTTCTAAATTCGAATTAAGCTAGGAAGAATAATAAAAGTAAAGACAGAAAGCAATTAAAAGCGATGTAAACTTCAGGAGACAAAACGCTAGGTTTAGGGAGATTCTCAGGTGATCCAAATTCTAGGTCTAGGCGAATGTTAGGAATTATTAAGCACTGTTCTTGAACTTGAAACACTAATGTAAAATCAACCAACTCTCGCTGCGAAGATTATCTATGCCTAAATTCCAGAAAACCAAATCTCTTTGCGAATTCAAACAATTCAGACAAGCATTAATATCAGGTTCAATTGTTCACAAAATCCTAAACCAAATCTCTTTGCGAATAGGTATTTTGCTCATCTAACATTAGTTCAGGCAATCAATAATACTCTCGCATCTATTAATTAACCTAAGATCAGATTCTAGGTCGCGAAGCTAGAATAAGCATTAAACACAAATCCAGATGAAGAACTCTAATGATTTTATCCTAACAATTTAATTCGACCTAACAATTCATTAATCACCTTTGAAAAACCCTAAACCTAACAAGCAAACTACTCAGACATGATTAATGAAACAGAAATCATAATTTGAATAGAAAGCATAAAAGAAATCAATAGAAGAAAATAAAGGAGTTCCAAATTTGCTCTAAAGGAGACAAATTCTTCTCTCCAAAAACCTAAACTTCTATGATTCTTAAAGTATGAGAATATGCCTAAACAATGGCTGAAAAACTATATTTATAGGCCTAGGTACGAGCTGGACACTTTTGGAAATAAGGAAAACTTTTTGGGCAATTTCCTTTTCTTCAAAACTTGTAAAACTCGCGTCCAGTTTCTGGAAATAATTGGTGTCGATCGACACATGAACAGTGTCGATCGACACTGTTCATCAATCTTCAATCCGAGTTCATCTTTTCAGCAGCTTCTTCCACAATGCTCCAAAATGCTCCAAAATCTCCAATTATGCTCAAAACGTAGCTGAACCTGCAAAGACTCTAATAGGACTCTAAAAATACCAAAAGACTCTATAAAAACACTTATATCATGGTCCAAAAATGGGTAAAAACCATGATATATCAACTCCCCCAGACTTAGCTTTTGCTTGCCCTCAAGCAAAACAGAAACCAAGTATAGAGTCGAGGTTTGAAAACAGAAATATCCAGCTAACCTTCAGAACGCCACATTGAACCAACACTCTTGAATCCACTTACCCTTGAGCCAACCTTAGGTTATATTTCAGTATATTTACCACAAGCTTAGCAATCTCCCAAATCAAGTCCAGATCCTTTATGCTTACAAAATTCTGAACTTTAACAACAGTATTGACCAAAGAACTTACAAATTATTTTCCTTCCTTAGCGCCTGAACAAGATAGTCCTTCTACATCTCCCCTATTTTCTCTTCCCTTAGTCAACTGCTGCCCATTTTCATGGTGTTCTACAGATCTTTTCATTGAATCTTCTTATTCTTTTGAAGTCTTGGAATAGTGCTGCTATTACTTGTGTTCCTTGTTAGGAGACAGGTTCATGAGCTCTCACTAATATTGTTCCTTGTGAGGAGACAGGCTCATGAGAATCTTTGCACTATTCCTTTAACTTATACTATTTTTCTTTTCTTTTCTAAAGGAAAGATCAAGGAGAGATTGTTGTGTTCTTATCTTGTCAGTGCTGAAAGAGGAATCAAGTCCAATGCATACCAAGCTCTAAGCAGGGATCTGAACTCTCTTTGTTTGACTGATCCACTTGCAGTTTCTACTTAGTAAAACCTGCAATCAACTGCTATGGCAATGGTCCCTCAAGTGTCAATCCTATGTGGTTGGTTCTTCTGAAAACTAAAAATTCCACTGATTTTGACTCAATAAAACAAAGTTTTTGACTGACTCAAATGACTCTCAAAACAAAACACAAAGTCAGTAATCACCTCCCCCAGACTTAAACAACACTGTCCCCAGTGTTATCAAGCCCGAAGTTGGCTAAAAGAAAGATTAGAAACAACATAAAAGACCAGATAGAAGACTTACCTTTGTCTGCGCATGGTGTCGATCGACACCTAGTAGTGTCGATCGACACTGGTCAAGGTCGAGTCCAATGTCTCCTTTTTCAACTGACTGAAACTAGGACTTAAGTAAAACCAAAACAAAATAAAAAGAAAAACGTACCTAACAGTGGGTTGCCTCCCACTCAGCGCTCGTTTTCAGTCATTAGCTTGACTGTGTCGGGGTTCAAACGTCTGGTGGATCAGAGGGTGGCATCGAATGCTTCCCAGACGAATGTCTTCTCATCCATGGCGGTGTATAAGCATTAGGATCATGAAAGCAACCAAGGAAATGAGGAACAGTAGCAGGGTGGGACTTGACTTCGGGTGGGACACTTCGTTTTCCTGCAGCAGCATCAAAAGAAACAGCAAGCCCTCTACGAGAATCTCGTGGCTTGGATAAGTGCGCAGCAGCCTTTGAACCTTTAATGTTCTTATTGACAAGATCAGGAGGTTTGGAATTCATTGCAGGAAATGCGTACCTTTGCTTTCTACGAGGTTTGTGGGCAGAAGGATTGGGAGGCTTCTGCTTGATAGCACATGATGGATTTGCAGCCTTGGGAACAGTTTCTGGTGTCATCCGCGGAGGGTGTCGATCGACACATCTGGTGTCGATCGACACTGAGTCAGTAGCTCGAATGTCTTCACTTTTTCTGCAACTCAGCTCTGCAATTCTTGCTTCCATGATGAACACGTCTTCCTCCATTGACTTAGCATTGATTAGAACTTCTTCTCGGCTCATAGTCTTGAAGAGATGATCATTTCCACCCCAGTCTTCAAGCTCCACATTTTTCTTAAAATTTTCAGCTAATGCCTCTTGAACAACCAGTTTGTTCACTTGCTCCTTAGAATCAGGTTCCTTGACATTCCCAGCAGTAGTGTCATCTGAACATTCCATGATTGGACCTTCATCTATGGACATCTCTACTGAAAAAGCTTGACCATCAATGGTGGATGGTCCTCTTAATTTGTCCATGTCAAAGTTCATGACAACTTCACCCAAATCAAGCTCCATTTTCCCTCTTCTCACATCAATGATGGCACCAGCTGAAGCCAAGAATGATCTTCCTAAAATAAGAGGATCTGCAGGCTCTTCATCGTACTTCAAAACCACAAAGTCTGTGGGAATTATGCAGCCTTCAATCTTCAGGGGAACATCTTCTAAGACACCTTCTGGGAATCTCTTTGATCGATCAGCTAGGATTAGAGAGATTCTGCTTGGCTTGAAATCAGTCATTCCAAGTCTCACAGCAACTGAGTATGGTATCAAGTTGATACTTGAACCTAAATCGCAGAGAGAACGAGGAAACCTTCGTGTTGATATTGAGCAATCTAGCACAAAGTTTCCTGGATCAGGTAACTTCTCTGGAATCTTCCTCTGCATCACAGCGTTAACCAGTTCAGAAACCCACTTCTTCTTCTTCTTTCTTGGAACTATATTCAAGAGAATTGCATTCATGTCTCTGGTAAGCAATGCTCCTTCTTCGGGACTCACACCATTTGCAACCATTCTCTTGACATATCTTCTTAATGCAGGTGAAAGTTGAACTGCATCAACTAAGGGTAGCTCAACCATTAACTTACTCATCATCTCCTTGCATCTAGCTTCCTCCCTCTCCTGTTTAGATCTTCTGGGAGGGAGGGGGTAGGGTATCTTAGGCTTATACACTCTTTCCTCTTCGAGTTTTGAAGGTTCAGCGCGATTTGGTGAAGTCTGGGCATGGCGTCGATCGACACTAGCCTTGTGTCGATCGACACACGGGTTCGAGCTCTCGACTTCGCGATGTTCTTCGGGTTTCGATCGACACCCTTCTTCTGTGTCGATCGACACTGGATCTGCAGGGGCGTCTGAAGCTTCTTTTTCGATTTCTTCCAACTCCACATGGTCTTCAGCACTTAGATTCTTCTTCTCCTCTGGTTCCAGCTTTCTTCTGCTCCTTGTCGTGATGGCATTGACATGGTGTCTCGGATTCACATCTGTCTTTCCAGGAAGAAATCCTTCTTGTCTCTTCAAAGCTCCAGCAGTTTGGGCTACTTGAACATCCAATTGCCTGACATGAGTACCTAGAGACTCAATTTTTCCATTCAGATCCGTATACAAGGCATCAATCTTCCCATTGAAGTCCACGTTCATCTTCTGTTGACCTTCCAGAATTTGCTCTAGCATAGACTCCATCTTATTGTCTTGTGCAGGAGGCTTTTGGTAAGAGGAAGAACCATAAGTTCTGTTGAAGCTGTTGCTCTGAAAAGGCTTCTGGTAGGAAGAACCATAACCTTGCTGATTGTTGAACCTCTGTCCTTGAAAACCAGCACCATTGATGTAGTTGACCTCTTCTTCCTCCTGCTCAAAGGTCTCTACTTCATTAGCAAAATGGACTTGTTTCTTTCCCATCAAGATGTCCAGCTTCTTGTTGACTTCAACAATTTGGTTTCCTCCAGCTACTCCTGCGTTTTGTCTTCTCTCGAAGTCTGCGTTCTTGGTGCTATTACTAGAGGCTAAATTCTCTATAAGCACCATTGCATCGTCTGGAAATCTGGTGTTGAAATTGCAATTGCTTACTGCGTCTAGAGCCATCTGGTACCTCCAATCAATCCCTCGGTAAAAGATACCGATAAGTTGCGGCTCGCTGAATCCATGATGTGGGCAGTCTCTCTGGTAAGATCTGAACCTCACCCAAGAAGCCTTAAATGCTTCAGTGGGTCCTTGAGAGAATGTAGTGATCTTCATCCTAAGCTCCTCGGATCTAGCATCATCAAAGAAATTGCATAAGAATGCATTCTTTGTATCTTCCCATGTAGTCAAAGATCCTGGTGGCAATTGCTTCAGCCAGTGTGATGCATCTCCAGTAAGCGAGTAAGGGAAAAGCTTGCAGAAGAGATAATCATATGTAACTCCATTGGCCTTAATGCTTGAAGCCAAGTCTTCAAATCTCTCTATGTGGTCCATGGGATGCTCATTAGGAAGACCATAAAAAGGATTCTGAGCTACGAGCTGGAAGTAGGCAGGCTTCAGCTCGAAGTCATTCCTCTGAAATGCAGGAGGACGGATCGCAGCTCTATTAGCATAGAACTGGTTTGGGCGGTTGTACTCGCCTAATGTTCTTCCACGTCCAGCTTCTGCAGCTTCGACGATGATGGCGCCAGCCTCACCGATTCTCTGGCCTTGGGCGTTCCTTCTATTGCCTTGTAGGTCAACAAGGTCGCCTGCCTCGTTGTGCATTAGGATCAGTGGTGCTGCCATCTCGGTATGCCTCTGGTGTCGATCGATACAAGCGGTTTCGGTCGACACTAAAGTATGGTGTCAATCGATGCTCTCTGTGTCGATCGACGCTCGAGCAGATGCTCGGTTTGTGCGTTCGAGATGACCGAGCTCCTGGTTCAATGGGACTAGTTCCTCTTCCTTGTTGCTTCTGGTACTGATAGGGGTCTAGTTTTACCCAAATAATCAACTACTGCAAGTGCACAACAATGCAGTTGAAGTATATGGGGTATCGAATCCTCAGGGAAGTTAAAGCTACACTTATGGTTTCTAAGTTTAGATTATGCTAGGGGAATAATATTATTGAAAACTAAGCAATCAAAGCAAGTAAATAAATCGGATTTAGATGGATTAAAGTTCAGGAGACGAGGCGCTAGGCAAGGATAATTATCAGGTTTGAATCCAAGAATGCAGAATCTAAGTTTATTAGGGATTTATTAAGAATCGTCTAGAACTCGAAACTCTAAGTTAAAACCAATCAACTCTCGTTGCAGAAGTTATCTATGCCTAAATCCCTAAATTCCAAATCTCTTTGCGAATTTAAACAATCAAGGCAAGCAATAAGAACATGTTCGATTTGTTCACAAATTACCTAAACCAAATCTCTTTGCAAATAGATAATTTGCTCACCTAAGATTAGTTCAAGTTATTAATAATGCTCTCGCATCTATTAAACAATCTAAGGTTTGATTTCTAAGTGATCAATTCAGAGAATCAAGTTAAGCACAAATCAAGGTGAAGATCCAATTGATTTCCCTAATAATTCTAGTGATTCTACAAACTCTTCATCAAACCCTAAATTACCCTAACCTAACTAGCAAACTACTCAGACATAATAATGCAAACACAAAACATGGCTGAATAATATTGCATAAAAGAATAGAGAATGATACAGGGGTTCGAAATCTGGCTCAGATGAGTTAGAATTGTCTCCCCAAAAGCTCAGGATCAATCTCTCTCTAAGTCTCAAAAACAGAAAATAATGATAAGGTAATTGGCTAAACAATGCCTGAAAACTATTTATTGAAGGGGATTTTTCGTCCATGGGTAGACTTGTAATTCTTCAAACTTGCTCTTCTTTCCTTTTCCTGATTGGAAACCGTCAAGCTTCGCCGTCCATCCTTGGTGTCGATCGACACTGATGGTGTCGATCGACACTCAGCTCGTAAATCCAGCCTCTTGACTTCATCACTTCGGCTGCTTCTCCAAAGTGCTCCAAAATGTTCCAGATTCTCCCATTTAGCTCCAAATGCTCTCCATCCTGTAAAGACTCTAAAAAGACTCCAAAACTAGCAAAAGACTCTATAAAAATACTTATATCATGACTTAAAAACGGGTAAAAACCATGATATATCAACTCCCCCAGTCTTAGCCTTTGCTTGCCCTCAAGCAAAACAGAAACTTAGACTGAAGTAGAAGTTTGAAAACAGGAACTTCCAATCACTTCTTCAAAACGCCACATTGGTTAACACTTCTTGAATCCACATGATATTAGAGCCAACCTTAGGAAATAATCAATATACTTACCACAAGCTTAGCAATCTCCCAGTTCGAATCCAGATCCTTTCCTTGATATAAATTTCGAACTCTAACATTTGTAATGCCATAGAACTTTTCTGATTCTTTCCCTTCCTTAGTACCAAAACAAGATATTCTCATGCAGCTCCCCTATTTTCTATTCCCTTAGTCAACTTCTGCCCATTTTCAGGGTGTTCTAAGATCTTTTCATTGACTTTTCTTATTCTTTTTTGGGATCTCTGGAATAGTGCTACTCTCTACTTGTGTTCCTTGTGAGGAGACGGGTTCAAGAGCATCACTAATATTGTTCCTTGTGAGGAGACAGGCTCATGACAAGGCACTATTCCAGACTTAGACTATTTTTTTTTCTTTTCTTTTTTTTTTCTCTTAAGGGAAGATCAAGGAGAGACTGCAATTGCCTATCTGTTTGGACTGAAAGAGGAATCAATTTATGCGCATACATAGTTCTTTGTAAGGGGATCTGAACTCGCCCTGTTAGACTGATTCCACTTGTACCTTTCTACTTAGTAAGTCCTGCAATCAACTCTTATAGCAATGGTTCTTCAAGTGTTAACTTTCTGTGGTTAGTCCCTAGAAAAACTGAAAGTTCCAACTAACTCTTATAGCAATGGTTCTTCAAGTGTTAACTTTCTGTGGTTAGTCCCTAGAAAAACTGAAAGTTCCAACTAATTTTGACTCAATAAAACAGATTTTGAAAATTTTTGACTCAAGACTCAACTGACTCTCAAAACAAAACACAAAATTAGCAACCACCTCCCCCAGACTTGAATAACACTGTCCCCAGTATTACTAAGAATGAGTTTGGATAGAAAAAATTTGTACCAAATTGTTGCAATAAAGAGAAAAATCGGATTCTTACCTGACTTCTGCGTGTAGTGTCGATCGATACAGATAGTATCGATCGATGCTGTCTCTGAAGGTGGTGTCGATCGACACAGATGGTGTCGATCGACACTCTTTCTGTAGACAGAGTTCTGCCACTCGAACATTGAAGTTGTTAAGTCAGATTGTTGTTAGAAGTCTTCCAAGCTGTTAGAAAACTCAACAAAAGGTTAAAAGCACAAGATAATCCAATAAGCTCAATAACTGCAATAAGTTTGAAACAAGGTACTGAATCAAATGAAACAAAATGCAGACTCAAGTGAAAAGAAAAACTGACTCAAAATACTAAAAAGAAAAAGGATGAGAAAGTCACTCATCGTCATCAACATGTGGCGGAGAGGAACGTGGTGGAGTGGGTGGTCGAACGCAGCTGCAGGTAGACATGGTAGCAATGGCGCTCCAAATCGCCTGGAAACTCTGCACCACATATCTCTGGAAAGCGTCTGGCTCCATAGGAATCGCAGGAGCCTCTGGAAGCTGATGAGTACCAATGGCTCGTGGTGCGCTGTTGCGCTTAAAACATGAAGGGCGAGAGGTGTTCGCAGCTAGCCGGGATGATGTACCTCTGCGTCTGGCAACGGGAGCATCCCTGAGCTTGGTCGGACTAGGCTGAAATGCGAGGCGCCCTGGATCGCTGGTAATGTGAGTGAGGTCTCTGTCAGGTAGCTGAATCAGACGCTGCACCCTCTACTCGTCGCTAAATGCCCACAATCTCTCTCCGGTCACCCAGTGAGTCCTCTTCAGGTACTCCATATCCACCAAGGCACGCGATGTAACAATGTAACATGTAGAAGTGTCAATCCCGCAGTGCTGGAAGATGGGTGTAAGAAGACTCCCTATGGTCTCTGGCTTCAGCTTCGTCCCACTGAAAGGCTTCGTCTTCAAGGAAGCCAAATGATGAGCAAATACCGCGCCAAGGTTCGCGCTAACTGGCGCGTCATCATCCTCATAGATCTCAGACCAGAGACCTCGATAGAGCAGCACCAACTCAGACACTCGCATCTTCCCTGGCTCGTGCTTACACAGAAGTGTAGTGGAGAACAATCGAACCAAATAGCGCAGAGTAGGATGACGAATGTCGGTGTGAGTGGAGGTTTTAGAATCATACCTCCCATTCTCGAAGTGCGACCAGAAGTCCTGGTTATCTGGAAGCTGAGTCTGAAGAGAGACTCCAGTGGCATGCTCGTCGTCGAATCCATAGATCCCACATAGGTCTGGAAGGGAAATGCGGTATCTGATTCCACGGATGAGGAAGGTCAATGTCCCTTCCAGAGCATTCCTGTTGATCTCGTTCCAATAGTAGACCCTGGCTGTGGCAATGAACTGGCGGACTAGGTCTGGATAGAGATCGAACTGATTCGTCGCAATGGTGCCCATCCCAATTCTGCTCATCAAGGAAAGGATGTCATCCTTGATTCCTAGGGCGGTCATCGTCTTCTCACAGGCGAAACAAGTTGGAGCGATCTCTACTCGCTGCCACGCATTGTAGAACAGCGTGTCGTAATCATCCCATGACTCACTGATGTCTCTGTAAGTGCATGCGTCCTTTGCCACCTATGAAGCTGGTGACTCGTCCCAATTTCGTGTAATCCGGATCTTTGCGTTTTCACGCTTTGGCCATGGAGGAAGAGAGGGAATCGCCTCATCATTAGCCGTTCCTGAGGCTTCGGCGTCAGTGCGGCGTGGTCTCTTACTCACAGGAGGCATCTTCNCAGCTGGAAGTGTCTATCCCGCAGTGCTGGAAGATAGGAGTGAGGAGACTTCCTATAGTCTCTGGCTTAAGCTTCGTTCCAGAGAAAGGCTTGGTCTTCAAAGAAGCCAAGTGATGAGCAAACACAGCACCAAGGTTCGCGCTAACTGGCGCGTCTGTATCCTCATAAATCTCAGACCAAAGCCCTCGATAAAGCAGAACCAACTCAGACACTCGCATCTTCCCTGGCTCATGCTTACACAGAAGTGTAGTAGAGAACAAACGGACCAAGTAGCGCAAGGTAGGATGGCGAATGTCTGTCTGAGTGGAGGTCTTAGAGTCATACCTCCCATTCCCGAAGTGCGACCAGAAATTCTGTTTATCAGGCAGCTGCGTCTGAAGAGAGACCCCAGTGGCATGCTCGTCTGCGAATCCATAGATCCCGCAGAGGTCTGGAAGTGAAATGCGGTAACGGATCCCGCGGATTAGGAAGGTTAATGTACCTTCCAGAGCATTCCTATTGATCTCATTCCAGTAGCAGACTCGGGCTGTGGCAATGAACTGGCAGACAAGGTCTGGGTAAAGATCGTACTGCCTCGTCGCAATAGTGCCCATCCCAATTCTCTCCATCAGATGCAAGATGTCATCTTTGATGCCAAGCTCCTGCATCGTCTTCTCGCAGGCAAAACGTGTTGGAGCAATCTCAACTCGCAACCACGCATTGTAGAACAGCGTGTCATAATCATCCCATGTCTCGCTGAGATCTCTGTAAATACATGAGTCCTTCGCCACCTCCTCAGCTGGTGAATCGTCCCAACATCTTATAACCCGAATCTTTGCCTTTTTAGGCTTAGGCCATAGAGGAAGAGAGGGAATTGCCTCATCATTGGCAGTCCCTGAGGCTGATGCCTCAGTGTGGTGTGGTCTCTTATTCACAGGAGCCATCTGCAAAAGAAAAGTAAACCAAAATCAAATCCACAATCTAAGGAATGAAGAACAAAGTGTCAGTTCGGGTCGGGTGTCGATCGACACCATGCGGGAAAATCCAATCCGACTCGAAAATCACAATTTCAACTTCATTCAACATCAAACGTCAATCCTATCAGTCCCAATAGCAATAATCGACCTAGTCTAGACCATAAAACCCAAAGAAAAATCCCAATACACAACATGCATCATCAATTTCCAAAAATTCCGAAATTTTCAAATTATGGGAATTAGATGATGAAAAACCGTTGGGTAATGATCTATACCATGTTAGACAACCTAAATAAACATGATTCAACAGAGACATCAAGATAAAAAGGTTGAATTCGAAATTTTTTACCTTAGGTCCGAAAATGAAATTGGGAGATTTGAAGAACATACCTTTGTAGATCGAATGAATGGATGATAGATTGTGAAAGAGGGTTAAAATCTGCACGGATTAGAGCAAAGAATCACTCAATTCGGTTAAGATTTGAGAAAAATCGGATTTGGGGAAAAATCCTCTCAAACGAACGGTTTTTGAAAATATGAGAGAATGAAGAAGAAGTCTCGGGTTTTGAAGAACTTACTCGTGTCCCTGCTTGGTGTCGATCGACACTGATCGTGGTCGTTCCCCTTCTTTTTTTTTTTTTTTAATCTAAAAGCCAAAATAATTAGTAAAACCAAGACAAAATATAAAGAAAAACGTACCTAACAGTGGGTTGCCTCCCACTCAGCGCTCGTTTAACGTCAATAGCTTGACTGTTCATGCGTTTAGGCGGACGGTGCATCATCCAGAGACA
>JAHZTW010000001.1:375997512-376068060 GCA_020283515.1 Alliaria petiolata
TCTGCAATGCATCTTCTGTAAACATTGTCTGAACAATGCTTGTATAAGTGTGGCTCATCCCAATAATATCTTCTATGTTCCCTCATGAACTTCTTCTTCTCATATCCCTTGAGATGGTTAGGCTCAATGTCTACAGCAAGGAAGTTCACAATATCAGCATACCATGGTCGAGTTGCATCTTGAACAGCAAAGATTGGTTGTCGGAACACATCATCCAAGAGCCTGCGAATCAATGAAGGTCCCTGGTGTCGATCGACACAGGTGGTGTCGATCGACACTAGTGAAGTTGGCAAACTCCGAAGTGTTGATCCGCGAGTCGTCCTCATCTGTTCGGACGGGGTGTCGATCGACACTCCCCTAGTGCCGATCGACACTAGGCGTTTCTGCTCCGAGATCATACTTTGCAAACGACTCTCAACAAGGTAAACATTCTCTTCAGGCAAAAAGTCATCAATTGGCACGTCATCTTCAATCCTGATCCTTGAGAGATGATCAGCTACTCCATTTTCAACTCCTTTCTTGTCTTTGACCTCTATGTCAAACTCTTGAAGAAGTAGAATCCATCTTAGCAACCTTGGCTTTGCATCCTTCTTCTGCATCAAGTACTTCAATGCAGAATGATCAGTGTGAACAATCACCTTCGAGCCAACAAGGTACTGTCGAAATTTCTCAAAGGCAAAAACCACAGCTAGCAATTCCTTCTCCATAGTTGCATAGTTCTTCTGAGCATCATCCAACGTTCTACTGGCATAATAGATGGCATGAAGTTTCTTGTCCTTCTTCTGTCCCAATACCGCGCCTACTGCGAAATCACTGGCGTCACACATCACCTCGAAAGGCAAATCCCAGTCTGGAGGTTGCACAATTGGAGCACTCACTAAGGCTTGCTTGATCTGTTCAAAGGCTGAATTACACTCGGCAGTGAACTCGAATTTCACGTCTTTGCACAGAAGAGCAGTGAGTGGCCTTGCAATCTTGCTGAAATCCTTGATGAATCTTCTGTAGAATCCAGCATGTCCTAGAAAACTCCTCACTGACTTCACAGAATCTGGTGCCCGTCGCGTTGTCATGACCTCTATCTTAGCGCGATCCACTGCAATGCCTTCTGCTGAAACCTTGTGTCCAAGTACAATCCCATCTGTGACCATGAAGTGACACTTTTCCCAGTTCAGAACCAAGTGCTTCTCTTCACATCGCTGCAACACTGCGCATAAGTTGTCCAGACAGTCTTTGAAGGATGACCCATAAACAGAAAAGTCATCCATAAAGACCTCCATAAACCTCTCAATCATGTCCGTGAATATCACCATCATACACCTTTGGAAGGTCGCAGGAGCATTACAAAGTCCAAATGGCATTCTGCGATATGCAAATGTACCATAAGGACATGTAAAAGTGGTCTTCTCCTGATCATCTGGATGGATTGGAATCTGGAAAAATCCTGAATAGCCATCCAAGAAACAGTAGCATGGATGGTTCGCCAATCTCTCAAGCATATGATCGATGAATGGTAAGGGAAAGTGGTCCTTCCTGGTCGCAGCATTCAGCTTCATGTAGTCTATGCACATCATGTGTCCAGTCACAGTCCTTGTTGGAATCAGCTCGTTCTTCTCATTCTTCACCACTGTGACTCCTCCTTTCTTAGGAACCACATGAACTGGACTGACTCAAGCACTGTCTGAAATAGGATAGATGATCCCTGCTTCCAAGAGCTTCATGATCTCCTTTTTGACTACTTCCTTCAGGTTCGGATTCAGCCTTCTTTGATGCTCTACTGAAGATTTTGTCTCATCCTCAAGGTGAATCCGATGCATGCACAAGTCTGGTGAGATACCTGAAATGTCATCAAGAGAATAGTTAAGAGCTTTGCGAAATTTGCGCAGCTTGCTTAGCAACAACGTGAGCTTTGCATTGTTCAAGGAAGCATTTACAATTACAGGATAGGTGGAATTAGGACCAAGAAATGCGTACCTTAGCCCGGCAGGGAGCTGTTTAAGCTCGACTTTAGGTGCTTTAGCCTCACTCCAATCGGTGAGTGTGGCTTTTGTTGTTGTGCGCGCATGGTGTCGATCGACACTGCTCGGTGTCGATCGACACAAGTCCTCAGCAGCGACTAGTTGCATCACTTGCTCGCTTGCATCCAACATCTTTGCGTATCCAGCAGCTGCATCGTCCAAGCACTCAATGTCCTTTATGGAAGTGGTCAATGCACGTTCCAAAGAGTCTGTAGGGTGGTCCTCTTGGAAAATTTCTTCAGCAAGGTTGGTGAGTGAATCGACATAGAAGGTTTGTCCATCAATTGTTGGTCTCTTCATCAGCTTCTCCATGTCGAAATTCATCACCAAATCTCCAAGGTTCAACGCGATCCTGCCTTTCCTCACGTCAATGATCGCTCCAGCTATAGCCAAAAATGGTCTACCAAGTATGAGAGGGTCTTTGGGTTCCTCATCATATGCCAAAACCACGAAGTCTGTGGGAATCAAGCAATCTCCCACTTTGATAGGAACATCTTCCAATACACCTTCAGGGATTCTGACGGAACGATCAGCAAGGACTAGGGAGATTCTTGTGGCCTTGAAATCTGTCATGTCCAGCCTTAGAGCAACTGAAAGAGGCATCAAGTTGACACTTGATCCTAAATCACACAAAGATCTCCCAAACTTGTCTGAAAAGATGGAGCAGTCTAGAACAAAGCTTCCCGGATCGGAGAGTTTCTCTGGAAGCCTGTTCTGAATGACAGCACTAACTTGCTCTGATATCATCATTATGCTTTCCTCCATGTCCATGTTGTTTGTCATCATCCACTTCAAGTATCTCTTTATCACTGGAGTAGTTCTAATGGCATCCATCAAAGGGATTTCAACCACTAGTCTATCCATGATAGCCTTGCATCTAGCGTCCAGCAACTCCTTCTTAAACTTCTTTGTCACCAAGGGGAAAGGGATCTTCGGTTTGTAGATCCTTTCTCCAGCAATAATCTTGGTCTTAGCTCGATCTGGTTCTGTCCGTGGTGGGCGTCGATCGACACTCGTCGTAGAAGGTGTTTCCTTCGCTTCTGGTTCAGGTTCAGGATCGTCTTTGTCTTTCATCACCTCGGGTGTCGATCGACACACCGTAGTGTCGATCGACACTGGGTCCGCTGCATCTTCTACATCTTCAAGCTCCTCAAATTCCTCAATGCTAAGTCCTCTCTTCTGGACAGGCTGAAGGTTCTTCCCACTCCTCAATGTGACAGCATTCACTTGGCGTTTCGGATTGGTATCCGTCTTCCCTGGAAGGAATCCCTCTTGCCTGCTAACAGCTTCTGCAGTTTGAGCAACTTGAACATCCAGCTTCTTCATATGAGAACTCAAGCTCTCAATCTTTCCATTCAGGTCCTGGTACAGTGAATCCATCTTGCCATTGAAAGTCACTGTAAGCTTCTGCTGTCCCTCCAAGATCTGCTCTAGCATAGCCTCCATTTTTTTGTCTTGAGGAGGAGGCTTCTGGTATGAAGAATTTCCATAGCTCCTAGTGTAGTTGCTGTTCTGAAATGGGGGCTTCGGAGTATAACCAGAAGAGTTTTGATTTCCTGTGAAGGAACTCTTCTTAATTCCCAGTGAAGTTCCTGTTTCCCTGCTGGTTCCCATAACGTTGGCCTTGAAATCCACCTCTGTTGATGTAGTTCACGTCCTCTTCTTCACAGTCTTCACTTGGTTTGAATGACTCCACTTCATTGGCAAAGTGGACTTGCTTCTTCCCCACCAAGAGATTGTGTACGTTATCTAACTTCCTATTGACTTCAGCGATTTGGTTTCCTCCAGCTAATCATGCGCTTTGTCTTCTTTCGAAGTCTGTGTTTTTGGTGCTGTTACTAGAAGCCAAATTGTCAATAAGCTCTATCGCGTCTTCTGGAATCCTTGTGTTGAAGTTGCCATTGCTCGCAGCGTCTAAGGCCATCTGGTACCTCCAATCAATTCCTCGGTAAAAGATACCGATAAGCTGCGGTTTGTTAAAATCGTGATGTGGGCAGTCCCTCTGGTAAGATCTGAACCTCACCTAAGAAGCCTTGAATGCTTCAGTAGGTCCTTGAGAGAATGTAGTGATCTTCATCCTCAGCTCCTCGGATCTCGCTTCATCAAAGAAATTGCACAGGAATGCATTCTTTGTATCTTCCCATGTGGTCAAAGATCCTGGTGGCAATTCCTTCAACCAGTGTGATGCATCTCCAGCAAGCGAGTAAGGGAAAAGCTTGCAGAAGAGATAATCATAGGTCACTCCATTAGCTTTGATGCTTGATGCGAGGTCCTCGAATCTCTCAACGTGGTCCATGGGATGCTCATTAGGAAGACCATGGAAGGGATGCTGAGCCACTAAAGTGTAGTAAGCAGGCTTCAGCTCGAAGTCATTCCTCTGAAATGCAGGAGGACGGATCGCAGCTCTATTAGCATAGAACTGGTCTGGGCGGTTGTACTCGCCTAACGTTCTTCCACGTCCAGCTTCTGCAGGGGGAATTTGTATCGCTGGTTCGACTATGACGGCGCCAGCCTCATCAAGTCTTTGTCCTTGTACGTTCCTTCTGTTGCCTTCTGTATCAACCAAGTTCCCTTCAGCGTCTCGGATTAGAACCATAAGATCAGCCATCTTTTCCTGCGCAAGGTGTCGATCGATACAAGCGGTGTCGGTCGACACTAAGGTAGGGTGTCGATCGATGCTCTCTGTGTCGATCGACGCTCGTGCTGATCTGCGGTTTGTACGTTCGAGACGGCCTAATTCTTGGTTCAATGTGAGTAGTTCTTCTTCCTTGTTGCTTCTGATACTGGGCATGCACCTGAAACAAAAGATAGGGAACTAAATTAGTAACAAAAATAAAAACAAAACCTAGTCAAAATCCTAATAATAGATCCCGTAGGCAGCTATTACTTCCCCGGCAACGGCGCCAAAAACTTGATAGGGCTCAGGTTTTACCCAAATAATCAACTACTGCAAGTGCACAACAATGCAGTTCAAGTATAAGGGGTATCGAATCCTCAGAGAAGTAGATGCTACACTAATGATTTCTAGGTTTAGATTATGCTAGGCGAATAATATTAAGTAAACTAAAAGCAATGCAGAAATAAGTAAACGAATTTAAAAGGCGATGTAAGTTCAGAGGCAAAGGCGCTAGGCAAGGGTAATTATCAGGTTTGAATCCAAGAATGCAGAATCTAAGTTTATTAGGGATTTATTAAGAACCGTCTAGAACTCGAATCACTAAGTTAAAATTAATCAACTCTCGTTGGAGAAGTTATCTATGCCTAGATTCCTAAATCTCAAATCTCTTTGCGAATTTAAACAATTAAGACAAGCAATAAGAACAGGTTCGATTTGTTCACAAAATACCTAAACCAAATCTCTTTGCGAATAAATATTTTGCTCACCTATGATTAGATCAAGTTACTAATAATGCTCTCGCATCTATTAAATAACCTAAGGTTTGATTTCTAAGTGATCAATTCAGAAAATCAAGTTAAGTTCAAATCAAGGTGAAGATCCAATTGATTTCCCTAAAGTTCTAATGATTCTACAAACTCTTCATCAAAACCCTAAATCACCCTAACCTAACTAGCAAACTACTCAGACATAATTATGCAAACACAAATCATGGCTGAAATAAATTGCATAAAAGAATAGAGAATGATACAGGGGTTCGAAATCTGGCTCAGATGAGTTAGAATTGTCTCCCCAAAAACTCAGGATCAATCTCTCTCTAAGTCTCAAAAACAAAAAATAATGATAAGGTGTTTGGCTAAACAATGCCTGAAAACTATTTATAGAAGGGGATTTTTCGTCCAGGAGCAGACTTGTAATTCTTCAGAACTTGACTGATTTCCTTTTTCTGATGGATTTGGGGAAACTTGGCCGACCTTCTTTGGTGTCGATCGACACTGATGGTGTTGTCAGCCTTTCATACCATGCCCGAGGGGCTTGCTTCAACCCATACAAAGCCTTTTTCAGCTTGTACACATAGTATGGATGTTCAGGATTTTCAAAACCTTTAGGTTGTTCAACAAACACCTCCTCTTGTAATACTCCATTGAGAAATGCACTCTTTACATCCATCTGATGTAGCTTAAANAATAGAGAATGATACAGGGGTTCGAAATCTGGCTCAGATGAGTTAGAATTGTCTCCCCAAAAACTCAGGATCAATCTCTCTCTAAGTCTCAAAAACAAAAAATAATGATAAGGTGTTTGGCTAAACAATGCCTGAAAACTATTTATAGAAGGGGATTTTTCGTCCAGGAGCAGACTTGTAATTCTTCAGAACTTGACTGATTTCCTTTTTCTGATGGATTTGGGGAAACTTGGCCGACCTTCTTTGGTGTCGATCGACACTGATGGTGTTGTCAGCCTTTCATACCATGCCCGAGGGGCTTGCTTCAACCCATACAAAGCCTTTTTCAGCTTGTACACATAGTATGGATGTTCAGGATTTTCAAAACCTTTAGGTTGTTCAACAAACACCTCCTCTTGTAATACTCCATTGAGAAATGCACTCTTTACATCCATTTGATGTAGCTTAAAGCGCATGTGACATGCCATTCCTATCAGAAGCCTGATGGACTCAAGTCTGGCAACAAGAGCAAATGTCTCTTCGAAATCAACTTCTTCCACTTGTGAGTACCCTTGAGCAACCAAGCGTGCCTTGTTGCGAACCACTTCTCCATTCTCGTCGATCTTATTCTTGAAGATCCATTTGGTACCCACGACATTGCCCTTGTTAGGTCTATCACTTGACTTCTCTCGAATTGTTCCAACTCTTCTTGCATGGAGATGATCCAAAACTCATTTGGCAGTGCTTTCCTATGATCTCTTGGTTCAAACGTTACAACAAAACATGAAAGATCTATCATAGCAAAGTTACCCTTAGCCATTTGCTTGTAATCATATTTCATTCCACGAGTTACCTTATCACTGGGAACCAGCTTCTTGGCATGATGCTTGGGAACCAGTTTCTTGGCATCCTGTCGGCCGGTGCATGCTTGTGGCCTCAGCTGCATCTTCACGAACCACATCACCGTTTTTGGTCTGTTGACCGCTCAACCATTGTCTCTGACGACAAGGCCGTGCAGAATCTCAACCGCAAAGTATTGAAAAGAGCGTCTTGCTCTGTCGGAATCTTTGTTTATCGGAAATTGCTATGGAAATCTCAGATGGCCGGATCATGTTACAAGGTATTTAAAAACCATGTTTTTGACGATGGTTTGGAAAAAAAAAAAGTTCGTGTATTAAAATGATAATAAATATTTAGTTGGTGTATTTTTATGAAATTTTCGAAACCGGTCTTTAAGGTTCTAATTTCAGGTGTGCGCAATATTTGTGGGAGGGAAAGACGATAGAGAAGCCTTAGCATTCACCAACCGTATGAGGAGAAACAAGAGGACAAGCGTAACCATCTTACGCTTCATCCCTCAACTTACAACAGCGGAAAGCGAAGAGTTGGTGCAGAAATTCGACATCGAAGACATAAAGGAGATCATGAAGAACGATGAAGATCAAGAAGACAACGTGACATGTATTGACAAAAGTGTCAAAGAAGGGGCTGAGATTTCGATGATACTAATATCAATAGCATACGATTACGATTTGTCTATCGTTGGAAGAAGCAGCGGAACAAACAGCGCGGTGACTAAAGGATTGAATGAGTGGACAGAGTTCGAGGAACTCGGAGCCATCGGAGATGTTATAGCGTTAAAGGAGTTTCCTTCGAGAGCATCCGTGTTGGTCTTGCAACAGCAACAATATTAGGATCCTTCCATTTTAACCATGTTGTGAATAATCAAAGCGTAAACTAGGTTCTTAGAGTTGAGTCGGCGACCCGACGGGTCGTCTGTACTGCTGTCTCCGGGTTAAGAAACAGAGAACAAGCTAAAGAATCAAGATGTGAATGGTCTTGCAACAACATCAGTCTCTTACGAATAACCAATGTTCAAGAAATCACTAGGCGCTAATGCAATGAACTAAAACATAATTCATCAAAGAAAGACAGACTTGAGACTTGAGATTAATAAACAAAATATAAAAATTACTTCATTAACTACATATTTCTTTGCTAAAATTATTCTAGAACACGATGTTTATTCAATAGAGAATCAACAATCTCGATTACATCAGCTTTAGAATTAAAATTAGATCCCTGGAAGGTATGAAACATGCAAGAAATGAACACAATCATTGGGATAAAGAACCGTGTTATAGAATCAAGTGAATGGCTTGACGAATTCAAAACCTTGGTTTAGGAGCGATCCAGTGATCCACAGCTTCAGGTTAGGCAAGTTTAAGCTCTGTTCAAAACATGTCCCCTGTTTCCAGCAAACAAGCAAACTCTGTAATTAGTAAAAACGTAATATTCAGAATATAAAGAAACCCCAAAAACAAAATAAAGGGAGAAGGGGACAAAGTTGGATTACATCTAATGTATATGTTAAGAGGTATGTGTCAGAAGAAGGAGAGCTTAGGTTGGAGTTTTGCACTTGGAAACTTGTAAGAGACTCCAAAGACTTGTACAGTGATGGAGCAACACCTTCTCCTTTATTACACACCAACCTCACATAAAACCCTTTCTCCTCCACTTGAATAACATCCATCTAACACACAAAGACACAAACTTTTTAACTATTGGGTTGTAAATGGTAACATAAAACTGCCAATAACCATTTGAACATAAGCTGCAGAACAGAACGTTTCTAATAGAATCTATCCAAATTAAGCAACTTTTTGGGGTTATTATTACCTGAATGATCTTCTTGGAAACGGGAGAACCGATACCGTGAAAAGGTCGAGTCTTGTGAGCATCTTGCGCAGGTTCTTGGTACCCACCAGTAGAGTTTAAAGAAGCTTCAAGACCCGCGATATCGGCTTTGAGTTTCTTGGCTTGTGATTGCAGTTCTTGAACATACAACACTGCATCTCCAACAATGGATGCTTTATCCATCTAATGCCCACAGCATCAAAAAGAATATATTCCTTTCAGTTTCATTACCCAAGTATGTGTTCTGTTGATTGATTCAAAGCAGATTACATTTTGTACCTTTGTAATGTTGGGGACAAGAGATCTCAACGCGTAGAGCTTATCCTTCATCCGACCTCTCCTCCTTCTCTCTGAGATCAAAGTCCTTGACCGGTCACTCTTCGTCTTGCGGCTCCCTTCGTTGTTCGTCGTGGTGGCTGAAGAATCGTCGCCGTCGTTGTAATCGTCGTCTCCGCCGGCTCTAACGCTCTCGCCGTCGAAGCTGCGGAAAGATTCGGCGACATTGGAGTCTAAGTCAGGCAATTCGTCGAACAGGTCGTCGACAGGTGTCGGGAGAAACTGACTCTCGTCGATGAAACAGGGGCTGTTTTGCAGAGGAGCACCGAGATCGAAATCGAGAGGTGGGTTCTCGATGGTTTGATCTCCTCTGATGAGGTTTATGAACTGGTCGAAGTTTGGATCGACCAAGAAATTGTGGAGTTCTAGGTCGTTTAGGTTTGAAAGAGCGTTGACTCTTCCTTCCATTGTCGTTGTTTTTGTCTGTTTCTGAGGTTTTCTTGTCAAATGAAAGAGAAGAGAGAGAGAGACTCTTCGAAGTTTCTTGTGACAACGAAAGAGAAGACAAAATGAGTTTATATATACAGTGAGGTTTTGTTTCCTACTGGTTTTTAAAAGCAGAGTATGAAATACTACACTGTTTTTTATTTAGATAAAATGTATTAGCCGACAAAAAAACAAAAAACAAAAAAACTGCATTAATGTGGACACTTTTTAACAAAAAAAAAAAAAAAAAGTGTGGACACTAATAAAATAAACTGTAATGATATTTTAAATTATTGGATTATCATCGAAATTTTGGCAAAAACAGAATGGGTAAACCGTAGTTAATGAAGGTCTTTTTCGCTTACTATTTTTATAAATAGTATGAATTTATGTATCTTGTTAAGAAATAGGGTGTCATATTTAAAAAAAAGTAAAGTGTTAAAAGGGAAAAATAATGTGTCGTCAACAAATAACATGAAATTTATTATAAAACAAAAAACCAACGCAAATTTCGATCAGAGTTGAAGGTATTTTGCAAATAAAAAAATCAAAATTATTTTGCCAATTTTTTGGAGAAAAAAGTAAAGTCATTTTAGTACCCATCAATTAATTCAATTTTTGAGCATTTTATCCAATAATAAAAAATTATTATCGAACTAGCATAACAAAAATAAATTATTACACTACAATAGCATCTCCCCAAAATAAATTTACTCCTTTTCTAGAATTAATTAGGGTTTCATAGATGTATTAGTATAGTTTTTGAGGTTAATGTTTTTCTCTCTTTTTTTGGTTTTTTAAGTTTAATGTTCATAATATTTTGTTTATTTCATAAGTTGTGTTTATTTTGGTTCCATGGATATATTTACAATAGATCCATCAAACCGAAATATGCTTAAACTTGTTAGGTTTTTTTAAAAAGATTATTTCGTTAACGTCTTGGTAATGTCATGCATGACGATCGATTATATATGTATTATCTTTCTTTTTTGAACTTTATATATGTATTATCTTGCTATATTGATTCTAATGATTGGTTTGTCGTGTTGCATGACAATTATATTTTTGACGATGATGAGGAAGTTCAACTCTAAAACAAAACAAAAAATAGAAAAAAATCAAACTCGCTAATTTCCGCGTTATTCTAAATGATATTTTATCATTTGATTATTTTGTTTAAATAGTGAAGTAACATGCAATAGATTAGAAACAAAACCATTTAGATATATATTTGTTGTCATTTTGTCAACCGAAACACACATATATACTATAACTTAAAAGTGGTGGTAAGTTGGTAATCGATCATGGCAAATCGTAAATTCACTTCCTCCTAAATTTGATTCTCACTTAAAACAAAAATTATTTATGTTGGTGGTAGTTTAGTTGAGAGACTGTTAGGGTTCCAAAGTCCGACCTTATTAAAAATTCGGTGAACAAACTTTTTCAATGGCTATATCCAATTGTGTGAAATATAAAAGAGTTTTCAATTGTTTGACATATACATTCGATAATAAGTTTTAAGTTAATAAACAGTTTCATTGACTTTAGAACAGAACTTATAATGGTGGACCTTACATAAGAGAAAATAATCTATATATATGAGCTTCTAAATTTCTAATACGAGCACAATCCAATTTAAACAAAAAGTAATAATTGAAACAAACAAGATAATATATATACAAACAAACATAGCTGTTCGGTTGGTATTCAGGTATCCCATTTTATAGATCGGGTTTAATCAATATTTATTATATAAAAAAATATTATACGTAGCAAGTGTACTGTTTAATATTTACATATATATATGGCTAAGTGTGTGAAAGGAATCAGAATAGAAGTTTATCCATTCATTATCATTTGTCAGTTACCTAATAACTTATTTTACTTATAGTTTATGAAGAACCAGAAATAAATTATTCGTACGGATTTTGGTTAAAGTAATTTGATCAGACCGAATTAATGGAGGTGCATGTGTAAGTAGTGTATATAAGCAGGAGAATAACAAAATTATACTATATATCTATCATAGAGTTTTTAATTAAAATATTTACAAACAGATTAAGTTTTGTTTGTCTCAAAATAAAATTATGCTATTTAAAAACTGAGCCGGCTCCGAAGTCGATGAAAGATTAGTATTATTTTCATCCTTCATTTACAGATAATCCCAACTCATTTCTTTTTATATATATGTAGAAGCCTGTTCAATGCATTTTTGTTTTGGTTTCTGTCGCGACAATCAGAGAAAAGGATGCAATTAAAAAAACGCAAGTACATCGAATAAAGAAAGACAGTATATGAGTCTTAGCCGATGAGGAGAATAATTAACTGTTATCAAAAAACAATTGTGAACTTATTAAGATGTAGTGTATATATACTGTAAGAAAACAAATTATTGGTCAACCAATTATATAGATTCCTTTTACGTGTCGATTTTTTAGAGAAATTAAACGTTTGAGCAACATTGAATTTTTGGGATATTTACACAAGGCTAACTTTAATAACAACAAAAGAGATATTACACAAGACTAAAAACCAATCATATATATATATTAAGTTCAGTTGTTTAATTAAATAGTAATATCCACTTTAATCGCAATAAAAACTAGTTGACATAAAGAACCACCATGATAAGCAGAAAAAAAACATATTTTTTGCCCAGAAAAAAAAACAGAACAACATATTCATATTAAGGTTTGCAAAAAAATTATGATAAGCCTTGGGCGATTTACGCCCTCTTCATCACCCTCTTTCCTACTCTAATTTTCAGCATTTTCAACAACTTTTTTTTGGAGTGACCTTTTTGTTCAAGATTTGTTTCGACCCAAGATTGTAAGCAAGATCAATACATTTTAATCGTCGATGGTGAAAATGTTGTTAATATTCTGTTGCATAAACCCAAGCTCTATGCATTGAAGGATTTAATCTTGGAATAATTTATGGGGCATGCCCTCCTTCACATTGCATAAAATATGGACCCAAGATTGTTCAATCTCGATTCATCCCTTATTTCTTTTTAAAGTTACTTATGTCAACTTCAGAAATCGTATTCTCTCCACCACCATATGCGATTTAAAAACCATAATTAAGTCTTTACTGTGCATGCTACTTTGGATGGACATAACTATTGTCTTTTACTCTCTTATTCATATTTTTAATATGGTTTCGATGATTGCAAAACTTATTTACTCGCCTATAGAACTTGTGACAATGAGATTTTACATAATCAGTTTTTCCATTTAAAAAAAAAAAGCATGTTCGAGACTGATGCATGTTATTTCTAGTTTTGGTCGTCTGGATGCAACTCAAGTTTATGGGCCTTGGCCATATTCTGTGTTGACAACATAGAAGTTTGGAGAGATGATGATTTAAGAACTAACTAAAATAAATAAAGTTCAATATAATAGTAGTAAAATCTTTTGTCCATGCATGTGAAACTAATTTTTTTTTTTTTTTTGGGTGTGCTAAAGATGGGAAAATAATTTCAACTAAGAGATGACATGTATAACGAAAGATGGCATGAGATATGATTATAAAGCACACATTCTTAAGCAAATTGTATGGCATGAGATATGATTATAAAGCACACATTCTCAAGCAAATTGTGTTTTACAAGTAGATATGTACGTATGCCATAGTACTTAAAATACTTATCCTACTAAAAGAGATTACACACAACAGAAATATGAGATTTGATCTAAGACGGTCGAATAGGTGGATGGTAAAATGAACAGCATTGAAAGATAAATAAAATAAATGTGTACTCTAATGAAAAATGCTTTTCGATGTGTTTAATTTATGATATATTTGGTTGACATACTTATGGTAATGATGATTATTATTCAAATGTGTGTCTTTTTATATTTCAGGAACGGATGATCTTCAAATCTTCGCACCATTATATATACCGATATTGCATTAGCCAAAACTCAACACATGCACGTTAAGAACAATCCACTGTTTTCAGCAACCCATGTTTAATGTCAATCCAAAGATTCAATGTTCAAAAAACATAGTTGGCCTGACTAATCTTTTTAGTGAGTACAAAAAAAAATAGAGAATCTAATACCAAGACATAAGAGAAATCTTATATACATATATAACCATCAACACCAAAAGAATTCACAACTAAATGTTAACTCTATAAACCCATAAGAATATTACTGAAATATTTTGTATCAATTCTCTTTCTTTTTTTTGTTGTTAAAAGGTATCGATTCATAAGAAAATATGTGAACATAAGCAAAAGAGAAAGAAAGGGATTTTTCGTGTGCAAAGGTTAGAAGCATGTTGTATATATAGGGAAGATATGAGATTAAATCTTTTTACATATCCATACTCATTGCATAAATTTTAGAAAAAAGAAAAGAATCCAATTACATTTTTTTCTGCCATGCATGCATATTCAAGATTTTCACCCACAATTATGTGATATAACTTTTATTCTTACACAAAATTCAGATACGGAACAAAACCACTTTTTGCTATGGCCATTAACATCTTTAGAAACACAACAATGGATAAGTGATAAACATCAATAAAGTGGTGTGTCAGATACTCAGATAACTTGTAACTTTCCGGTTACATTTTGAAAACCGAAATGACATTGGAATTACTAATAAAACCAAACCTAACAATTGACCATACCAATCAGTAACAGTGGTCCATTTTCTCATCTCACACATCACATCAAAACATTAAATACCCTTTTGCTTCCAAATTTCATTTCTCTCAATTTTTTTACTTACATCTTTTTCACTGCCCAATAACCAAACATTTAGTGCTCCCTCTCATCTTTTTAGGCTTTTGTATCTTCTCCTTTTCTCATACCACACCTTTCCAGATTTACAAAACCAAATGGAGAAAAGTAGCCTGCCACAAAAACATACAAAAAAAAAGATTCTTTTTCCATTTCAAAATGTTTCAAAATCCCGCCTTAGAAACTTGGTTAGAGCTCCTCATGAACAGCTTGAAGGCACTTTAGATTCGATTATAACCCGAGCTCCTGAAGCAAGCCTGTTCAAGATACATAGAAGTTTAGATAAGTCTATAATGAATCAAGATAAACAATGCTAACTTTCTAAAGAGCCATGTCAAGATGTTGTTTAAGTTTTTACCTTTCGTCGATCTTGATCACCTTCTCCTCGTCTTCTCTAAAAGAATCTGGCTTCCTCGAAGATTCGGTTATTCTTGTACTGCACACATCAGTTGTTTCAGTAACTTTTGATGAGTCTCTTGCCTTGTCTGAGACAGGAGATCTCATGGACTCGCTTCGTGGTTGTTGCTTGCTTATTGCACAAGAAGCCTTTCTTGAGCGTGGGATGTGTTTCGAACCACCAGGTTTTGAGTCTCCGTTCTCTGCTACACCCATTAAATTGGATGCCCTGAAAAACCCATTGAAGAATGTTTCCTCGAGATTCCACGGACTCAAATCAAGAACCTTTCCAATAACCAAAACAACAAAAAGAGATGGCATACAATTTGAAGGCAGAGGCTCTTTGGTTCTAAGAGTAGTTTCTATTTATGGATTCCATTAATTTGATTACTTTCTAGAAAACAAGAACTGGTCTTAACATCGAAACATAACAGAACCATTCAATAAAACACAAGCAGAACCATTTTTCCAGGTGATTCAGAAATCTACCTGTCACCATTGTAAGACGAAGAACGCTTAAGAGAAGTATCCCCATCCGTGGCTTCCTTCTTCTGTAGCTTTGTCTCGACCAAGCTCCCGCTGAAATACTCTTTCTCCTCCAACCTCAGGCTCATCAGACTCGGTGTTTCCGACAAACGGTCAAGATCTCCGAGCATAAACGACGAGGAGAAAAACGGGGAAGGAAACTTGGAGTGTCCGAATCTCGGCTTGTAAGTCGGTACAAGGCCGAAATTGTTATCCTTGACTGATATTGAGCCACATGATATCAACTGCATCAGCATGTTCGAGGCCCTAAGCCTCGAGTTAGCGGGCATTCGAACATCTTCTTGCTCAAGAATCCTAAAACTATTCATCTTACTAACATCAGCTCTTATAAGAGACTCCAAAGTATCGGTCTTTGCCCCCAGCGATGAGGCGCTGTTCGGAGAGACAGAGTTTCTTGATATCTCCGCGCTCTCCTCCCTCTCCTTCCCTGCACAAGAAGCCTCCTCGCTCACGATATTGTTTCCGCTGGATTCTGGTCTTGATGATCCATCATTATCAGTTGAAACACCTCTGCTAAAGGTCTCGGTAACAGTTTCATCGGTTTGCGTAGAGGCATCCGCGAGTCCCTCGCTTTTATACACCTTGTACTCAGCCAAACACCAAGAAGATGAGTTCTTGGCGTCTCTAGAGTCAGGGGATACACCAGAAGAGGAAACAGAGCGAAGAGCCGGAGGAGAAAGCTCGTCGTCTTCCTGAGAATGCTTGTTAGTCCCCTTCCCATTGTTCATACTCGAAGAAGAAGACGAATCATCCATGCTTCTAGATGATGGTGGCTCCACAACTATCTGCTTCATGTTTTGTGTCGCTGAATTCGCAGTTGGACTAAAGTGATCTGCAACAACATAACTCTTTATCTTCTGAAGATTTCTTCATTGAAACAAACACCAAATGATTCACAAAAAGAAGTGTTTTTTTTTTATTCACCTGAATTGGATTCATCAAATAGCTCAGAACCTTTAAGAACATACTCATTCCCATGAGCTGGTAGAATTAAGTCGTCTTCTGATAAGTCATGCCAAACAAAACCATTCCTATAGCTTCTGCAGATTCAATTAAGAAAACACTGAAAAAACTAGAAAAAAACTTCTTGATTCTTGATTTCAAAGAGAAGTGAAAAATTCAAAAGAAAGTTTATACCTTTTACTAGACCAAGAATACATTGAAGCCATGCCTCTACCTCTAAGAACATTAAGCCTCTCTATAACATCTGCAAAAAAAAAACAAATCAAAAAGATTCTTCAAAAATTCCCAATTTTTAAAATCTCCCAAAACTTTGAAGCATTGTGATTTTTTTTACCTCTAAGGTATAAACCGTTTGGAGAAGAAACCAAGACTTCCATGAAATGAGGATGCTCGAGTTGACGATTCTTGGAGAGGTAATAAACAATTTGGACTTTCTTAATCTTCTGATGATACTTTGGTGATTTCTCTGTCCAGACTTTTGCTCTCTCTGGACTCACTTCTTCTCTGTATTTCTTCATTCTCGCTTCCATTTTTTTCTCTTTCTTTCTTTCTCAAGACCCAGTTAAAAAAAAAAACCCTAATTGGCTAATTCCGGCATTCTCTGTTTCGTTTCTCAATTTGAATCAGATCTATCAATCTGGAGGAAGAAGGAGAGAAAAGGGCAAAAAAACACAGATTGCTTACTTACTAGCTTATAAAGATGAAGACGACCGAGAGAAATATGAACGATTTTTTGGGAAGCAGTGGAGATTAATGGAGAGACAGAGAGACGACAGTAACAGTAAGGGAGAGTGAGAGAGAGAAAGATTAAGCCTTTACCTTATTTTTCAGACAGCTCTTCTTCTTTTGTTTTGTAAGGAGGGGAAAAAAAACACTGAAAATCACTGTGATTTTTATTCGCTCATGGCTTCTTCTTTTTTTGTCAATATTCATTCAATCTAATTCAGTAATATTTCATTCAAACTCAGCTTTTTGTTTAGAGAGGTACTTAGGATATAATTAAAGTTAAGAGTTCGAATTATAATTGAAATATTAGGGGGGGATGTGTGGTTATTCAATCATGAATTTTAATAGAATTCAAATTGATTCATAATCCAATGTTATTCAACTAATGATTCTAAATTATGTTTTAAAATCTAGTATTATTCGATTTCTTATTTGTAAATCATTCTTAAAAGATTTTAAAGTTTGGTGTTGTTCAATTAAAATTTTAAATACTCCACTAAAATGATTTTTAAAATTTGTATATTATCTGAAACTGAAAAACCAAACCAAAGCAAATCGAATTGGAATGCACTCAACCGGATCCGACATAAATATATGAATGAATCCTACTCTCATATATCCAAAGAACCAGAATCGAATCTGATCCGAACCGAGAACCGAATAAGTACTCGAAATACCTAAAATACAATTATATATCTAAAAATATTTGTTATATTTATAAATGAAATAATTCAAATATGTAAAATTACTATTATTTTTTGACAATATTTTAAAAATTACTATTATAAACCGAATATATTAGTTAGATTTAAACCAAAATAATCAAAATACCCAAAATATTCAAACATCGTTAGTTATATTTGTCAAAATTAAATATATTTTGTTACAAAATTTAACCAAATAACCAAAATATCAGAAATATCCGATTTTTTGAATATTTTAGATAAATTTTGGATAATTCGGATACCCGAAACCGATCTGAATCCAAGCGAAACCGGATCAAACCTATGCAAAAACAAAAAATATCCGAGTGGATCTTATACTGTGATACCAAAATATCTACAACCGAGAAAAAAAAAACCGATATGCACTTGAATGGGTATCTAAATGTCCAGGGCTAGTCAGCCTAGTCTAAATTGTAGAAGTGAGTCAAGTGACTATGATATTAATGGGATCGGTAAGCCATAAATGATAAGCAATTGTTTCTCAACCAAAAAAACGACCAAGTTAGTCAATTATGATCACTTTCGAGCAACACTCTCTCTTCTGAATTTGTGGATAGATATTTATGAGAAATTTTCATTTTGCATCTTCTTTGAGGAACAAATGAATAATATGATTAAATTCGAGCATTAACTTGCAATTTAAGAAAAGCTTAAAGCGATTATATATGCTTTCTCTTTCTTTGTTGGAAAGCTGAAATGGAATAAAAACTCGTGCATGAAGATGTCTTCTTGTTAGATTTACGTGCATCCTTTTTTTTTCTCTTTATCGTATGGTAATATATAAAATACAAATATTCCCAATCATGCATGTAATAATTGAATTTTAACTCAAAATATAAATATTGTAACTGAATTATTAAAAAGGAAATATTGACACTGGTTTTTTTCTTCAAGTGTCATATAGTTAAAGCGGGTTTGAAATACCCAACAACTTTTTTTTCCTCTTCTATTCATCCAACAACGTTTATTGGATTATCGGTTTCGAAAAAAAAAAAAACGTTTATTGGTTTAACTTCTTTTATTTTGGACTATCCATTCAACAATTAGAAGCATTATTGATTATATAACTACACCATCACTTACCTTTTTCTTCCTATTTTTATAAGATAAAGAGGTTTCCTTGTACTTCTTCTCTGTTCTTTGAGGTTTGTTTCATTTACACATTTTCCTTTCCTTTGTCTCTGGAAATGCTTTGGAGCCCATAAGACAAATGTTAAAAGAATCCAGCTATTTCCGTTTGGAACCCAATTTTGTTAGTGGGCCTGGTCAAATACTTCATCGCAACTACTCTTAAAACATATTTTTAGTTTGAATACATTACACTAAAAAAAAGTGGAAATCGTTAATATTGAGAGGACAAAAAAATGTGGTAATCGTTAATCTGTAAGAATTTTTTTTTGTTCCAAAATAATAAATAATTCGAAATATTGTACTAGATTCGACAAATTGTTGAAGCTCATTACCATTTTAGGCCCACTAATAACCATTCAATTATGCAAGATGATGAGCCAACTTTACACAACTCATCAACTTCTTAATCATATCATTTCTGAAGAATTTGATTTGTTTGTTGTAAAAGGTAATGAAGAAAATTTTCTAGTCGTTTAGGTTCATATAAACAAACGTACGTCATCAAACTTCTCCATTTATTTCATTATATGTTATACATCTTGTCATGGTGGTGTCAAGCACAAGAACAAAAAAGAAATGAAAGAAAGGAAAAAAAAAAAGCAATGGTGCAATTAAAATTATTAATTTCATCCAAACAAAAAATTAAGATTACTTATCATTTACGATTTATCGCTCAATTTCTTAAACTGAATTGTTGTAACAACCTGGCCTTGAAATGTTGCAAGTAAAACATAGAAGAACTTAGATCTTCTTTAATTATTTGTTTGGTACCATTTGCAGATTTGCTTATTGAATCGACTACAAGTAAAAATGGACATTTTGATTGTTTCGTATCCATTTTTTTAATGTCAATTGTGCTCTGTATTTACTATTTACTATACATCTCTTATTTTCAATTTAATTTTTGTTCGTGCTACAACGCTCAGCTTTGTTAGTTTTGAAATGCAAGAACACAAAACTTTCTCCTACTAAAGGCTATAATTTACCTTTTTCTCTATGTGAATGATTTGCCATGGATGTTAAGAGTAGGCGAAAGGTATCAACTTGTATTTGAAAAAAAAAAATAGATTAGTGGGTGAATTAGTCAAATAATATAGTGCAAAAAAGCATAAATAAGAAAATTGGCCCTCACACTTTTTCTTTAGGCTCCACCAACTCCTACTCATGTCGTTAGGCAAGAACTCACTGTTACTGTCGCTGACAAATTTAGTATTATTTTTCTATGTCTTCTTAGAAGATACTGTTTCAGATCTGTGGGTTCCAAAAATCCCAATCACTATACACTCATCACCCTCACATCATTTCATCTTAAAGTCTCTCTCTTTCTCTCTCTCAAGGGAATAGGGTTATTGCAACGGGCCAGGCCAGTCCATTTTAGCTTGACACGTTTTAAGCCCGGCCAGTTTTGACCTTTATTTAAACTTCAAAACATTGGTTTTTAAATTTTGGATATTGGGTCAGAACCTAGCCCGCGGTTAACTTGCAAACAAATTAACTAAAAAATGAGTTAATCTGCGGGCTAGTCAGATCATCTCTTGGATTAACCATAACATCCCACACGGGAAAAATATTTAAGCTCCAATTTTTTGCCATTCAATGACTTAACTCACGGGTTGGCCTGTTCAAGGCCAGACCGGATCAGCCCATGGACCCACTATAAGTCTATAACAACCTCCACATGGGAGAAAAGGATTCAAGCTCCAATGCTTTGGCATTCAATGACCCTTGGAAAGAAGACAAAGAAGAGTAGGCTCTTTTCTATACATACTTTGATGCTTGAATCAAAATGTGAGTACATCAGCAATCAAGGCAAGGGAACCCTTTGGTACTTGGTCTCTCTTTTGGAGTTAGACTCATCGCAGTGAACCCTCTTCCTGTTTAGATTATTTCCACAACTACTTTGTGACAATGGTGTTGTTTCGGGAATAATCACCGGTGGGATTTCAAATGACTCAAGCTGCGGCGGCGGATGACGCCATTGTGGAAGCTGTCCAGCCAGAAGCAGAGTCTGAAGCAAAGGCCCTGCTTTCAAAACCGCCTTTAAAAGCTTCCCTTTCTCCGGTAATGTCCTCTCCGGAAAATCTAACTCGATTTGCAACGATGGTTCGAAAGATGAGACAATGCTTTCTTCACCGTCAGATGAATGAAACCCATTGATGTTTGGGTCTTGTTCCTCTCCACTTTGGTGTTGAAAGATGAAGTTTTGTTCAAGAAGAAGCTTCTTGTACCTCTCTTGTGCTTCATCTTTCTCTTTGATAGCTTTGTTGAGGAGATCTTTGAGCTGCATTATCTGGTTGTCCTTGGAGTTTAGTTCTTCTTGGGCCACCATTCTTGTTTGCTCCAGCTCCATTGTTGTGTGTAGAAGTGAATGTCTTAGCTCTTCTATTGTCTGCCCACCAAAATTAACAGTTGGGTTTGGAGGAAATAAGCAATGAAAATTAGAAAAAGAAGGTGATTAATCTCTTGAAGAAGAATGTAGAATGTTGTTCAATTTACCTTTATACCACACTGGTTTTGGTGAACCCAACTAAGTAGATAATTCTGTTGTCTCTCCATCTTCCTCAATGGATCAATTCTAGAGAGATAGAGAGAGAGAAAGAGAATTATATATGACTTATGATGAGTGTATTGTTTGTAGTCATATAGTTATAAGTAAAATATAAGGACAAAGCTCCAAAAAATGTCTGATCCTTTTTTCCATCAAAGAGAATCTTTATTGACTTTTTTCTTCGCTTTTTGTTTTTACAACAAATACAAAAAAAATACAAAAACGCGTTAACGGTAATTATGATTAGTGATCATAATTTGACTGGACAGCAAAGTATGATTCTTAATTTATTCCATGGACTTCTTCTTCGACCTCGATTTGAGAGGAGAAGAGTTTTTTTTTTTGGTTGAAATGTTAAAGGCGAAGAGAAATTTACGTTGTAGTAAGAGAGTAGACTCTATTTTATGCTCCCTATGTGAATAAATAAGAGAAAGTACCACCAACAGATTTACTAACCTAATGTTTGTGCCATGTAAGAAAATATCACCGCTTTCAAGTTTAGTAAAAATCAAACGTCTATTCGGTTGTATACATCATAACAAATATAGTATGTTTTCTTAGTAAAAGTTACCAATAATATTCTTTATCTCAAGCAAAGACGCTTTTTTAGATATAATGTTGGAAAAACATTTCAACTTCTTCACCGGTTTATTATCTTATATAGCAGTTTACACGTGATCAAAAGATGTAATCAGACTCGTTTCAATGATATTTTGAGGTAGAGGTTGGTTTCAACGTCACAATATAATGTGACTAAGTTCCAACATTTCGGCTATGGCGTGAAACTTTTATTGACGCATTCTAATTTTGTGTCTAATTCACTATCAAACTTCTACGAAAATCTATCAGTTTTAATTTCTTTTGTTTTTAAGCTTTATTATAAAAATGAAAAATGATGAATAATTCCCTATTTTTGTTTTATTCTAAAAGTTTAAGTTAATGAAATGAAAATTTGTACATAAAAGAAAAAATTATATTTATCCCAAGCTAAAAATAAAAATAATAATAACAATTCTCATCGTCCACTTCTATCATTGTATGTATCACCGTTGGACCTTTCTGCGACCACTATAACCTCAAATATGATAACAAGATTAGACTGTGAATTTTGTAGTTATAGACTGTTTTTTTGTCTGAAAAGCTTAGACCTATAACCACTTATATTATTGGGGGTTATTGATCAACTGATTAATCATTAAAGGTTTTTTTTAAAAAAGAGCATGAAAACAATATCTCACCAATAACCATGACTTGTACTAATGAAGTATTCTATACATATAATCTGATTCGTTTGTAAACAAGCATAATATAACATTCATTTTATATACGACAAAATAAAACAGGACCCCTTTATCTTTTTTATATAGTTTTTGGATGAATTGGATCCTTTCTTTAGTAAGTTAATTTTTTAAAAATATTTGTCCCCCCTAATTTTAAAATATAGTATCAAAATGTGTATGAGTTATGGTCATGTCACCTATTCCTTACAGTCGTTGGCCCGGGCCTGATCTGAGATTTTAATAAGTTCCAATGGCAATGGGACCATACTATTTCTAAAATTGAGTCCACACGCACGCATTTTCTTTTGCGCATGTGAATTCACACGAGTGTCTACATACTTGTATTTAAAAAGTATGCAAAGATTTGAAAATATAAATGTGTGTGTGAATTGTGATATGTACATGGTTAGAGAAAAGTTGGTCAGCAAAAGGAGTACTGATAACCTAACATCTTCCCTTTTGTTCTTATTCACATGTCTGAAAATTGTTTCCGTTAGTTATTTTCAACAATATTACTTAATTTCCTTAATCATTATTACAAATGTTTCCCAAAGATAAGGCCAATGCACACTTAATAGTCAGTGTTAATTATCTACCGACGATTTTTTTTTTTTTTTGGGTTTTCCAAAAAGATTATGGATCTTTCACTCATAATCTCTTCGGTGTGTAAACTAGAACAAGATAATATAATTCTAAATTATCACTACTTTAATTGATCTATAAGATCAAGCTACAAAAATTAGAAGCCGGCTTAATATTAGGAGTGAAAGAATATATAATTTTGGTGGGTTAAAAAGAAGGGAAAAGAAAACCGCACATTTCAAAAAGAGAAAAAATAAGGAGCAACCAAAAAGCCCTTTATGTCCCATCCCAACGGTGTCCATTATGAATTATGATTGTGATGCTATTACAGGGGGAGAAAGCATTTATCATTCATTGGCCTAATATTTTTCTTTTGTGTACATTGACCCATTTTTATAATCTTTAGTAATTAGTAGTATTTTATTTCCTCCGTTTCAGATTTTAAAGTTTAATTCTTATTTTACAACGAGTGTTGTTTTATATTTTTAATGCAAAATTTTGAAAAAAATCAATTTTAACCCTATTGTTTTAATATATTAATTAGAGAAAAAAATATATTTAGTATATTAATAAATTATAAAATAAAGTTGTTAATAAAAATTTTTAATCTATTTGGAAAACTTTCAAATGACATTTTTTTGTAATGGACATTTATGTTCCATTTTAAAAGTTTGCTCGTAACATTTTCGGGGTAGGGACTAGAACACGTTAATTAGTCTTCTTTTTAGCATTGAACTTCGAAATTGAGATTTTAAAACGCATTTTTAAACTTAAACTTTGTAGCTCATTCGAATTATTTTTTTTTTTTCCTTCGATCATGCTAATATATGGATCTTAGTTTTGTCGGTACATAGTAATGCAAACCGCAGCTAGTTTTGTGAATTAATTGTCAAAAATAAATGTTGCTTCACTTATCATTAATAACTGTTACTTCACTTATAACTTCAATCTTAACTGAAAATATGTACATTACTGTATACATAAAATATACAATACCCACATCTAAACCGGTTAATAATTAAAAAAAATGCTTTTCTAATCACGTTGGATTTGCTTTCAATATTCAAAATTGTGATAAGAGGATCTACAAAACCCAAGAAATTAATAAACGGAATAAAAATGTAGTTTTTGGAAAGAAGACTGCTCGAAATGGCAGCCAAAGTTACAATTTAAAAAAAATATAGCAACTATATTTATATGAAAACACATGCGAAGAAACTCTAAACACATGAGCTAAGATATACATTAAATTGGGCTTACGTTTAATATTCTGCAATCATGTTGCCCGTTTTCTTTTTAGTCAAACTTAATCAGTAACACCATATCAACTAAATTTATGTAGTCAAACATAACAACTACGTTTATATGAAAACACATGCGAAGTAACCCTAAACACATAAGTTAAGCTAGACATCAAATTGGGCTTGTCTTCTGCTTACGTTTAATCTTTTGTAATCATGTTACCCATTTTATTTTAGTCAAACTTAATCAGTGACGCCATATCTTTTCTAAAGCAACGAGAGATTATAAAGATTTTGGAACAAATCGATGGAGACCAAAGCTCGAGGATTTGTGTTGGTAAACAAATTCTCTTCCTTTTGTTTCCAGAGAATTTACTTGATTCACAGATTTTGGTAGTGGAAGAGGCTCCGTTCTTGTAATATAGTAAAATAGATAGCAAAATTGTGGTAGAGTATGGCTCCATTAAAGATGGAAAGAGAGGTTTCGACCAAAAAGGAGAACAGAGAAAGACTCTGAATTGACTAGAAGGTTCGCAGTACTACAGCAAAATAACCGACTGACTAATTACCGGTATAAATGAGAATGCCTCAATTTGATCCCAATGTTAAAATGCCTCATTTTACTCGTACATGTAAACTCCAATGAATTAGTTTTAAGCACTAAATATTCATTAGAAGTTCTATTAGGCTCTTGAACACATTAATTAACATTACTTTTAAAAGAACTCGAAAATGATATAAGAATAGTAGTATCGCTCGATAAGTCATATAGATTTGTTAACATTTACCCAAAGATGAATTTTCTTTTACACCAAGATAATGGGCAAAAAAAAAGAAGGGTTAAAAGACTAAACTAAAACCAAAACCTAACGAAACTTACTGCTAAAGTTTCAGATTTCACCACTTCAATTGCTTATGCATCCTTGAAGAAGATAGGCAGCTTTGGTGCGAACCTGTTTAATAACCACATTATCAGATGAGGATCAAAGTAAGAAAAAAAGACTTGATTTGATCCGATTTCTACTCACTTTTGATGCATAAGGCCGAAGATCGGTGCTACTGATCTGACAAGAACAGTTTCTGAGAAACACAGCCCACATGTCCATCTGAACCGGCTTTTCCTCTACCAACTTACTTGAGAAGAGCCAGTTCTCAGCCAAAACCAATAAAATGTAAGTTCTGAAAAGGTTGCAACTCTTCTCCTTCAGATTGATAGACATCAGCGAGCTCATCAGCTTTTCGTCGCTGTCCTGTCAATAGAGAATCAAGACCAGAGAAAATGCATTTGCTTCCAGTCTTAACTTGTATTGTTTAAGTAAATTTGGTCCATGGTTTTTTTACCTTATGATCAAGTAAAACAACAAGCATTTGATTTGAGATGGAACTTCTCAGATGCTTGCTTCGAGCGTCAAAACCTGATACGGATTCCACTATCCTCAAACAATTCATGTCTTGAGGTACTCTAACATATGCATCAAAACCAGAGAAGCAACTTGCGTAATTTAATTAAACATATAAATAAGACAAAACAGGCCAAGGATGCTACAAGTAAAAAGGGAGGTCAAACCTGGAAGCAAGAGAGATTGCTATTTTCTTGCAGCTCGAAACCCATTCTTCCTCTTTGAAGGATCCAATAACAGATATTAAGCACTCTTGTAATAGAAGTGAGAGACCTTGAAGAACGCGATCTAAGAGCAGCCAAACGAGGATTTCAGCTATCTGTTCAACTTGTGATACGGTAAAAAGAGGATTTTTACACCTGAATCAATGAAGCAACAGAGAAGTCAGGAGTAATCAAAATGTATAAAACCGAGTCGAATAACTCTCTGGATCAAATATGGAGAAATGCTAAGTACTGACACAGTTAGATAGTCAAGATATAACAACATAATTACTGAATTTAGTACTGCGGAGGTAGAGGAGAACGTCTTTGCTATCTGTAAAAGAGAGTTTTGTGCCACAAACCTAATTTGACAACAAGCTGCGACAAATTTAAGCCAAGCTCTAATATTCTGAGGAGGACCTTGAGACTCGGAATCTTCAAGCCAAAAGTTAGTAGACTTCAGTAGTAGATAGTCTATTATAAAACCTTAAGGAAAGAATAACAGACAGATTAAGAAATTTACCAGCTTCAGCTAGTTCAACATCTTCTGATGTATTAATTCTAAACCCATATGATTCAAGAGCTTCTTTAAGTGTCTGATAGTTAGGAAGCCAGCCAATTTCAACAGGAGCTCCATCTACCTGATCAAATACACATCGTTTAAAATCGAAGGAGTCAGTTTCAGTCGAAACATAATGTAGTAAACCACAGAAGCTCAGGTAAAGAACATAAAGTACATAGCGATACCTCGTTTTGTGATAGCAGTATGGAGCACCAGAAGTCACAAGCAGATGATCTTAGATCTTCTTTTGATGAATACAACACTGATCAGTCCCAGACATCAATCAAAATCATAGGGTAAGCAAAAAGTCTGTAGAATAAAGAAACTTGAAGAAAGAACTAGAGACGAGACGTACACAGATCAAGTGTCCATTTGCATATAATTGTTTCCACACGCGCACATGTCAAGACCAGTTTTGTGAGCCAGCCGTTGAGCAGCAACCCTTCAAGAAAAGCTGTTCCTGGATTGTACAGTGAAAGCCTATTACTTTAAGCCGGAGAGAGTGGCATATTTTTCAAGGAAAAGGAAAATCAACGAAAGGCGATGAGGTCATAGAAGAACCAACCATTATCTGGACTAACATCCACCACTGAATTTAGCTGACCATTCATAAACTCTTTCAACAAGTAGCAACTATCGAGACCAGCAATTAGTGAATGTGTTGGAGTTTTCTGTATAAATAAAACATCGAAGAGGATAAATTTTACACAACTATCACTTACCCTGAAACAACATTTTAACATTTGAATAAATCAGCCTAACCTGATCTCCAAACATACATAATCCCCATTCTTGAATATCTTCTTCACCACCTATCTCATTCATCTGAAACATGCAATCCAATAATCACCAAACATTGCACAGACATAACGTTCTCATTGCACAGCTAAAAATATAACATAAATGGATTATTCATGCCTGATTCTTGCAGTCATCAACAATAGAAAGCAAAGCTTCTTGGCCATGTTCATCATCATCTGAATCGTAAAGCTTAGAGGCTTTCCGTTTCCTGTTGTCCTTGTCTATACGCTTGCTCTTCTCTTTGTAAAAATCAGAGAGAAGATCATCCAAACCAATAACTTTCTTCCTGGGGTGTGACACAATTGAAAGATAAAAGAGTTAAAATCCTTAAAGTTCAGAGCTTTAATTAGAGAAAAAAAAGGACAAAGCTTTGAGCTTTCATAAGAAAATTGAGAGGCTTTCAATTAACCCTAAACAAGACCAAGTTAACAAAATTGACCCAAATCCTTCAGAATTCGAAAACCCTAGTCTACCATGACTCCAAAATTTCCTTCGCCATGACACCAAAACCAGCGAAATCAGGAACTAAGCAAGTCGGAGAAGGGTATGAGGATAAAAAGGATTGACCTTTTCTCAACTGACGCTGGAGGGTTAACAAGAGGATCTTCGTTCTCGAAATCAAGAGGCCCATCCAAATCCATCGTTAACTCTCTCTCTCTCTCTCTCTCGCTCTTAAACTTCAGGCTTCTTCAATCTCCTTCCTTTGAGACGAAACCCTTACAAAAATTAGCAGCGTCGGGAAGCGCGAATCAGGGGAGTGTTTAAAAGGGTTTCTGGTGAAGAATCAGCATTTTCTTCTAACCATTTTTTTCCCTTTGTTTTAGCTGTAAAAATGCTAATCACTAATTAAATTTAACAAATCCCAATGCCAAAATCCTAAACGTCTTATTTGTATCACTGCCTCTATTTCAGAAATAATTGTCATTTTGACATATTTTACATAAATTAAAAAATTAATGCAAAATTATACTTTACTTTTATTAATACACTAAACAAATTTATCTTTTTATGAAACAGAAAAAATATTGATGATGTAAATTACAAGAGTTTGAGTTGCAGTTGCAAATATACAAATGAATATTAGTAATAGAAACACTGAAATACTCAGGTTTTCCAAACAATTTTCTTTAAGTTGGAGAGGAAAAATCATAATCCCAAATTTGCAATGTAGTGAGACAAGCCCGAGTGTTTTGAGTAAATATACGGCTATTTTGTATAACATATGAAATATATAGTATAAAGTGATCAATGTTCGGAGAGAGAGAGGAGAAAAAAGTGCCATTTCTATTTTGTCTCTTCGGTGAACGGCGGTCTTCACCGGTATTGTGAGAGGTGGTTCCATCTTATATATATTTTTTTTTAGGTCGAATTTTCTTCTTGTATTAGCTTCGTTTTTCTTTTGGAATCGATTTTATGGGGTTTAATTTTTCATATCTGGCCGGATCTAGGCAGAATCGAAACTGCATGTACCAGATTTTTAGGATTTTTGGTGCAGCTCGCTGCAATCTCTCTGTTTTTTCGATTCTCGTCCTAGATCCATAAGCTAGAACTGTTTTTCGGTGGCTTGTGCTTCGTGAGCTTGCTGGCGTTTCTTCCTCTTCTTTATTGGAGGCAGGTTCGGGTCCTCTTCGGTTCGATCTTCACCCTTCTTCTTCCTTGGAGTTTGGTGCTACCCGGGTTGGATCATTCGCTCTATGGCTCTAATTTACTGATCTGATCAAGATCTCATCACAAGTTTCTATCTACGTGTGTTTAAGACGTGTTCATCGACTCCACCGTTCCCGGGTGACTTTGCGTTTTTGTCTTGCCGGGTATGAAACTTTGATTTTCTAGAATCGAAAGGTAGACTTTTAGGAGGAATTTGTTTATAGTTGGTTGGTCGTGGACATTTTCGATAATTCTCAGTTCTCCAGAAGTATGGAAAGCTCGTTGGTTAGTTTGCGTTGTGTTTTAACTGCTGGATTAAACTTTTCATAAAGTTTTTTTTTCTGTTTTGGTTTAAGCCCATGGCTGGTTTTAGTTGTCCTTTGCATAAGGCCTTGTCTCCACGGAATTGGTTTTCGCTGGAATTTGTTCTGGAGATTTAAAGTTGTTTTGTCGGATTTGTATTTCGCAAATGTATCTTTCTATGTTTATAATGAAAATCTTCAGATGACAAAAAAAAAAAAAGTGATCAATGTTCATTTTTTTTTTTTTAATCTTTTTTCCTATGAAGTGTTTAATATGTTTGTTGTTGGATTAAACTTGAAGTAATCCTAAAGAGATTAGGATTAGAGATTATATTTAAGAGTTATCTAAATATAATAAGAATAGGAAATTGTCCTAAAGGAAAAAGGAAATATGTTTAGGTCTTTCTCTATATAAGGAGATGCCAATGTGTGGCATAACTTATGAGTTTTCGAGAAAGATTGTGAGAGCTTAAGTTTTGAGTTATTTTCTTAAGCTAATAAAGAGAGTTATTTTTTATCAATCTTTGTGTTTCTCATCGTGTTACAAGGTCCTATAATTCTATAATTGGTATTAGAGCTTAAGGCGATCCGATCAAGAAGGAGACGTGATCACAAAGTTCTAGACACCAAGGAGATCGGCGAAGTCGAGCTATGGCGGATATCTATCCTCCTCCGCGACCGAGGGATGATAAGATGATCTCGATCCAGTGTCCTATGTTGTCATCTACAAATTACACTATATGAGGCCTTTTGGGAAGGAGCCCAAAAACAAATTCGTGCGCGCTTTGCCATATGAGCTCAAAGCAGACAATATCATACTAAAGGAGGAGTTGGGCATGGGCTTGAAAAACTCAACAATTGGTATTAGAGCTTGCGTGAGATCGTGAGAAGATGGGAGATATCGTCGCCGAGGTGGCGAAACCAAGAGAAGGAGGAGGTCCGTCTTCAATCACATGTCTGATGCTTAACAACACAAATTATACGGTATGGGCCATGAGGATGAAGATAACACTCAAGGTTCATAAAGCCTGGGAGGTCATGGAGACGGAGAGGTATCCACCAGATGGCGAGAAAAACAACATGGCCATAGCTTTACTCTTTCAGTCAATACCCGAGACGCTTATCCTATAAGTCGGAGAGCTCGACACAGCAAAAAAAGTATGAGAAGCAATCAAGGCGAGACATGTAGGAGCAGAAAGAGTCAAAGAAGCTAGGTTGCAAACTTTAATGGCGGAATTCGATCAGCTCAAGATGAAGGACTTCGATAAGATTGATGATTTCGCAGGAAAGTTGTCCGAAATACAATCCAAATCAGCTGCCCAAGGAGAAAACATTGATGAGCCTAAACTGGTTAAGAAGTTTCTTAAGAGTCTTCCGAGACAAAAGTTCATACACATAGTGGCTTCACTTGAACAAGTGTTAGATCTTAACACTACGAGTTTTGAAGATATCGTTGGTCGATTAAAATCCTACGAAGAACGTATCTTTGAGGAAGAAGAAGCTCAAGAATATCAAAGCAAGCTCATGTATCTAAACATGGAAACTCGAGGAAACCAATCAAACCAGTCAAGTCGAGAAGACAATGGAGATTACAGAGGAAGAGGTCGAGGAGGACGGTTCAGAGGAAGAGGTCGCGGACGGACTAACAGTGGAAGAGATACATCAAAGGTGACATGTTATCGATTCGATAAGCTAGGTCACTATGCCTGTTTATGCCCCAATCGACTACTCAAATTACAAGAAGCTGAAGAGGATGAGAATGATGACACGCGAGATGCGAATCAACTTATGATGCACAAAGTAGTATACTTGAATGAGAAGAATTGCATTCCAAGTAAATACGAAACAACCACTAGAGACGAGAATGTGTGGTATCTTGACAACAGAGCTAACAATCACATGACTGGAGATCGAAGATACTTCTCATCAATCGATGACTCTGTAACATGGAAGGTACGATTTGGTGATGACTCTCGCATAGACATCAAAGGAAAGGGCTTGATATCGTTTGTTGACATGAATGGAGAATCAAGAACGATGGCTGATGTCTATTTTATTTCGGAGTTAAAGAGTAACATCATCAGCCTCGGACAAGCTACAGTATCAGGTTGTGACATAAGGATGAGAGGAACATGTCTAACAATGCATGATCGTGAGGGAAAGCTACTCGTCGAAGCAATCCAGTCAAGAAATCGATTATACAAAGTGCATATGGGTGTAATTGACAATACGTGTCTACACGTAAAATCAAGAAGCGAGTCGAGCAGATGGCACGCAAGGTTAGGACACGTTAACTTTGAGACCATAAAGTCAATGATACAAAGAGAGCTTGTTCAAGGAATTCCAAGTTTTAGCATTGAGAAGAACCTATGCGGATCGTGTTTACTTGGGAAACAAACAAGACAAGTGTTTCCTCAAGCGACTAAGTACCGAGCAGATAAGGTACTTGAACCTGTACATGGAGATCTCTGCGGTCCCATAACACCAAGCACTTTTGCGGGAAACCGATACATATGTGTCCTCGTAGATGACCACTCGAGATACATGTGTACAGTCTTGTTAAAGGAAAAGAGTGATGCTTTTAACAAGTTTAAGAAATTCAAGAGTTTGGTGGAGAAAGAATCAGGAAAAAGGATACAAACATTCAGAACAGATAGAGTTGGAGAGTTTCTATCACATGAGTTTAGCTCATTCTGCGAGAATGCCGGCAAAAAAAGACATCTTACTGCACCATACACTCCTCAACAGAACAGTGTAGTTGAAAGGCGGAATAGAACTTTGATGGAGATGACAAGAAGCATCATGAAGCACATGCGTGTGCCAAACTACTTATGGGGAGAAGCAATGAGACATTCGACATATCTCCTAAACCGAATAGCCACAAAAACACTCAAGGATAGAACTCCATACGAGATCATGAGAAGCAAGAAACCGAATGTCAGTCACCTTCGAATATTTGGGTGTATTGGATACGAAAAGATAGAAAAACCACAACTGAAAAAGCTAGATGACAGGTCAAGCATGCTCGTTCATCTAGGTACTGAACCAGGTCTGAAGGCATATCGGTTACTTGAGCCACAAACCAGGAAGATAGTAGTGAGTCGGGATGTCTTGTTTGATGAAACAAAAGGATGGAATTGGAGTAACAAACACACGAGAGAAGAGCATGATGAAGGCTTTAACTTGGTACTAGGAAAGTATGGGAATCGTGGCATATAAGGCATACAAGAAACAAGAGAGATCATGGAGAATGTCGAAGAAGAGCAGGTTCATGAGAATGTAGAAGATGCTGGAGAGGATAACGATGATGAGACAGAGGATAATGTGTCGGCTGATGCAGAAGTTCACGATAAAGCGGCTCAAGAAGGTTTACCGTTAGTCTTGAGAAGAAACATAAGAGAGAGAGACATAAGCCGAAATACCTAGAAGACTATGTATTATTTGCAGAAGAAGAAGGAGAGAGGCTACTCTTATGTATAAACAATGAGCCGAGAAGCTTTCTTGAAGCCAAGGAATCGAACGAATGGATGTGTGCGTGCGAGGATGAAATACATTCGATTGAAAAGAATCATACATGGAGTCTTGTGGATCTTCCACATGGAGCAAAACCAATTGGGCTTAAGTGGGTGTTTAAGCTCAAACGAAACTCAGATGGGAGTATAAACAAGCACCAGGCTCGGCTCGTGGCCATGGGATACGTTCAATGATACGAGATTGATTTTGACGAAGTGTTTGCTCCAGTAGCTCGACTCGAGATAATAAGACTACTCATTAATCTTGATGTTAAGACAGCCTTTCTTCACAGAGAGCTAAAGGAAACAGTTTATGTCTCCCAACCTGAGGGGATCGAACAGAAGGGAAGTGAAGAGAAGGTCTATTGACTCAATAAAGCGTTGTATGGTTTGCGACAAGCGCCGAGAGCTTGGAACACTAAGTTGAATCAAATCCTCATGGAGCTTAAGTTCAAAAAGTGTTCAAAGGAACCATCAGTCTATAGGAAGGAGGTACACGCTAATTTTCTTCTCATGACAGTTTACGTGGACGATTTATTTGTCACTAGAACAAATATCGAAATTATCATTGAGTTCAAGAAGGAGATGGCGTCTAAATTTGACATGAATGATCTCGGAAAATCACTACAAGAAAACAGGCCAATTTCCGACGGAAGTTTCGACGGAATGTTATCCGTCGGAAATTTCCGACGAAATTGCGACGAAATTGTGACAAAGTAATAAACCGTCGGAAATCCGACTGTAATTTTTGACGGATAAGATTCCGTCAGAAATTTCCGACGGTTTTTCGATGGAAAATATCCGTTGGTTCATTCCGACGGAATTGCGACCATATTGTGACAAAGTAAGAGACCGTCGGAAATTCGTAAGAAGTTTCGGACGGATTTCCGACGGATTTTTTTAGCCGTTTGAATATTATAGCCGTTATGTAGTCGTTGGAATTATGTCAGAGATCCGTCGGAAATCCGTGGAAATTCCGTCGGAAATGTGCAGATATCCTCCTTACTATTAATTGAGAATCCATTTTAATGAAAAAAGCTTACTTGTCAACTCTAGAATCAAAGTTAGTGTATTTTTTTGATGACATGTAAATGTGACATGTCAAATTTCCTAAAACAAATGAAATGTTTTGATTGGTTGAGTTAAAATTAAATAAATTATAAAATTAAAACATGAATACACTAGATTTTAACACTAAAATTAATAAATTTAAATTAATATAAAATAATAATTACTATAAATTTCAATTTATTTTTACATATATTCATAATAAATTGTATAAAATATGATTACGAAAATTTTACAACCAATATATATTATATTTTTATATAAAAAATAATAATATATTATCCAATAGCATAGTAAATACGCTATACCATTTTTATCACTTATTATTTTTAAAATAAATAAAATGTTTATGTCATACTCATTGTAGATCGAGAATTTAAGATCAGAAATAAAATAAAATGTAACTGGATAAAAGATAAATTATAATAAGATAAAACAATTATGAATAAGAAGTAGAAGTAAAAAAAATATCTCTACAGTTTTTTTTCCATAACATTCTCGTGCTTTAATTTACGGAGTCATTTAAAAATCTTAAGAAATAAATTTTATAATAAACACATGTGCGGCTCAAATTTTATAATGAACACATGTATGCATGCCAACCATAATAAATTTATTTTTTCTTCATCAAACCAATTTCTCAATATTGTTCAAAGAGATGAGCGGAGAGCTACCGGAGAATTTTATAAAATATGATTTCATAAATTTTATAGCAAATTTTTATTAGAATTTTTGTTGAAAAAGAAAATTACTACTAGATTATCCAACGTACTATATTTATTTTCATGATAAAGCTAAATATTATATTTTAAAGTTTTTAAAAATTATTTGTAATTTTTGTTAATATTTAATATAAATTTTAATTTGAAACCATATGTCATAAAATGCTGAAAATATGAAATTCTTATTAAATAAAAAAACGATAGAAACGGTTTTCGTGATTGTTCTTAAATACCAAAAACTGCGTCGTGTAAAAACATAACGTTTGCGGAAAATATCAGAAAAACTAACCAACATCTAAATATTACAATTCAGTTATTTTTAACTCATACTTACATGCATAAATATATATATTTATTTCTTTTTAAAATTTAACCATACATTATAAAAATATATATTACAAAACTATACTTTTTTTTTAACACATAAAAGTCCTACTTTGATTTTTTTCCACAAATATGCGTGTGGATATAAATATTAATTATGCAAAAGTCATAGTCGCATGCGAACTTGTCGTGCGTGCATTTTGTTAACCTCGATTACAGTCCAATTTTAATTTTAGTTATTAAACAATTTTTTTTTTAATCTCTATATGTCCTAAGAGCGGTGAGGTGGTTGGTACACACGAACGTGCAGACCAACCATCTACCCGCTCTTATAATAAGTAAAAATTGTAAAACCCCTTTTGGTTTAATTAGCAATAGGTCAAGGAAAAATATATATATTGGAAAGATTATATTGTGTAAAGAAAAAAGAAAGTATAGTATAGATAATATTCAAGACATATTATAAGAATTAATTATTATTTAATATAACTTTTACGTTTGCAATTATATGTTACTGTAAACGGTAGAAAAAATAAAAAAATTTAAAATAAATCAGTTTCAAAAAATACAAAACGATATGAAACGTTTGTGTGATTGTTGTTAAATACTAAAACTGTATATGTATAAAAATATAACGTTTACATAATATATAAAAAAATTAATCAATACTTTAATATTACAACTATTTATGTCTATAAAAAAAGTATATATGTACATGCTTGCATCCCAACCACAAAAATCAAATAAATTATTATATATTTTAATATTTTTCAGTTTATTTAGTTATCATATTTACACTTTTTATCTAAGAAATTATTTTAAAATATTGGTTAATGGCTTTTTATCTTTAATTTCTATTAAAATCTAGAACATTTTTCATTTGATTTATCATTATTTTATTATTATTAAATATTCATATAATGTTATTATTAATATATAATTAATTCTGTACAAATAGATCAACTTTAATAAAAAATATAATTATATATTGAACATATAAAATATTTTATAGCTCGCACAGGGTACGGCCGATCACCTAGTTTTCCTATAAATGCAAGTCCCCTTCTCTCATTCACTAGAAAAACAACAAAAGAAAAAATATCTCTTCTAAAATATTAAAAAATGTCTTCTTGAGATCCTTATAATTATTTTCGATCATGGATAGACAAGCCTCATCAAATTCCGGCAACGGGTCTTATCACGGAAGAGTACAAAGAAGGTTTGCAAGAATTCATGGTATTCGCGACGATACAGGCGAAAGCAAAAAAATCCGGTAAAATTTATTGTCCTTGTATAAAGTGTCGGAATCGTAGATTCATCGTGATAAAGAAAGTATGGTCACACCTGTATTGTAATGGATTTGTGGCGGGTTACAAGATTTGGTATTATCATGGAGAAAATGATACAATGGTGGATATTGCTAGTTCTAGTGAACAATTTGTTGGAGATAGTTTAGAGGAACCTAGAACGGATCAGGTAGAAACTTTAGGTCATGTTCAGATGGTGAATGATGCGTTTCGTGAAAGTATACCATCGATTGCTGAGTATTGAGATAGAAGTAAAGAACCTAACTTAGAAGCTCGGAGGTTCTTTGATATGTTAGACGCTGCTAAACATCCGTTATATGATGGCTGTAGAAAGGGACATTCCCCTTTATCAGCTGCAACTAGGATGATGGGTATAAAGACGGATTTCAATTTGAGTAGGAGTGTGTGGATGCAATCGCAGATTTTGTGAAAGATATTTTGCCTCAAGATAATCTTGCACCTGAATCGTACTATGTGATAGAGAAACTTGTTGGTGGCCTTGGATTGCCCTATTAAATGATAGATGTGTGCATCAACAACTGTATGATCTACTGGAGAGAGGATGAAAACCGTTCGACATGTCAATTTTGTCGGAAACCTCGGTATAAGGAAACAAGTGGAAGAGTTACAGTCCCACATAAACGAATATGGTATTTGCCATTAACTGAGAGATTGAAGAGGTTATATCAATCAGAGCGCACAGCGGGGGCAATGAGATGGCATGCAGAGCATAACACAACAGATGGAAAAATTGATCATCCCTCTGATGCGAGGGCATGGAAATATTTTCAATCTGTGTATCCGAGTTTTGCGTATGAGGCAAGGAACGTCTACCTTAGATTATGTACTGATGGTTTCAATCTTTTTGGAAAGCATGGGAGGCAATATTCATTGTGGTCGGTAATTGTTACACCTTACAATTTACCGCCAACTTTGTGCATGAAACGAGAGTTCTTGTTCCTTAGCATTCTCGTTCTTGGACCAGAGCATCCAAAGAGATCACTTGATGTGTTTCTCCAACCATTGATTTATGAGCTGCAAATGTTATGGGAGCATGGTGTTGAGGCGTTTGATGTTTCGACACATAGCGGATCTTCTTCTGATGTTCCGGAGTCCCAAGAATCTGCTGCCCGCAGTCGGATTTCTATCGAAGAACTTGTCCAACAGCCGAACCGAAAGCACTGCACCAAACTCGACCCGGATTGCGAAGATGGTACATGGTAATATGTTGTCTAAAATTTTTTATATTTCTTGGCCTTTAATTTTTTCTAAATTTAAATTTCTTTCTAAAGTTTTTTAATCTACAATTTTTTCAGGTTCGGTTTGGACCCTGAAATCAACAAGACCATATTGCGGATGTTTCATACCATGTTGCACCACCCGTATGAGACCTACTCATCGATGCTGCCTGACGTGCAAGATTCATGGCATCGATCTTTCGCCGTAAGTTTTTTTTAAAGATTTTCAAATTTTTAAACAAAGTTTTTATTTCATTATATCTTACATAATTTGTTTTTACAGCAAGAGTTCACTTGGGACTGGCAGAGAACCAAAACCGTTCTCGACGAGTTCGACAGGTTCACCGCCATCCAATACACGAGACACATGTACGAGTGGAAGCAAAAGTTCATCAAGGAAAAAGATCCGCCGAAGGATCTCGAGGAGAATGTCTGGAACGGTTTTTTCGAGTATTGGAGTCGGCCTGCCACAAAGATACAATCCGCAAAAAACTCGAAGAACCGGAAGAGTGACCGAGGAGGAAAGGGCATGTATGTTCACAACGGGGGCGTAAAATCGACCTTACGTCAAGTGGCTGAAATGGTAAGTAAATTTATTTATTTTTCATAATTTTCTTATTTATTAAATAGTTTACCTTATATAATTTTATTTTTCAAAGAAGATAGAAGCGGGTGGAGTCGTTCCCGATTACCTCGACGTTATGGAGACGAGGCACACCAACAAAAAGACCGGGGAAGTCCAAGACGTCGGTGTTCGGGAGGTTGTGGAGAAATGCAAGAAAAAGAAGTTCGATCGCCTGACCCAACTCTTCTAGGAAAATCAAGATGACTCGACCTCCTCGAACGAGCTAACCCGAGATGAGATCAACAACATTGTTCTCTCGGTGCGTTTTTTTTATTTTGATTTTAATTTTTATTTTAATTTTTATTTTAATTTTTGATATCTAATATCTTAATAATTTTGTTTAGGAAACTCGGAAAGTAAAAGGTCGAACCGTAGGGTTAGGCCCACTTCCGAGATTCGATGGAGCTGATTCTTCTTCTTCGGGTTTTCGTTACTCTTCGCAATATCAAAAAGAGATCGAAAGGCTTAGCCAAGAAGTTAAAGAGCGGGATGTGATTGTCGAAGAAATGGGGAAGAAGCATGAACGGTTGGAGTCCGAACACCAATAGATACGGGAAGAGCTACGCCAGATGAAAGAAATATTGGAAGCTTCGTTTCCACATTTGTTTAAAAAGTAGTTCGTTTGTTCTAAACAATTTCTTTTATGTCGTTTTTAATTTTTACTGTAAAACAAATTTATAATATATTTTTATTTTCTAAAATTTTAGTTTTTTTAATTATTAATTTAAAATTAAATTCGATATAATATAGATTTTTTTTTTTTAATAATTTAACGAATTATATAAATCCGTCGGATTCTGTCCGTCATAAATCCGTCGGAAATTAATCCGTCACACATTCCGTCGGACATCCGTCGGAAAGAATTCCTCATAAATCCGTCGGAAATTAATCAGTCGGAAATCCGTCGGATGTTCATCCGTCAGAATTTCCGTCGAACATCCGTCGAAAATGATTCCGTCGGTAAGTCGTCGGATTCATCTCCGACGGAATCCCGACAACCTTTCGATCTAATTTTCCGACTACTGAGTCGTCGGAAAGCCGTCGGAAAGTATTCGACGACTTATATCCGTCGGAAATTTCTTACGGGTTACCGACCGACGGATTTTCGACCAAAGTTGAATTTCCAACGAACTGTAACCTACGGACTCGGTCGTTTCCGACGGATTTTCGACGTAAATGGCCGTAGGATTTTGGTATCTTTCTTGTAGTGAATTGACATATTATCTCGGGATGGAAGTATGTCAACACGAGGGAGGAATAATGTTGAATCAGAAGCGTTATGCTTCGAAAGCACTTGGAAGAATCAAGTTCAAAGAAATGAGGGATCTCATCGGAATTCAAGATTTGTCAAAGATTAACTTCAAGTTTAAGGGAAAAAATGTTGGATTAAGCTTAAAGTAATCCTAAATAGATTTGGATTAGAGATTATATTTAGGAGTTATCTAAATATAATAAGAATAGAAAATTGTCCTAAAGGAAAAAAAAAAAATATCGAAAGTAATTTTATAGCACAGCATAACAACAAATTGAGTTATTGCATAAGAAGATGTGCTATACAAGAAAATGACAATGTGTGGTATAACTTATGAATTTTCGAGAGAGATCGTAAGAGCTTAAGTTTTGAGTTATTTTCTTCAGCTAATAAAGAGAATTGTTTTTTATCAGTCTTTGTGTTTCTCATCGTGTTACAAGATCTATAATTCTATATTAGTTTACTCTTGGAAGAATGTGAGCTCAATGCAATAAGACACATTAGATATCAACAATACATACTTAGAAAATATATAGTTCTCAAAAGCATTTAAGATCACTCCAAGTAAAAAATTTGTTTGCTTTAAGTCGAGAAACATTTCGAGCCGGCCCTGCCGTCTAAAGATCTAGGATAACGTACAAGATACAGGGTGCTAAGTATAATTATGGATAATTGATTTACAAGATATTTCGATAATCTTTGAGAAATTATTTTATGTAGATCCATTAGGTAAAAGTAAAACATGTGTATTAGAATAGAACAAAAAACAAAGAAAGAGAGCTATAATTAGCTTAATGTTCTCCGAACGGAATAAACAAAACTAAAAAAATAACAATACATCCAATTGATAATCCAGAACGATAAAAGAATTTCTTTTTGGCTGTTAGAAGAATTGCTAAACGGTTACAAAATACTTACAAATTTGTACCAAAAAAATTATGTATTATATTGAACAGAATGGTATTAGTCGATAAATTTAAATGGTACAAAAAATTCAAAATTTTCCAAAACCTATTCAAAAGGAAAAAAAAAACTATTAGAAACGCATTCGGATAACTCAAAATTTGGGTGTTATTTTCCAGCCATGTGCGATCATGTTACACATGACCCCAAAAAATGAACAAATGCAAGTGAACATTTTTGCTTCTAAATTCCCCACTTGCAAAGTTTGTTTTTTGTAAATAAAAATAAGAAAACAGTTTTTTAATTTTTTTTTTTTTTTTTATCTTTATTTTTTTATTTTTTTGTTTTTAATTTGTTTATTTTTTTTTAAATTTTTATTTATTAAAATTTTTTTTTATTGTTCAAATTTTACACAAGAACTTGAATTCGAATCGACTACAAGTCTATAATGATGTAAAAATGTCTTTTACAAAGCTTCTTAGAGTCAAATAGATAAAACAACAACTATCCGGCGTGCGTTACACATTGGTTAGAGTGAGACAGACGCAAATTCGAACATGACAGCTCTCTTACGATGTAACATTGCAAAAGCAACACGTGAACTTTCGTTTTGGAATGATTTGAGATTTGCATGATCACATGATTACTATAATTACCCTTTTTAGATTTTTAAATGGATCGTTAAAAAGGTAACCATAAAATGACAAGAAAACGCTTCCACAATCTGAGCTATAACTCAAAGCAAAACAAACCACGTTGAAGCATATTAAAGAAGAGACGGCTCTCTGCTAATAATTTATTCATCTATAATTCAACAGACAAATATCAATTTGTCTGGTAAATGATTACAAACAAATTCAACAGCTTTTTTTTTTTTTTTTTCCTTCATCAAGACTTTCTTGAATCAGAGACGATTACAGATTCAGATTCAGATTCAGATTCAGGACTCTCCCTAAACTTCTTGTAAATATCACCTTTGTAAAACTTTCTCGTCCTTATCGCTAGACCCAAAGACACAAGTGCTCCAAAGAACGTTACTGCAGCCAAAATCACAAACGGCAACTTATAGCATTGACTTCCTAAGCAAGTCAAGTCCTTTACATCTTTTCGGGTTAGCCCTCGAGCCTTTAATTGCTTCAAGGCCTCTCTATCGTAAAGCATTCCCGTGACACGAACGTTCAAGATGTAAGACCCGAGCGGGCTAGCGAGCTGTCCGCAATTGAACAACGTAGAGTAGTACTTGAGCCCGAAAAGCTCTGAGATGATAGCAAAGAGCAAAGGAAGCTGCGCGCCGAATGAGAATCCCATTAGAACCGACGCTATGTATACCGAGCCTGGTACCGGGAACGCGATGAGAAGGTGCCCGGCGCAACTCAATAAGAGGACTAATGTCATCATGAGCGGTCTTGGCAGTTTATACTTGGCAAGCAAGTATTCCGAGACAAAACCAGAGAACACTCGACCGAAGTAGTTCCATATGCTAACTAGAGACACAAAAGAGCTAACTGTATGGTTCGGGTAGCCGAGGGATTCCCCTATCTGTCCTAGATTGTCTACGGCAGTCAAGCTCGATCCTAAACCGCAGAAAGTCGCAAGAAATAGGATGATCATGTCGACACTGAACAATGCTTGGAGTATTGTGTAATCTTCCCCTCTTGCCGGTGGATCAAAAACCGTCAAGAAACAAGATTTGGCCTCCTTCTCTTCTTGATCCGCCTTGGCGGTTTTGTCCTGATCAAGATCAAGTGCTTTCTTGGGTTTCTCAACCTTAACCTCGCTCGGCTCTTCCACAGGTAACTTCTTCATGTTCCACACCTCAATCTCTTGCTTAACCGCAACCGTGAGAGGCACAAAGAGCAAAACACAACAGATCGTAGCGCTCGCCGTGTAAGCGGCTTTCGTGAAATGAACTTGCTTCTCGGCAATGTTCATAGCCATGAGGAACAAAGCCAAGAATATGGAGATATAAAGGAATTTGTATAACACTTTCAGCTCATTCCTCTGCCTCACGACCTTCTTCTCTCTTATCGAATACACTAACACAAGCGAGACCACAGCGGGTAACCAAGCGATCAACAGAATCAAAGACTTGGAATCGTTACCATAAATCGCAAAGTAAAGCTGCGTCATGATTGCTCCACTTAGACCAACGTAACCCTTGAGCAAACCAAGCATAACTCCTCTGCTTTCAGGGAAGTTCTTGACACAAGTAACCAAAGCTCCCGTGTTTGCTAAATTCTGAGAGTTGGCTCCTATGCAAATGTAGAGACACATTTGCCAAACCTTTGGTCTCGCTACTTTTCCTGTAACGGTGAGCCAGATCATGAAGTAACCGACGAAGTTCATCGCCGAGCCGATGATTAGGACGAACCAAGTCGGTGTGACCTCGGCTATGAGACCGGACATGACTCCTACGTTTGCTCCGAGATCTTTGAAGAAACCTAATAGGTTTAACGTTGTCTGGTCGTAACCGAGAGTGGATTTGATATCTTTAGAGTAAGTCCCGAAGAGATAAGTGGCTCCAGCGCAAGCCATGATGAGGAACGAAGCAAACACCATGAACCATCTTCCATTGAAGAGGTGAATCAAGAATCGTACGGTCTCGCCTGATTGATGAATCTCGTTTCCCATCTTGGAAACAAGAGTGAGGGGTATATAATCAAGATCTCTGTGAATCTGATCAGAACTATGGAGAGATTGAGTCTTTTGAGGATTATCTTGATTTGGTATTGGGCTGATCAAGAATGAGAGATGAAATGATTAAAGTACTGTTTTAGTGCTGAAGGAGAGTCTTCAGGGCTATAAAGTAGATCAGAAGAATAGGGAAGTTCTTACATAAAACAATTGTCGGAAAGTTTTGAGGAAGATTCGCCATTTTATTGAATCCCAGAAAGAAAGGAAAAACAATTAAGATTGACCGATTTATCTGTCTTTGCTAATTTTGTCGGTTTGATATTACTGTCAAAAAGATAATGATTAACTTTCTGACATTTGTTGATGTTCTTATCCTTTGGACAGTGACATCTAACAGATAAAATTAGGAAAGACAGGTAAATATAAAATATTTGTGTTTTCAATTAAGAGAGATATAAATAGACAATAATCCAGTTCAAGTTGAATTTATCTGAAAACAAACCGGTCTAAGTTGACCGGATATCTGTTTTTAAAACCCTTTTCTAGTTACATCATGTGGAGGCTGACATGAAAGTAATTATCATTAGTAAACACTAAACAGTATCTAAAATGTTTTTTTTTGTTGTAAAGGATCAGTATCTAAATGTTGCTTGAGATGGTCTCAAATACTTTCTGGAACAATCTGTGGAATCACCTAAATAAACGAAAAGTTACTCAAAAGAAACATTTATTCATATCTATACAATGAAAAAACCCAATAACAAATTTTTGTAAGAAAATCAGTAACCATTTTATATAAAATGGCTGGGCGGCCCATACATTTTGGGATTCGAACAACACAGTCTCGTTATCCTTTTTTGAGCAAAAATCCTAAATCAAAAGGCTTAAAACATTTTAGGGGTCATATTGAATCAAAAATTTTATTTTTTTCCCAAATCTCACCTTATTGAATCTAATATTTATAAAATTATTCAAAATCTCAGGTTATTAGATTAGTAATTATAAAAGTTCTTTAAAATCTTAACTTATTAATTTTAACTTATTGGAAAATAAATATTTCAACAGTAAAATATATCAAAAACAATTTGGAAAGATTTATGAGGTGATTTGTAGTTAAAATAATAGATTCAAATACCATATGAGATGGTATTTGAGATGGTATTTGAGAAAATAAAAAACTGAACTACCATCTCTTTTCTTCTTGTTACTTTAATGCCTGTTTTTCTTTTTTCCTTTCTTCTTCTCTCGTTCTTCCTTCTTCTTTCTTTTTTTTTTTTTTCCTTCTCCTCTCAAAGATATTCTCTTCAATATCTCTCATAGAAAAATAAAATAATGAAAATAAAAGTAAATAGAAGTTTTCATTACTGGTAAAATTCCTATAAAATTGTACAAAACAACGAGAAGTAAAGTCAAAGTTGTTAGATCCTTATTGATCAAAGGCAACAGATTTTAGCGATTTGTACATATTGTTCTATTAATATTGAACAAATAGTTCTAAGTACCAACACAAATTGATCTTTTAGTTAAGCAAACAAGGCGGAGTCATTAAAATTAATTCAATAAAAAAAAATTATAAGTAGATAAAAATTTAAAACAAATGAAGTGTAACAAATTATTTATTTTTTCTTTGTCTTCAAATTTCTTTTAATCACCTTAAATTTTGTAGCAATAAATCATCAAAATTTGCTCAAATCTCATTTTCCTTCAAAATTTTCCAAAGGGGGCTATTAGGAGATGGATTTTAAAGAAGTTTTAAAATTTTGAGATTCCATCATTATTGGTTTATAGATTCTTAGAATTTTAGTAGAATTCATTGTTATTGGTTTAAAGATTTTAAAATTTCATCAAAAGTCCTTTGTTATTAAATTTTTTTATGTTTTAAAGATTCTATGATTCTATTAAAATCTTGTGTTATTGGGACATGAATTTTAAACAATTTAACTCATAAAACAAGATTTAACAAGATTTTTAAAATACTACATATATGGTTTAGATTCTCAAAGTCATTATAATAAAATATGTTTTATGGATTTTCTAAATATACAAACTCTTTCCAAATCAAACAAATGTTTTTACAAATTTAAATCAATCAAAATTTTATAACTCCTTCTCCCAATAAATCTAAACTAAATCCAAATTCTATCAAATCATTGATCCAATATGCCCCTAAACCGTAAGACTAAACGGGCGCTATTCCGTTTTAATCGTGTTTATTTTAATGACTAATATAGGACGATCATGGACTTAATTTTGCATAATGACATGTTTAGGCCCGCAGATTGTAAGCCCATGTCAACAATCCTTGATTCAAAACTTCATGTTCCACACACCTTCCTCTCTTGCTTGATTGCAACCTCCACAATACTCACAAAGAGCAAAAAGACAGCAAAAATCTATCAGAAGTTTGAAAACGTTTCATTCAATCCAACAAACAAAATACTGTAGATCAATATTAAGTAGCCATGTATATATTTTTGTTATAATTACATATTTATATTAAGTAAGAATATGATATACACATAGAAAATAATGATGATGTGGCTGTTTTCATGATAAAAATCCAAACAGCAAGATAATTAGAAGAAAACAAATGTAAAAAGAAATTGTAAAATGATGAAAAAAATGAATGTAAATTTTGTGTTATTAAATGTAATTCAGATTGTTTGTTAACTTTTTTGATGGGTTATATAAAGAACCAATGCAGTGATATATACAGTGAAGCGGATGGCTAGACTATTGGGAATCTAGGCGGTTTTTGTAAAAATGTGGTTGTTCTTATGATAATAAATGATGAAAAAACGAATGTAGTTTTTTATTTTATTTTTGTGAATGTAACTAATAGTTCGGCTAAACGTAAATCAGTTGAAGTTGAAGTTGTAGAAGCCAACAAGTCTGATACGCGACGTATCAAAGCAGTGATGGTTCAAAATTGAGGGACTGTCCAATGCCCAATGAGTTTTCTGAGTTGGAATTGTCATGAATTGGAGCGGCCTTATGAATTGACAATTCCACGCCTTAAGGATTTACGTAAAAAGTATTTCCCTGAGGTGATGTTTTTGATGGAGACAATGAACTGTAAAAATGTGTTGGTGGATTTGCAGGAATGGCTAGGGTATAATAAGGATTTTACTGTAAATCCGGTGGGTTCTTGTGGTGGTTTATCTCTGTTTTGGAAGAAGGGAGTAAATATTGATTTTCAATTTGTGAATAAAAATCTTTTGGATTTTCAAGTACATTGTGGTGCAGTATCCTTTATGTATCTTGTGTGTATGGAGCTCCTCAAGCGAATGGACATGCAACAGTCTGGGAACGACTTTCCAGAATTGGTTTATCAAGAAACGACAGCTGGTGTATGTTCGGAGATTTCAATGAAATTCTTCATCATGGTGAGAAAGTTGGAGGTCTTAGAAGAAACGACTCTTCCTTCTTGCCGTTTGGAAACATGTTGAATATTTGTGATATGGTAGAGCTTCAAAGTAAAGGCAATAGGCTAACTTGGGGAGGTTGGAGACGTAATTTATGGATTCAGTTAAGGCTAGATCGGTGTTTTGGCAACAAAGCATGGATGGCTCAGCTCCCTGGTTCCAATCAACTGTTCCTTGAGAAGAGAGGTTCGGATCACAGACCTGTTTTGATCAGTCTTGTGTCCTCTCAGGAAACTTATCGGGGCCAGTTTAGATTTGATAAAAGATTCTTGTTTAAGCCTCGAGTAAGGTCATCCGTGATGAAAGCGTGGAATGGATTGGTGCATAGGGAGATAGGCTCTGTGGCTGATAAACTTCGGAAGTGTAGAAAGGCTTTGAGTATGTGGAAAAAACAGAACCCAATAAATGCCAAAGATAGATCAGTGCAGATTGAAAAGGATTTGGAATTTCAACAATCGGCAAACCAGCCGAATTCCTTCATGATTAATCATCTGAAATGGGATTTGATGTTGGCTTACAAAGAAGAAGAAACTTTCTGGAAGCAGAAGTGTAGAACCAAAAGGCACAAACATGGGGATCTAAATTCAAAGTTTTACCATGCTGCTGTTAAAGCGAATAGAAGCAGGATGAATTTAGATGTTTTATTGGATAGTAATGGGGTGGAGCACAAATTGGAAGCTGCAAAAGGAAGTGTAGCTGTGAATTATTTCAATGCCTTATTTAAATTTTCGAATCCCCAGCCCTTTGATTCTTGGTTCCAAGGGTTTGTGCCTAGGATTACTGATGTAATGAACTCGGCTCTGACCAGGCCGGTTTCGACAAGAGAAATCAAAGAGGCAGCTTTCTCAATCAAAGCGTCAAATGCCCGTGGTCCTGATGGCATGATTGGCCTGTTTTTCCAGCATTATTGGGATGTTGTGGGAGAGAACGTCTCTAAAGAGGTTGCAGATTTCTTTGAGCAGTGCACCTTTCCTAAGGAATGGAATCTCACTCATCTATGCCTCTTACCGAAGGTTCCAAATCCTTCGCTAATGGCGAATCTCAGGCCAATAAGTATTTGCTCGGTTTTATACAAGATCATCTCCAAAGTTTTGGTCCGAAGGTTACAACCCTTTCTAGCAGACATTGTTTCAGTTAATCAATCTGCCTTTGTGGAGGATAGGCTCATCTCAGATAATATAGCCATTGCCCATGAACTAGTTCATGCTTTGACAGGTTCACGATAAAGTTTCTTCTGTCTATATGGCTGTGAAGACTGACATGTCAAAGGCATATGATAAAGTTGAATGGAGCTATTTGAGATCGTTATTGGCGGCTTTGAGTTTCTATGAGAAGTGGGTAAACTGGGTGATGTTCTGTGTGTCTTGGGTGTCCTTCTCGGTTCTTATTAATGGCAATCCTCACGGGCTCATTATTCCCCAGCGTGGATTAAGACAAGGAGTTCCTCTATCGTACTTTCTCTTTGTCTTATGTACAGAAGGTTTAACTCATCTCATGAACAAGGCAAAAAAGGAAGGGTTATTGAATGGCATTCAAATCTCAGATAATGGTCCATCGGTACACCATCTCCTGTTTTCGGATGACAGTCTATTCATGTGTAGAGTGGATGCTGCTCAATCTCAAGTGTTGAAGGAAATTCTTAAATGATATGAGGACGACACGGGTCAGACGATCAATTTTGCTAAATCCTCGATATCCTTTGGATCAAAGGTGCCTATGATTATTAAGGAAGGAATTTAAGATTCTTTGCAAATTTTTAATCAATGAGGGGCGGGGAAGTACTTGGGATTGCTGGAATGCTTTAGTGGATCTAAGGTTGAGATGTTGGCTTTCATTAAGGACAGCGTTAAATCTAGGCTATCAGGTTTCTATGCGAGAACTTTGTCCCAAAGTGGTAAAGAGATCCTCCTAAAGTCCATTATTTATGCTCTCCCGGTGTTTGCCATGTCAGTGTTCAAGCTACCAAAATCGGTTTGTGCAAACGTTACGAGTGTCATGGCGGAATTTTGGTGGAGTTTGGTAGAGCACAAAAACAAGATACATTGGTTAAGTTGGGATATAATGTGTCTGCCTAAATGCCAGGGTGGGATGGGATTCAAAAACATTGAGCTATTTAACCAGTCTCTTCTAGTTAAGCAAGCATGGAGAGTTCTTCACGTGCCACAATGTCTCCTTGCTCAGTTTCTCAAAAGTATCTATTTTCCTCACGGTGATTTTCTATCATCTCCCATTCTGCAGCGTCCATCGTTCGTGTGGCGAAGTATTGTCCACGGAAGAGAACTACTTATCAAAGGCTTACAAATTAGGGTCGGTAATGGTCGATCTCTAAGTGTGTGGATTGATTCATGGCTTGACGTTGATGGGGGTCGTGCCCCTTGGAGAATGAACTACTTTTTTTTTACTTAAATCTAAAAGTGGATTCTCTAATTGATGTTACAAGGAGAAGATGGATTCGAAGCAGACTTGAAGAGATCTTTCTGCCTCAGGACATTCAAACAATCCTCAAGCAACCTCCGGCGGTTCTCCTGGATGATTTCTGGAGTTGAAAATTCAAGAAGAATGGAAATACTCGGTGAAAACTGGGTATTGGATGATTTACAATTTGCAGAATGAGGTTCTTATCAGCCAGGTGACAATGCTTCCTTCACTAAACTGCCTCAAAGAAAAGGTTTGGGTTATTAAGACTTCGCCAAAAATCAAAAACTTTCTTTGGAGGTTACTTAGTGGTGCGATTCTGGTAGCAGACGCTATCTCTAGGCGTGCTATGAAGATTGATTCGAGATGTCAACTGTGTGGACATGAAGGGGAGTCGATTGATCATATCTTGTTCCAATGTGTACTGGCGCGTCAAGTGTTGGCTATTTTTCATATTCCTTCTCCAAAGCTAGGGTTCAATAAATCCTCAACTTTTGCCAACTTTGATCATCTTCTCTCTTTGGGAAAGGCCAACATTATCCCGACAGAAATTAGTCGTACCTTTTCCTGGGTTCTGTGGTTTATCTGAAAAAATAGGAATGAAGGAAAAGTGTTCTCGCCCGTAGACACTATGGCGAAAGTACAAGAGGAAACTAATTGTTGGTTTATGGCTCAATCCGTCTCGATTTTTGTTGAAACTCAGGACATAGAGGTGTGTCCAGTGGAAGTTTCCCGGTGGAGACCACCACCTGCACCGTGGTTAAAATGTGATGTGGGTGCAATTTGGTCTAAACCCAACTGGATGGGTGGTATGGCTTGGGTTCTAAGAGATTGGGAAGGTCGGGTGTTGCTTCATAGTCGTAGGACTTTTGAAAGTATTGACAGTTTGGATGACTGCTATTTTCTGAGCTTGATATGGGCTCTTGAAAGCATGCTTAGTCATAGAGTAACTCATGTTATTTTTGGATCAGAATCGGTGGCCTTGGTGGGTGCAGTGAACATACCTATAGCGTGGCCATCTTTTTCTTTTCAGGGTTCGGAACTTCTCTTATTATTGTCCAATTTTTTGGGATGGGAACTGAAGGTTGTTGTTCCTAGTGCTATTAGAGGGGCTCATCTTATTGCTCAAAGTGCTTCAGTGGATTTTCGCTTGCAATCTTATGTAGCTTCGGGAGGCCCACGGTGGCTCCAGGACGTCTTTGATCATGAGAGAGTTATACCTTCTTCTTAGCAATTTTCTTTCTCTCTGGTTTTTTGGGGATTTTAGTGCAGTGAGTTTCTCCTGCTGTCCTTTTTCGTTTGGGCTGTGGTTACTAGTTCTTGGATCTTTATTGGTTCTATTTCACCTTGTTGTAAATTGGGAACGTATATACTTCAGAGCCTGGGATTTGTGTCACAACTTATATATATATTTTCTTAAATTTCCGATATTGGGGCATGTTCTTCAACTTGGTGTAGTAGGACTAGTGAACGACATGGTGGACCAGCAATGGTTGAATTTTTTGTTTTTGTTGCTTAGCTGACCAAATTTGATTTCAAGTGAAATAGAGATTGATGTTCAGTTCTATGTTAGTGTTAACGTTTTAATATTTAAAACATTCAATAGATAGAACAGATTCAATTATTCTACTAATCGCTAACCACTCATCAACTTCTACAATTTTGTTTATTAATATTTTATTTATTTTTCCTTTTTTAACATTATATTATGTCATTCCAGCTTCTTAATTATGTATAATCTGTAATATGTGAGATTGCTGATTGGACACTAATGTTAACACAAAACTATCTACACATCATTTATTTATATATATGCGGTCGGTTGGCAAAAATTGATAGTTTATGATAAGTTGATAACCGAACATGTCTATATCTTATCCCTTCTTAATTTTTTTACATTAACAAAAGGTGTAGAAAAGGCGTGTTTGCTAAACTTTTGCATTTCTGCTAAGTACTAATACCTAATCTATACTATTATTTGAGCAGATTTGAGCTCTCCTTCAAAGTTGAAAACTGAATTACGCTTTTGCCATTAATGAATACAAAGACTTAGTTGTATAATTTCATAATTTAGCTAACGTTTGTAATCGTTACGTGTTTGATTATTGGTTACTCTATTTAGTTGATTGATAAAGATTGAATTACGCTTTTATCCTTAGTCAACTGTAATAATAGAGTGTGTAGTTCCGTAATTTCGCTGCTTTATATAATTGTTGCGTATTTAGCTAATGCTTTCCTTAATTTATTAGTGCGATATTCGCGATTAGTCCGAAAAATGTAATATTCCCTATTGTTTGGTTGATATTTCCTATTGCTTAGTTAGATAACTACGATATATAAAAGGATAATTACTATTTATTATTTATTATGTTATTGTAAGTGTACCGTCCCGTGATTATCGATGTATATCTATATATTTATATAATTAGGTATCGTAAATAACGAACTGAAACCCTAGAGTTTGTTCGGTATAAATACTCTGACCATCTTCTCATAATATTAGCACCGCGTGGGTTTTTTTATTCGTCGGTTTAGGGTTTCGTCTGCATAGTTTATAATATCGATCGTCGCGATTGCGTTATTGTTTCAGCGTTGGTTACAAGCTATGTTATTGTTTTAGGGTCGGTTTGTAGCTGCGGCATGTTTGCTCGCTTATATACGCATCTTAATACTTATTCTTCTGAATATAGTTTTGTGATTCCGTGTAAAGCTGCGGTGGCTTACGAGTTGGTTGATGCGTCGCTGTCTAAGCTCGCTGTTCTCCAGTTTTTTTTTCGGGTGTACCCTTATATACAACGATTATATAATTTTTAATGTTTTTGTTTGTTTAGGTTTAACTCGAAACGATTTAACGGTCTATTTCGAATGTGGTTCGGAGCTTAAATCTGAGTTCTTCGAAGCTGTTTATAATCGTAGCATTCGAATGGATGGGTGTTACAATGTCCCTTACCTCTTCATCGATATTAAAGAGAGACGAGATTTGTTTTTGAGTGCTATATTTTACGTGATTTAGTAACGTTGAAAGGGTTTTCGGTTGATGTTGTTGTTGTGTTTTCAGGTCTACGGTCTGTGTTGACAGACGAGGATTGTATAGACGTCGGAGGTATCCATTGTTTATTTGTTGGGTTGTTTTGTGCGTTTTTTTTTTGTCGTTCCGGATGGGTACGAGTATAGTTGACTTGGGTCATTGAAAGTGTGTTTTGTTGGCTTGGTGTGTTATTTGTTTTGGTTTCTGTGTTTCGAACCTTTCAAAACAATATTCTAGATTTGTATTGTTTCTATCGTTTAAAATTTGCTTTTCTGCTTGGGTTTGAATTTTTGTTTGTATTTTTATGGTTTGACCCATTTTAATCAATATAAATGTTTTAATAGGTGCGAGAATGCGAGTGCGTCGTTGTTTTGATTGGGATGATTGCACGTCTGACTGGATGTTACGTGTGCATCTTCTCGAGTTTTATGGTTAGTAAACTATTTAGTTGGTTACATGTGTTTTTAATTTAAGATTCGTGATAACGTTATTGTGATGGTATGCTATGTTTATTATTTCGGAGGGTATTACTGTTCTTGGTTCGATTTTCTGATCTAACTGATATATGAATTCGTGCTGTATAGGTTGTCACCTGGATTGTATTGGTGCCTATCGTCTTAGTGACACGGATGATGCTGCGATAGTCTCTGATGAAAGTTTCGAAGTTGGATCCGACGATGATTCGTTTATATCTGGATCATCGCTTTCTGTATCAGAGTATGAGCCTGATGGTGATCCTTACCGGTCTAATTGTTCTGCTAGCAGTGGTGATGACAGCGATGCTTCGTCAGCTGCTTCGCTTAACGATGACGATGACGTTGAGTACGATGATGGTGAGCTTGGTGGTGGTGATAGCGATGCTTCGTCAGCTACTTCGCTTGACGAGGACTGTGACGTTGAGCACGATGACGGTGAGCTTGGTGGTGGTGATAGCGATGACGATGAGCGTGATGACGATTCTGATGATGATTGGTGTGATGAGGGTGGTGGTGATCATGAGTGTGGCAATGTTGTTGCTGATGCATCGATTTTGCTTCCCCGTCGCCAGTCTACCATAGACATTCCTTTGTCGAGGCTTTGTCTTACAAATTTTTGTGGTAGTGTTTACGTGAAAATTCTCCGAGTCTATGCTCACGCTTCTGTGGGCGATTCGAGGAGTATGGGCCTGATTTTGGTCGATAGACATGTAAGCCTCTACACTCGGATTATGTACTGTGTTATTTATTTGGTTATTGTATGTTTAAAGAGAAACGTCGTCAAAACTAAATTTTTATGCATAGGGTGTGAAGGTCGAGGCGACTGTCGATTATGAGCTGTATGATAAGTTTGTGTCTATAGTTACACAAGATGTGTGGGTGACTATACATGACTTTGGAGTTATACCACAAGTTGGTTCTCTCCGGACAACTTCTCATGGTTTCAAGATGTGGTTTACGCCGCTAACGTATGTTCGTGAGAGTACTTTTAGGTGTCTACGAAGTTTTTTTGATTTTGTTCCTTTTCAGCAGATAGTGGATCGTGTTCATGACAGTGATTATTTAGTTGGTATTGGCCTTTGTTTTGATTTTTGGATGATATAATATGTCTTATATATCGTTGTTGTAAAAAGCATCCCTGTGTTTTATCCATGTTCCGTAATTTTTGCAGATTTAGTTGGTGAGGTTGTTCGCGTGGGCGATTTTGGTCCGCTCGGTCGCGATTTGGGTGACAGGCGATTATTCCCTCCGTGTGATGATCCTGCATGGACCATCGTGTTTGATATTCGTGATGAAAGGTATTTCGATATTCTGTTTTCGCTGTTTGGTTTTGATATTTTGAACGTTTTGTCTCTGATGATATATCGCTTAATTCATATTAGTCATGTCATTATTCAATGTTCGTTGTCTGGACATATGGCCTCGCGTTTTTACGACGATTGGAATGCCGCACGTGGTGACATCGTTGTGTTTGTTATAAGATGGGGTCTTGTGGATTATTTTCGAGATAATTTTGTATGGTCTGTTATTTGTTTAGTTCTACATCTTTTTGTTTTAGTGTATTGATTTTTATCTATTTGTGTTTAGGTAGGGTAGCTGTTTCGGCGACGGCCTCTACTCGCGTCATGTTGAATCCTTTGATACCCGAGATTGAGAAGTTTAAGACTAGGTTCGTCTAATATCTCACGTCTATGTTTGGAGTTTAGTGTGTTGTGACTTGCTACTGAGATTATATTGTTGTTGGTGGTGATTGTTTCTGATTTGACGTTGCTAGGTTACCAAGAAAGAGACGTCGTCTATGTGTGAGCAATGACGGGGCTGATGTCTGATGTGTGCATGGAGTTATTTATTTAACAATAATGACTATTTGGTGGGCTTTGTAATATTTGGTGTCTTTGCATCCGACTTTAATAAAATTTGGAGTTTTTTTAACCAGTCCGAAAGTGTATAATATTTTGATTTAGTACATATGAAGAGAAAACTGGAGCGACGTGCGTATCAATCATTATTATCGTTTTTAAAACTCGCATTTGTCTTTGAAATGTTATTGTTGCCGTGCCTGTGATAGATGTGTTGTTTAATATATTGTTTAGAACGGGGTTTATACTGATATCTCATAAAGAAAAAAAAACGGATGCACGTTCCTTCAGACATATGCCACTAAACGTGACTTTAAAGCCCAATTTTTTAAAATCTATTCTTCAAGATCCGATTCTCTGACTGAAGCCCAAATCTATTTGTTTAGGGGCGTTAGTTGCTTGAGAACCTAGGTTAGATGCCACGTTATGTTTGATCTTCGTTTGGAAATCGTTTGGAAAACACGTGTCTATCTATACGTTGTTTCTTTGTGATATTTTACTGGTTTGTGTTTTATTTTTTGTGTCTAAATTAAAAGGAATAATTAGAAAGGGATATTTTCCTTAACTATACGAATATAGGGATGTAGGTTTAGAATCGTAGTCTTATATATATTGGCTTATGTCAACAAATTTAATACATGCTAAGCTTTTGCGAGTTTTGTAGTAACTCTCCTTATTCTTTGGTTGGTGTTCACGGACGGTTGATGGCTCACTTGCTTTCGACAGCTGTTCATAGGAAATATCGGAGCATTATTTTTGATGTATCGGAGCTAGATCCGAGTTTTTATAAATGGAGTATGCGAGTTAAAGTGCTTCGTATATTTAGGCACTTAAACGAGATTGATGAATTGGTAAACCTGATATTGGTTGATCGTAAAGTAAGGCGTATTGATATCTGGATATTTTGCTTTTCTCTTTTTTAGTGCACCGTGAGCTGAGTTGATTATTGTTTTTGTTGATTATGAAGGGTGATAAGATCCATGCAACTTTGTGTAAAGAAATTGTTGATATTTTTGAGACGCGGATCAAAGAAGGTGACTTGGTTCTCTTTACTGGTTTTGATCTTTTGGCTGTGGCTGGTGGGTTTCGTCCGGTTGCCCACGCTTTTAGGGCGCAGTGCACTCCCATTACGAAATTTTTTGCTATTCCTCCACTAGGCGTTGGTGATTATTTCTCTTTTGCTGATTTTAGCAATATTAAAGCTGGACTATTGGATCCAGACGTGTGTGTTGGTGAGTGGATGTTATTAAGAGGTTTTGTTTAGTTTACGCATATCTATTATGTTCTAATTTGTTTTTAATTAGATTTGATTGGCCAAGTCGTGAATGTTGGAAACTTCTTAGAGCGTAACTCAAATTCTGTTAATATGCGTCGCGGTGTTTGTTTCGATCTTCTTGATCATAGGTATGTGTTATTAGATTGTAGTGTATTTTAGCTCTTTCGGGTGTACCTTGGCTTAATTTGAAGTTGCGATATATGTGAATTATATGGTGTTATACATAAATGATCAGGTTTTCACGTTTACCCGTTGTGTTGAAGATGGACCACTCCGAAGTTTTTCTAAAGAAGTTAGGAGAGTGCAGACAAGACGTTGTTATCTGTGTAATCAGATTTGCTTCTATTTTTCTTAGCAAGGGTGTCTGGAGAGCTACTGCTACTTACGAATGCACGCAAGTTTTATTGGATCCTCTTCTTACAGAAGCCGAATCTTTACGAGAGATGATAATGGAACACGAATACCTAAATCAGTTGATTTCACTGTGATGATCTTTTAGGTTTATACTTATGTTGTTTTATACCCTTTATTTTTTTATTTTTCGACTCATTAGTAAATTTCTAATTCCGTGTTAAAGTTTTCTGGCAATAAATATCGTTATGCAAAACTTCTTATTATTTTGTGATTATTACTGGTTTAAATTTTTCGACCAAAAAAAAGTTTCCTGTTCCGTTTCTGTTATTAGTTTGGTTCGAGTTACCGTGATTATTTTGGATGTAGTGTTTATGTTATTGAACGTAATAAAAATAAATTAGTATTTTTTACACGAATTTTTTAACATGTCGGTTTGGCTAGAAGTATTATTTTCTAGAAAATAAAACCCTACCTATCACGTTCGAGTTGTATAGAAAAATAAAACCCTAGCTATCATGTTCGAGTTGTATAAAAAATAAAACCCTAGCTATCACGTTCGGGATCGGTGTGTCTATATATAAACGATAATTTCTTATATTTATTCGTGGTAGGATAGGCACATTGGCAAAAAGGTAAGACGGCTGTTGTATGAGATGTGTTTTATTTACATACATGTTCTTGGTGATATATTAGGTTATTTATTGTATTATGTTCATGTGGTTTTTCTAATTTAGTTGAACGTTGGCAGGGACTTGGTGGATATGACAATTTTACCGTTCCATCTACCGCAAAACCAGCATGTGATATTCACGGATAATGATCTAGATAAAGATGGTGAGCTGGTCGTTAGGAGAACTTGGTTTTTGGTTTGGATGGATTGTAACAGATGGTATCCGGAAGTGAGGAGTCTTTTCTACACGTAATTACCAATGGAGTTCTGTTGGCATCCTACGATTAAAGAGTGGCTCCCCCGTCGCCGTCGTAGGCACGTAGAGGATTGAGTGCGGCTTCCATACGTGAAACAACAACATGGTGAGATCTATTGCCTAAGAAATTTGTTAGACGTTGTTAGAGGGGCCACCTCATTCAGAGACATCCAAACAGTGAATGGTGTTTTATATCTAACGTTCGCACAAGCATATGAAGCACGTACTGCTTTAGGATTGATTGTTCCACCGGTGGCTCTAGATTAGATGATTTTGTGTTAAGAGTTATGCGCTTTAGTTTTGTCCTTTTGGTATTTGTTGCATTTTGTTCTATGGTTTTGGTGTTTAAGTTTTCACGGTTTATGTACCGTTTTATCTATATGTTATTAGAGTTGCGATTACTACAAAGACCTTATCTTTACGTTATTGGATTGTTATTCTAAGCAATAGATGATTTATTGTATTTCATGAACTTGCGAAAACACGCATACACGATGGCTGAAACTAACATGCTTTGTTATCTCTTTTTTAGCAAATTTCGTATATAATAGTATAGATGTAGCCTGCGTATCGACGATTATCAGTATGTTACATATCAAAGATATTCGATGGCCAAAATTATGTCATGTACTTTAACCATATTGCTAAAATGGGTAGCTCTACATGGAACTTGGGTTTCGTATTTTAATTATTTATAAACCGGACATTGAATGTATTGTTTGTAAATGATCCACCAATTGTGTTACTGATCTCTGATCTGTTTTAGTGTTTTCGTTTTCTTGATATGTATGTTTCGTAAACACAATCTTAGTCTTTGTTTTTGTGGGATTTGTTTTTATCTCTATTACCAAAAAGTATTATATCTTGTGGTTTCGTGTGTATATCTACATGCGCCGTCTGTGTTATCAATATGTAAAATTTCTAGATCTATATTATATTATAATAATTTGCGTATTTTGAAAAACACCTTTAGATATGTATAATTTACATATTTTATTTATATATTTTTGTATCTCCTCCGTTAGTTTTGTGGTATTATTTGGAAAGTCTTCGTTGTTATCACTATCTTTATGGGATATATACATTTTCGGGATTTTATATGTATATCTTCTGTTTATTAACGAATTTTAATAGTCGCTAATGTAGAACAAGTATGTATTGTCGGTCTTATATTGTGTCTATATATATGTATATATGCGTCTTAGGTCACATTCAATTATTCAGCATACCATTATTCATTAGAGAAATCTGCGATGTCGATTTTTAGCAGAAAGCCTTCTCTTTCCGTTCTTATCAAAGGGCTTCATCCACCCTCTGACAATTACAAGATAAGAGTTCGTGTACTCAGGCTCTGGGATGGCTTCAAAGGCAAGGGAGGAAGTAGTCTTAAGATGGTCTTGGCTAATCAAGAGGTAATGATTATACTATAATTAAACTGCCGTTGTAGAAACTACGAGACTAAATTTTTTTAATACCGGTCGTATTCTTTTTGTTTTAGGGTAATAGAATCCATGCAACTATTGAGAAAGAGCATGTTAAGGTGTTTGCCAAAGAACTGAAAGAAGGCCAAGCTGTATTCATCAACACTTTCAAGATTACCGAAAACCAAGGGGATTATCGGACATGTCGGTCCCAATATAAAATAATTTTTTACTCCACTACGAGCGTTACAAAGTGTTTGGATTTCCCGTCTACTCTCCCGGATAGGTTTTATGTAGGTTTTCCAGAGATCTTATCGGGTGATTTTGATCGTAGTTATTTAGTTGGTAAGTGAACATGAGACACAAATTGTTTTAAGTTCTAATAAATATTTTTTAGATATATTTAACCAATATAAGTTGTGTTTTGTGTGTGATCAGACACTATAGGCCAGATTGTATACGTGGGCCATGTCGAGGAAACCAAGGCCCAGGGGAAGCCCCGATCTAGGCTCAAATTTAGCCTTAGAGATACTGAGTGAGTCTAAATAAATATCCCATGTTGGTAATGTACACAAAACTCATTACAATTTATTAATCGTCGTTTATTTTTCGTGTACTTAAGGGGTAGGCGATTGGAGTGTGTTTTCTGGGGAGATTACGCCAAACAAGTTTCAGAGTACACAAAACAGAATGCCACTTCTGTTGTTGTTTGTGTTATTATGTTTGCAAGTGTCAGGGAATATCGTGGTGAGTATTTTTGGAGTTTGTACCTCAAATATCTGTTGTTCTGGAACGGACGTGACTTATGGCTATCTTAATTTTGAAATCTTCCAGGGGAGGTGAACATTACAAATTCCTTGGATACCACAAAGATCTCTTTTAACACAAAAGATTTTTATACGAAGGAGTTTTTGTCCAAGTATGTTGACTTTAATCTTTTGTTTTATCTATTTGTCTTTGTTTTTTTTATTACTTTGTACTTCGTCTGACTGGTATTATTAATTCAATAGACTGTCGACGGATAAGATACAATTGGTGCCTACCGACGATGCCGCGTCTACCGTTTCAGAAGATCTTGTGTATGACGAGTTCTTGGGTTTTAAGTATATGCGTGTATCGATTAGTGGTCTCCATGATTGTGACAAGGTATGATTATACGTTTTAATGTTTTTTTGGTTTTGTTGTTCTGGTCGAATCTACCCTTATATATATTGTGTGTGAAGGCGGGGAAGTTTGTGACATTAGCGACTGTGGCGTCTCTTGGTAATAACAACAATTGGTACTACATAGCGTGCAAGAAATGCAACAAGAAAGTTTACCCTTATCCGGATAAGTTTGATGAGCTCGATCGACCCGTTTGGAAATGTCTACAATGCAAAAAGGATGTTGCTAACGTTGTTGCGAGGTATTCACTTGGTAACATTTGTATTTTTGTAATTACTGATTCGATGATCTTGTGTATTTCCCGTTTTTTATTATCTTTTTACCATTTTATGTTATATTAAAGTGTAATGATGTATTTGTAGCTATTTTATTGTGCTGAATGTTTCGGACGCGTGTGGTGGTTACGCGAGTTTCTTGCTTTTTGATCCATTGGGGAAGAGGTTTATTGGAAAAACCGCAGAGGAGTTGTATGACAAGCCTGTTGAAGTAAGGTTCCTTTTGTCCTGTGAAGTTGGACGACCAATGCTATGGTCCTTTTGCTGATTATTGTTCCTTTTGTGAAACAAATATAGGATGGTACAGTGGCTCTGCGACCATCTTTAGCGAGTCTGATAGGTAAGGAGATGCTTTTCAAAATCTCCGTTTCTGAGGCCAATGTGAACAAGATCAAGTCATCCTTTGTTGTTGACCTTATTTCAAAGTATGAATATATGATCGAGAAGTATCGTGATGAGGTTAAATCGCAGGTAGTTTCTTTGTATGTTCTAAATATTACCATGGCAATTTGTAATTTTGTTGTTGTAATAGTTGTGTGTTTTTTGTAGGCACCTATTATTGTGGGGGAAGATACAGGTTCGGGTGATGATTCTTGTTTGGTGTCGGTTTCTACACCCCCGTCCAAAAGGCGACTAGAGGAGCACGAGAACGGTGAAGTCGCAGATCAAGGATCGGCTACTAAGGCTACATTCGATGAGAGTGGCTGACTATTCGTTTGAAGTTTAGTATTTATTTATGATTATTATACTTATCTTGCTTTGGTTTAAACTTATAATTTCTGTTATTGTTTCGATTTGGTTTTGAGCTTTACGACGATTGTCGTGATTTGCTAATTTATATTTTATTTTAATGTGTTCACGATACGGTTTTGTGGTTTAAATGGAATAGTAAATCTTATTTTGCATCTGAAAACTGAAGTTTTTACGATTTACCTTGGGTCTATATATTATTGGAATAATTTATTTATTAATAACATAATGTCCCAATTAAAGCAAAATATTACCTATTATTGGGTCTTGTTCTACACAACATGGGCCGTTATAATGGTCCGACTAATGGTTAGCTATTTAGTTCAATGTAGATACCGGATGGGTTCATAATAGTCCTTGACGTGGCCCATAGAATCATATCTTTATGACCCGGTTCTTTCTGATGTCTTGGTTATCTTGATTTTTGTTATTGTTTAGCGTTATTGTTTCTCGAGAATTCTGTACATTGATTAGTGATGTTTTAGTTCTTATAAATATCTGCTATTTAGTACTACTATAATTGTCACTTTATGTGGTATTGATTAGTAATAATATTTACGTTTATTTTTGGGGTGGTATATAATCTCAAATATAATTTTATTATCCTATAATTCTATCTTGAAAGCTCTCATTCACTGTTGTGTACGATTTGCTATTAAAAAGAACATTTTCAATTACTCACAATTGTATTTGGTTACCAATCACTGTGCACTTGTGAAAATTGATTAGTCTTTCTGCACGTATATTCAAATCCTGTTTATGTTCTCGATGCATAGGCGTGGTTAGTCTATCCGGATGTATTATCCGGCGTGACACAAGTATTTAGAGTCACTGTTGTTTTTTCCAAGAAATTTTGGAGATCAGCAAAAAATCAACCTTTCTGTTGCAATATTGTTATATACGAAATATCTGGTTAATCACTTTGCTATTCATACTGATTATTATCAATGGTAACTATTAAGAGATCATTAGATCCTTAAATTATAAGATTTTTGGTACTCCAAGAGATCCTTAATTTTAAAGTTACATAATTTCACAAATAATTTTAATGATTATTTTACTTATCTGTTTAGTTCATATAATTAAATACTTTGCGTATAGATGTAGCTGTAATGATGACGGAGATAGAATATATAGGAAAATCTGAGCAGATTCGGTATATAAATATTTAAAATATTATAAATAGTTAAATATGTATATTAATATTGTCTTATTAATTGTGGCGGTTTAATATTTCCCGGAAAAGGTATGTGTTTAAGTAGCGTTTGGTTAATAGACACCGCTCCATTCCCTATNATAAATGGTTAAATATGTATATTAATATTGTCTTATTAATTGTGGCGGTTTAATATTTCCCGGAAAAGGTATGTGTTTAAGTAGCGTTTGGTTAATAGACACCGCTCCATTCCCTATTAAAGACATCATCTAGAGAAAGTTCTTGGATGTTTGCACAGAGAAAGTGGAAAGTTTATAACTTCGTGAATCTTACAATCGAAAATTCACGATATGGGAATCTATCATGCTCTGGCCGATTTGGAAGTTGGAAAGAGAGGGTGCATGATATGTGTGCAGCTGCTTCGACTCTGGAAATCACATAACGCTTTCGGAGATACGCTTGAGATCGTTTTTGCCGACTCTAAGGTTCGTCAATTACTACTTTTAGGTTAGAGTGATTTATTTTGTTGGCCATCGTATTCTAAATTGCTACGAAGTTGTTAATTATTCAATTTACTTTGAATCCAAATTTTTCTCTAGGGTTTTCGAATTTCTGCTACGGTTATGCCCGAACATTTAGGAAAATTCGAACCTCGCCTCAAGGAGGGTGATTGGTATTCTATTCGCTATTTCGATATCAAGCGATTGTTGGGTGCGGTACGGATTAGCAACTATGATGTGAGGATCGAATTCTTACATGGTACCGAAGTCAGGCCCACTTGGACAGGCGCTGAGGACCTGACTCTTGACTGTTGTAGTTTTTACGACATCTTGACTGGTGTCGCCGATCCTCGGTACTTAGTTGGTATGTTTTTAAAAAAATATATATATATTATTTCTTAGAGCTTTGGGTTTGGGTTGTTTTGTTTTTTTGTACTGTTATGGATCCTATTATAAACCTAATAATTTGCGATTTTTCTTCCGAGTGTCTAGATGTTGTCGGAGTAGTCCGTTATGTTGGAAAGCTGCAAGAGATCGACCCCCGGGCCTATGATGATTCACCATACTATCTGCGTTTCGAGTTGCTCGACCACACGTGAGATCAGTGTTTTGTTTTTGTTTCTATTTTGTTTTGTTAGAGCTTTAATATATATGTTGCTTTGTGTGGCAGTAAGGAAGGCATTTTACCGTGTATTGCCCGTGGAGATCTCGCCAAAGACATCGAAATCGCATACAAGCGAGCTGAAGATGAGCCGGTCATTTGCGTCCTGAGGTTTTGGCAGATATGCAAGGCTAGAGGTATTATCTCTGATGATATGTCTAATATCGTGAATGCGATCCATGTAATTGTCTAGAAAATAGTTACACAGAATATTTTTCGTTTGTGTTTATAGGTGATGAGATCCATTCGTACGTCCTTCGCTCATACAATCCATGTTCCCAATTTACGTTCAAACATGGTGGCAAGGATGTAAAGTTGTTTAAATCGAAGTGAGTGATTTTTCGTCTTTCTTTACAATTATTTTGTCTCCGGCCTAACAAATATTGGAATTTATAGTTATTTCTTGCTTCTGACAATTGTATATTTTAAATTTGTTACAGGCTCTCTCTCCGTGGACGTGATTAAAATGTCTTCCTGTTACACCCGACTGTCAAAAAAACTTTTTATTTTACTCATGTTTTTTATAAGCATCGGTTTTTGATGCTTTGTTGTGTTATCTTGGACCTAAACATTGTTTTATTATTTCGTACTCAGTCCAGACTTATATAATCATTTTGCTAATTTTATCTTTTATCGTTTAGGCTTCGGTTAAACTGTTTATTTAGACCTGTGATCTATAGATGCGAAATAATTATTTAGATGTATTCGCATCCGTATGCATTTATTTGGTTGGATGGTAATTTTTTGTGACGATTACCTAGATATATTTGCAGTTGGAACCTTAAACTTTTATATTAGGAATTTTAGTACCTGTAATTCGTATTGCATAAGCACTTCACATGTTTTCTCATAATAAATTAGATGTGCATGTGAAAGCGTTTGTAGAATATGATATTATTATTTATTGATAAATTTTGACCGTAATGTTTCATATAATTTTATTTTATTGTTATCTATTACATTTGGAGAAATTTTATTTTACTGTTATCTATTAAATTTGGAGAAATTTTATTTTACTCTTATTTATTAAATTTGGAGAAATTGTTTTTAGTGCAGATAATATAGTGCCAAATTAAAAGCCAATAAACTTAAAACTGATATGTAAAGCAGATGGAAATATATGTTGTTGGAGCAAAATATTATAGTGTGAAGCATAAATTCTGTANAGGGTTTCGTACGAGGATCCGGTAGAGCAATTTGGGTTGTTTTGATTTGCAGAATTTGCATAACGAAGAAGAGGAAACGCCATTGTTGTAATCTCCGGGAAGCACTCTCTCGCAGCGAGAACAAACTCTGTAGCAATAATCGCTGAGGTCGACGGCAAGCAACTCGCAGAGAACCGTTTGATCGGCGGCTTCCATTTTCTTTCTGTTACTTTTTAGGGCTTTTCTCTAATTTTTAAAGTTTCCTCCTTTTCATTCAATTCCCTGAGATAGAGCCGATTGACAAGATAAGACCCAAATCCCCAAACTTATGTCAAGAAAGAAAAAAACGTTTACTTTTAAGTTTTAACCTTTTGACTTACAAAAGAGAGAAAGTTAGAGCCTTTAAAACTGCTAAGCCTAAATTACTGTTTATCAATACATTTAGAGAGAAAGAGGACGTAGAAGAAGCAGAAATGACTCAATGAGGACGAAGATCAGAAGAAGAAGAAAGAGAGAAAGAGACGAAGCTGATTCGAGAATTCTCCATTTTGATTGTTCAATAATTTGATTATCCGTTTACAGAGGAGAAGGCAAATGCTCAATACAAGAAACATGTGAAACTAATGACTTTGCTTTAGAATTCACAAGGATAGTGTCATACATGGACTTTGATTGTTGCACATATGATCATCTTTGCATCATTTGACCAACGCACAATCCTCGAGAGGTTGTTACTTCTTCGACACATTTAGTTGTTCTTGCTCCTCCTTTAGTGTCCTTGTGATTGTTATCTTCGATGAGTTTCCTCTACTCGAATCCGAAAACTTATCCATGTAGATTCCAAGGTACGATATAAGCGGATCGGCCCTCGCTTTGTCCACCACGAGCTTCACAGACCGAGACTCGACCCTCGTAAACCTTATAAACCTCTTGAACCCGACCGTCGTGCCGCTCGCGACTCTCTTCCACTTCCCGGTTCCAACGCTCCTCGCCTCGAGATGAAAAGACGCAACTCTCTGACCCATTTGGATCGGTTCTCGGACTTCCAACACATTGAAGCTAACCGGATCTTGAAACTCTAACTGCAACTCCCATTCTTTCTGCTTCTCCTCCTCTGGCGCCCAATACTTGTCTAACCCTTCTTCCAAAACATTCTCAGGACCAAACTGCGAACCTCGGACGCTGCTCGAGCTAACCGCCGCGGCTTTTCGGGCGAGGTTGTCGGAGAAAATCGATCTTTTCATCTCGCGGAACTCCTCAAGAACCTTGACGTCTTGTTCAGATATCAGCCCTGAAGAGTTAGGAGGGACGTTTAGCAAGATGAGACAGTTCCTTCCCACCGAGTTGTAGTATATATCCAGGAGCTTAACCGCCAGTTTAGGTGACTCCAACGCGTGCCAGAACCAGCCCGGTCGGATCGACACATCGCATTCCGCCGGTACCCAATTTTCCCCAAAGCCATCACCTTCCTGTGAATACCTGCAATAAGATCAAGCAAATTCAACTTCTTGCCTATTGAAAAGAGATCAATGAAGGTTCAGTGTGTGACTCACAGAGGATCAGTGTCGCCGATTTTGGCATTGGTTCGGTTAAAGAGTGACCAGCAAGTGGAGCCGGCGACTCCGGCTTCGTCACCGATCCACCGGACGTCAGGACCGGCGTCGGAGAAGATGACGGCGCCGGGCTGAAGCTGGTGGATCAAACTAAACCAAGTAGTGAAGAAATATTCCATGTCTCTTTCTCCTTCTCCTTTGGCTCCATCTAACCAAACTTCCTTAATCTCTCCATACCTAAAAAAACGAAAGATTCAATCTTTTTGGGAATTTGAATCAAAAACAAACCCATATGAGAGAAAAAAGTCAAAAAGGAGCTTACTTGGTTAGTAACTCGGTCATTTGACTCAGATAAAACTCGTTGTACTCCAATGTCTTCCCGTAAGACCCATCGTGCCGATCCCATGGAGAGAGGTAAAGACCGAGTCCGATCCCGGCGGCCGCCGTCGCGGAAGCTAGCTCGGCCACGACGTCGCCGGTCCCGCCTCTCCAAGGGCTCGATTTGACTGAGTAATCGGTGTATTCGCTGGGCCAGAGGCAGAATCCGTCGTGGTGCTTCGCCGTGAGGATGACGCGAGAGAAGCCGGAGTCTTTGGCGATTTGGACCCACTGCGTCACGTTGAGATGGGTCGGGTTGAAAACGGACGGGTCGACTTTTCCGGTGCCCCATTCGGAGTCGGTGAAAGTGTTGGGACCGAAATGGAGGAACATGGCCATGGATCCGAGCTGCCATTGGAGCTGTTGTGATGAAGGGAGGGGCAAAATTGGAAGTGGGTGTGGTTTTAAGGGTGTAGTAGAATTGGAGATTTTNACCGAAATGGAGGAACATGGCCATGGATCCGAGCTGCCATTGGAGCTGTTGTGATGAAGGGAGGGGCAAAATTGGAAGTGGGTGTGGTTTTAAGGGTGTAGTAGAATTGGAGATTTTGAATAGAGAGACGATTGAGAAGAAGAAGAAGAGAAGAGTGATTAGAGACATGATTTTAGTGGATTTTCTCTTCTTCTTCTTATTCTATCTCGTCTTCTTCGTCTTCTTCAGTTCTTTAATGGAGTCTTATTGTCTCTTTTGTTTTCCACTCAAGTGTTTGTTTTCTATCTTTTAGCTTGGCTGTAATTTAGTTTAATTAATGAAAACGCAATAAATAATAGTTAATGCCATTTAAATGAATGATGATTGAGACCAGTTTTTCTTAATGAAATTAAAAACAACATTTAGTGATTTCTTTTCATAAACACAAAATCTAAGGATTTAAAAAGTTAAAACTGTGAAAATCATCAAACCTTGCCCTGGGCATTCGGATCCGCCGGTCGGTTCGGGCCGGGTCTATGCGGATCCGGATTTTTCGGTTCTTAAAATTTAGGATCCAATCGAGTTATGAAGTTTTTTTGGTTCGGGTCGGTTCGAATTTTTTCGGATTCGGATCGGTTCCGAGTTTTGGAATCGGAACCGTTATGGAACCGAAAACTTTTCGGATCTAAAAATAACCAGAATTATCTGAAAAACCCGGAAATTTTTCGGTTAATTATTCAAATTTGGTAATTAATTTCTATTTTATGGGTAATCGTTAGGATCTCCGGTATTATCCGAACCGAACCAAAAAATAACCAGAAAATTTAAAATAATTTAATTAATTATTTGATTATTTATATAAATTATATGATATAAATAATATAATTAGTATTTATTTGGTAAATAGTTTTGGATTTTATTAGCTAAACGGTTCGGATCCAAATCCAGTATTTCGGGTCGGTTTCGGTTCCGTTTTTCGGTTCCGGGTTTTATGCTCATGGCGAATCAAACCATACATATGCAATTTCTGGTGAATACTATATATATAATACTATAAGCATAAATGTTTATAATCCTCTCTATCTCTGATGTAAGAGACAACCGATCTCATTCTTAGAACCTTGCTAATTGTTTTTTTGTTTTTTTTGTTTTTTCTCTTGTTCTTTTTTGGATAAATATGTTTTTTTATTTTGGATAATGATAATTTGTATTCTGTCAAGAATTAGATAATGATGTTTTCCCCCGTAAAAACGACTGGAGCATTGGTTCAACGACTTCAATAAATTGTTAAAAAGCGACTTCAATAAATTGTTAAAAAACGACTTCAATAAATTGTTTTTTTTGTTTTTTCTCTTGTTCTTTTTTGGATAAATATGTTTTTTTTATTTTGGATAATGATAATTTTTATTCTGTCAAGAATTAGATAATGATGTTTTCCCCGTAAAAACGACTGGAGCATTGGATCTGTGGACTATGGTAATTGTAAATGTATATGTGTTTCATTTGATTGACTAAAGAAAAGAAGAATTTGTACAAGATGCTTCAGTTTCGAGGTTTTTTTTTTTAAAGTTGTAGTTGTTATTTGATTAAGTAATTTAGTCACACAATAAGTAATAAAAAAAATGTACCACAAAAAAAAATGCCGGATATTCTTGCCTTGGAAGGTATAGTGAAATTCGATCTTGGCCACATCCCTTTGGTTTGTTCATTCACACGAACGAATGTTTTCTCAATTTTTGCGAGAATAGTTTAACCTCGTACGTTTTGGTCGATGTATTTTTGTCTGAAATTCATTGATTCTTGCAGTACACAGAAACTTGTTTCATGTCGGATTAGATTGCTTTTCTTTGAAAATTGTTTTAATTGAGTCTAAAATTTTATCTCTAATTATATTTTTTTTTGGGATCCCATCGTAATTCAAGATTATTGATGATATTGTTTTGGTTGTAAATAAACAGACGCATCAATAAAAGAAACTCTTCATCTTGGTTGCTAACGCTTAATTTGACAAGTAAAAATTACAACTTTCTCTTCGCACAGCCTGATGACGCAGCAGAAGAGCTATGTAGTGATGATGCAAGTACGAAATGGCTTTGGTCAAGCCTATCAGCTGGAGGAGACCCTATGCCCCTAACGCGAAGCTTACAAGCCCTCTTGAACTATTTGGCTGCCAACAAACCTATGTGCGTAGAGGAAGTCAGGTGCAAAGAAAAGAAAATCAACTGCTTGGTCTCGTCTCCGTAACTCGAGCTTAGTATTCATTTAACAAGAGAGAGCATCATAGTTGCATACATACACCAAAAAGAAGACACGCATTCCAAATAAAAAACGATATTATGACCAAAACGTTAAAAACTACTACATATATAGTAGAAAACCTAAGTTACTGAAAGATTGGTTCAAGACAAAAGGAAAGATCCCTGACGATATAAGCCTTGTGACACATTTCATCGGAGAGTAGCAGCAAGAGCCTCAACGAAAGTAAATCCTTTAAATCCGACATCGACTGTAAGCACATGATCAAACCACTCAACTTTCCCCCAAATCTCACCGGTTTTGAGCTTTTCAAGCGCAATCTCTGCGCACAAAATCTTCTTTTCAAAGGGGTGAAAACTTAAAGACCGGTCCCACAAAACCACCATGTTTCCACCGTAATCAGCCAATTTAGCAGGATCATCATGTTCATGAGGTAAGCAAGGCAGTCCTACCAAACCCTTCAATTCTCTCCACCAGTTTACCTTAGTGTCATACCATCTGAACTTTCCCCACACACTAGAGTACAAAACATTCTATATCACGCAATAAGACACTGAATACATCCAAGTGCTCATCGATGATTTAATAAGGTCCCATCTACCTTCCTTGGAATCGTAAGCAGCCACCTCCTTGTGTGAGTCGGTCGTCACGTGGAACTTACCGTCAATACATGCGCTTCTCAAGAGAAGAAACTTGTTGTTTTCAGCGGTGCAAGGCATGGGAAGAGGATCCCAAGTTTGTGACTTTGTGTCCAACACCTCGTACAAGATGGAAACGGAATCGCCATCTTTGTAGCTTCCTGCTACATATATCTTTTGATCAAGGACGCTAGCAGAACGTGAGCATAGCTGCTCCACCCGGAAGCTTGGAGCCTCGCGCCACGTGTGAGACGTGCAGTCCAGAACCGATACGCTAGAGGAATGTTCGGCAATGTTGTAGATGCTAGAACCAACCGCCACGAGACCCGTAGAGTCGGCAGGAGGAGAATCGGTCATTGGGACTCTAGCCAAAACATACCCAAATGTGTCATTGGTTAGGGCTTTATCAGGTTTACGGCAGAGGGTGTACCAGTGATAACTACTATCGTAACGCATGCACACGTAGATACAACTCTCGGTGTGGCCAAGAGTGACCGGTTCTTGTAAAGCTCCGGTGAAGCTAGCAGAGATCGAAAGCTCTTGGAGACGAAGGAGAGAGTCGGATAGTACAATCTTGACACGCGTGCCACGCAGTTTAACAGCAAATCATTGGGAAGCGACATAAACGGGGGAGACGGCTCCGTAACAGTTATCTTCGTCGACATCGCAGCCTCTTAGGTCAAGCTTTTTTTTTGGCATTTGTTGTTTTCCAAAATTAAGGAAGACGAAAGACACAACAACACGTTAGGGTTAAAAAAAAAGTTGTTGGGCTTTATGGGCCGTCACTAAATTGCAAAGACTTTGGATCATTTTTGGTTATAATATTTTTTACATGGATATTTTTACTCAAAAAGTTATAGAATATGGCTAAGTAAAAAAAAAAAAAAAAGAAGAAAAAGAAGTAGAAAAGCAAGTGAAATCATCTCCATTTAAAACAAAAAAAAACTTTTTTTACTGTTTCAAAATGATGCATACAACGTCACCAAGCACATCCTATAAGAAATATATTTTTTTTTCTTCTTTGGCTTTGATCTCACTTGGTCTCATCAATTTATTTTTTTTTTTAATAAAAATTGGTCTCATCAATTTGCCAATTTATCTTTCAGCACATATGAATTACCCATCATATATGTTTATTGTAATTAAGTTTATTAAAGCCACAATAATCATTTTTCAAACACCAAATTATCTCTTTTTATTAATGGGGACTTTATGATCCTATACATTCTAAGATAATTCAGTTTGGCCATTTTCTTACCCAATAGCACATTAAAATGAGTATTACACTTTACAGTTTTTGTTTTTTTTGTCATCTTAATAGTAGCTTTAAAGTTGAATCTTCCTTAATGGTATTATTATCAAATAGAAGAATTTCGATTTATTCATATATACAAGCTATCTTCTAACTATATATAGAAATCTAAATCAATTGAGAAACAAATTTCAAATAAAAAAAAAGTACCACGCTCTCCATTTGTTACTGAACAATCTCACACATTATTAATTAATTATTCATATATTCCTTCGTTTTTTTTTCGGCATATACTCCTT
>JAHZTW010000001.1:376140735-376171278 GCA_020283515.1 Alliaria petiolata
ATATATATATATATATATATATAGTTTTAGTTAAAAATAAACTATCAATAAATTTATAACTAAAGAAGAGAATACTGTTACAAAGGCAGATAAACTCGAGAAAGTGAAGCAAGCAGATGTGTGGTTTGAAAAAAAATCAAAGCTAAAATAGAAATGATACAACGAGGGAAGTCAATAATATACATGAACTATTTGCAATCAACACTTTTATTTCTCAAGTATCGTTTGTGCAGATTAATTCCCCAAATTTGAGTTGACTGCGTAAAAATGATATTAAAAAGTCAAATGTTAAATAGATGACAAAAATCGTTAACACTAATAGAAAATTTAAAATGCGATTTTCATTGTAAACCCAGAAATTCTCAATTTTCTAACCTAATGTGATTTCTGGCTAAGAAGAGCGAAATCCGGCATCGAGATACAAATAGACCAAACGGAATTCTGTTCGGAATCATGAAAGTTTCAGGGTTCTTCACAAGTTCAGCGGCAAACACCAAAGTAGGAAAGAAATTCTTTAGCCTTCTTCCTGGAGAAATCGTCCATGCAACTTTTGACGAATTCAGTAAGTCCACTATCTACATTATATAAACACTTGTCGCGGCTACCTTTAGATTTCATAATCATTGGAACTGTTGATTCTTTTCTTGATAGATAACGTCTGCGATGCTGTTAAAATAGCTGGAAAGAATGTGATGTCGACCTCGTCCACTTTTGCAACCGAACTTGTTTATCACATGTAAGTTAACTGAGAGCATTCAGAATATGAAACTCTTGTTGTTATATAGAGATGGTAGTGTTGAAGAGTAATAATTTATATGTCTTGATGAATGCAGGCATGGTGGTAAAGCGGCTGAGGCGACAAACAAAGGGTTTGAGGCAATGGGACATGTTCTTGGGACAGCATGGTCTACTTTCAAAATCAGAAAGGCTATTAACCCAAAGAGCGTTCTCAAGCCTTGGACGCTTGTGTAATCCGCCATTAAATTAAATATGTAGCTTCACAAAAGAAAGCATAGTTTAAATGTTTCCTGATAAAATGAAACAGACCATTGATGTTGTTCGTTTGTATCGTCTGTCGTCTTTCGATATAGAAGTAAAACTAAAAAAATGGATTTTGACATTAAGTTGTTGTGAAGTGCTTGTGTGGTTTCTCTGAGAGAATCATGTGATGTAACGTAATGAGTTGATACAAATATGTGTTATAATTCGTATGTGTTATATGGATGAAGAACAAAGTAAAGAGAAGCAGAGGCCATGTCAAGAAACTAGACAACTGATAACACAATGGTCGATTTATACAGAATACGTAATCGAAGATGACAGAAGAAGGAAACAAAGTAAGGCTTTTGCAAAGAACAGATTAGTTAATAATCAGGTTAAGGCATCCTTGACTTGCATTGAGCTCAGAACATAAGAGCACACATGTGGGCAATGAATTGAGTCTCCAGGTTCGTCGAGATCCACTTGTTTTGAGTATCCGTTCTTTCGAAAGATGTAAGCTATTGCACTGGTTCATGAACCAGCGTCTTTATCAAAAACCATCACAACATTGTTCTTCTGGTCAATGAAGAAGCTCCTAGGCTTGATTAGAAAATTGAAACTAGCGAGTGGACTCATATCCACCGCTAAGAACAACTTGTTCCACGACACCTCCCTAGGCTCAATCTTACTGGTAACCCAAACCATTATCTTCAATGTATATTTGATCTAATGTAACACCGCTTAGATTTTCTATTAATTTTAACGATTCTCGTCATTTGTTTATCGTTTGACTTTTTCATCCCAATTTTGTAGTCAACTCAAATTTGGAGAATTAATATACGCAAATGATATTTAAAGAATAAAAGTGCAGATTGCAAATAGTTTGAGAATAAAATGAGCAATTTTTCTGCGTTGGGACTGCAACATTTTATTTGATCAAGAAGAAGAATAAAATAGGTTTCCAAAAAAAAAAAAGATTAAAAAAGTTCCGAGAGTGGTCAAGTTCTTTTTTTTTTTTTTTTTTTTGAGTGGTCAAGTTCTTTAGTTGCAAAAAGTAACTTACCTATTGTACAAAAGTTTCCCAAATTTTATTTTAATTCTCCATGTATTCGTATAAACAATTTACAGTATTCCTTACAATACCGTCTCACCACTTCTTGAAGTTGACAAAAGAGGCAGCTTCATCTTTAACTAGGGATGTCAATTAGGGCCAAAATCCGCGGATCGGCCCGGTCCGACCCTGAAAAATATCGGATTCGGGCTTTGATATTTAAGCCCAAAAAAAATCGGGCCTTTCGGACTAAATCCATTTGGGCTAATGGTCTTTTGGACTTAAACCCGACCGGGCTCGGACTTATCCGAAAAACCCTACTTTTTATTAATCGAAAAATTCTAATTTTCTAATTCTTCCTATAAATCCTATTTATTAATGGAAAAACCCTAATTTTATAGTTTTCCTATAAATCTCAAACCTAAACCCAAACTAAACTAATTTTCTAGTTCTTTCTTTAGTATTGGGGCACATATCTTAAACAAATATAGAAATCGTCTTCTACCAAGGCACGTTGAAGCACTGATTTGTACACGCACTTGGTTAGATGGATTTTACTTTTCGTGATCCAAGTAACCATATTTATAAATTTTCAATTTTTTTTTTTATATTATGTCAAAACCTATACTTATTTTTTTTACTTGTTATGTGTAGATCTTGATGATGATGAGAATTTAGAAGGCACAGTAGAAAATTCTAATCTTGAAGATTCTCATCTTGACTCTATCGTTTCAACTATTTAAATTACGCATTTATTTATTTATTTTATATAAGGATTTATTTGGATTTACTAAGTTGAACTTGTGCTTTTAACTTAAATTGGATTTGATAAAGCTATATTTATGATTCTTTCAATTTGAATTTAATTTTAATAAATACTTTTGCTTTTAGTTTATTTTGTATTTGAAATTTATTTTCTTTTTTTAAAAAGCCCGAAAAAGCTCAAAAAGCCTGATAACCCTGTTAGGGCCGGGTCGGGCTTTAGAATTTAGCCCCGATATATTTTTGGGTCGGGCCGGACTGGGCTTAAATACATGCGGGCTTTACGGGTTTCGGGCCGGGCCGGGCCGGGCCGGGTCAGCCCGATTGACATGCCTATCTTTAACCTATTTTGTATAAATAAACCAGAATATAATTAGGGAGATTTGTATATTTTGCCTCTCCGATGTCCAGCGCTTTTTGCCGGCATCGTAAGAGAGTTTAGTAGCTTTTTTTTGTGAGTTGGGATTTTTTTTTTTTTTTTAGTTTACGTTTTAATAAATTTCAGATATGATAGTTCATAAGATTTAGTTTTATAGATTTTGGTGACTCTCTTGTTTGAATTCAGTTATTTTCTCTTAAGATGAAGTTTTTATCTGGAGATTCTTTCTTCGTAGAAGATTTGTAGTTTACTTTAGATGCTTTTGTTTTTAGTCGATTTTGGCTATATATGGTTTGTATTTTGAAATTCAAGTTTGTTCGACGGTGTTTAGAGCGGGTTTCACCGAAACTAACTTTTCCGGAACAAAATTGAAGAAAACAAACAAAGAAGAGATCCATCTACATCGTGAGAGTTGTTGTCGTGTTGTCGTTAAAAGTATAAAAAGTCTGTATGCTATTGTGGTACGGGAACATCTTTTATTGGTTTTTTCAAGACTCGAAACAAGATTATTTGTTCGCCAATATATCATCAAATAGCTCTTTGAATTTTATCTCTCGAATCTCTTCTATATTGTAATCATTACAAAAGAAGATCAATAAAACAGTGTTAAAAACCAAAAAAACAGCAACCATGTGACACGTGTCATTCACCATTTAATTTTTAAAAAGTCATTTTATTTGTATTAAAACTCGCAACCATGAGGATTCGAACCCACAATACTCTCAATGACAACTGTTTTATCCATTAGGCTATGAGTACTACTTGACAATCCTCTCTAACAAAATATGATATTGTCTCTATGTTTTACACATTAAGATGAAGTTTTTATCTGGAGATTCTTTCTTCGTAGAAGATTTATAGTTTGCTTTAAATGCTTTTGTTTTTAGTCGATTTTGGCTATATATGGTTTGTGCTTTGCAGTTCAAGTTTGTTCGACGGTGTTTAGAGCGGGTTTCACCGAAACTAACTCTTCTGGAACAAAATTAAAGAAAGCAATCAAAGAAGAGATTCATCTACATCGTGAGAGTTGTTGTCGTGTTGTCGTCAAAAGTATAAAAAGTCCGCCTGCTATTGTGGTAACGTCTTTTATTGGTCTTTTCAAGACTCGAAACAAAATTATTTGTTCGCTAATGTATCATCAAATAGCTCTTTGTATTTTATCTCTCAAATCTCTTATATATTGTAATCATTACAAAAGAAGAAAACGGTGTTAAAAAAAAACCAGGATATAATTGTAATTAGGATTTCAATGATAAAAAAAATTCACTATGTTGTAAAAGTATTAAAGCTTTACGTAAAAGAAAGTAGAGAAAAAAAATGACAACCATGAGGAAAGATTGTTTATTCTCTGAAAATGCAGGATGCTGTTGCAAAAACCTGATGTAAAAGTTCATAACATGCGAGTATAAATTTCNTTTTGCGACGTAAACATGACGAGTTGCTAGCAACTATAACGGATGAGCAGAAAGGAATTTATGATAAAATACTAACCGTTGTGCATCAAGATAGTGGAGGGATGTTCTTTGTGTATGGTTCTGGTGGTACTGAAAAAACATATCTCTGGAGTTTGCTTGGTGGTGCCCTACGTTCAAAAGGACTTATTGTTCTTAACGTTGCGTCGAGTGGCATCGCCGCGTTGTTGTTACAAGGAGGAAGAACTGCTCATTCTAGGTTTAATTGTATCCATCTTTATATATATGTTACTATTAACCCTAGCTACGTAGAGTTTTGTGTCTACGTAGAGTTTTGTGTTCGGAAAAAGTATCACTTAGTTATCTATCTTTAGTCGAGGCGTTGATAATGATGAGGACTAGGCGTCATTATACACCTCGGAAGAAGAAAGATGTTCCAGCATCACGTAAAACTGCACGTGATCATGAATTACGTAAGATGTGTACTGTTTATTGCAGCGTTTTATTGTGATTTTATCGATTATAAGTGTGACAATGCATTGATTTTGTTCACTGATAGGTGTGAACACATCAATGAGGTGGTATGCTCCGGTCGATATGATTGCCAATTATATCACTCATCACGCGATGGATGACCATAACGTTACTGATGTTGGTTCACACCAATACGAATGTCGTCTTGCAAGACATAAAAGGATGTCTTATATACGATGGATAAGGGCCGAGAATCGAGCTATTAGTTAAGTCATTTGTATAAACTTTCAGTTAATATCGTGCATGTAATAAGTGTCGAGTAAACGTTCTCATAATTTTGTTTTTTGTCTTTTTAATGTTAGAGATCCTAAACGATTCTATCAACAAAAAACGATTCGTTTGCTTCGATGTAACCGATGATGAAGATGATGATGGAGACGGCACCGGTTCGGAATCTGAAGATGGTTCTCATAGTAAAAAGAAACACAGGACAAGAAAGGCGAGGACACTAGGAAAGGGTAAGGTGGTTGGTGACCCCATGGAAGATTCCATTGAAGACATGACTAGGACAGATTTTAAGACAAGCATTGACCCGGTTTTAACGGGTACAGGTAATGGGTTAGGTTGGATATAATTGATTTTATTATTACTATTATTGTTCGTTGTATATTGAAACAGCTGTTGTGACTTTGTAGGTTATTATGATGACGGTGATCTTGTCTACGTGTGTCGGAATTGTAAGTCTTTCATGTGGTACGGCGAAAGACTTGGAAAAAGATATGCACAATCACGACCTCTGTTTTCGATGTGTTGCGGTCAAGGAAAAGTAGTACTTCCTTTGTTAAAAACTCCCCCGAATACGTTATTAGTATTGTTATACAATACCGGTGATGAGAGGAATCATTTTCTTGAATTCGTGAGAGCCTATAACATGATGTTTTCTTTCACTTCTCTTGGAGGAAAGGTTGACAATTCTATCAATGATGGCAAGGGTCCTTTCCTATATCGTATGTGTGGAGAAAATTATCACCGCGTAGGAGACTTGCTCCCGTTACCTGGAAAAAGTCCAGCGTTTTTACAGCTCTACATCCACGATACAGCAAACGAAATAGCTAACAGGATTGCGGCTTACGTGTATTTGATTCGTCTTCGATTCTTTTTTATATTTTGCTATTGTTACCTATATATTCTTAAACTGTACTTGGTACAGGCAAAGCGCGTCCACCGGTTGTATTAGGGAGGCGATTGTTGATAGGCTTAGACGTATGTTAGACAGACACAACTGTCACGTTAAGGCCTTTCGAAGTGCACGTGATCTAATTAATTTGGCCGACACTAAGAACATTTTAAGGTTAACCTTGTCGTGTGATAGGAAGTCTGATGCGAGGACTAATAATCTTCCGTCCGCTTATGAGGTAGCTGCTCTAATCCCCGGTGATTTCGATATCGGAGCCGAGACACGGGATATAGTTATCCAGACTAATACTGGAAAGCTACATAGAATAAATGAATTACACCCCGCGTATTTGGCTCTTCAGTATCCATTGTTGTTTCCTTACGGTGAGGATGGCTTTAGGCTAGGAATATATATTGGGTTTATAGACACGGAAGGGAGGAAAAGGAAGCACATAACCATGCTCGAATTTTTTGCTTTTCGCATTCAAGAACGTTTCGGTAAATCGCCGATCATTGTTATGTCGGGAAGGCTTTACCAGCAGTTTTTGGTGGACGCATACACAATGGTTGAAACTAACAGGCTTCGGTATCTCTTTTTTAACCAGCAAAAATTGTGTTCCGAGAATTTTGATCAGATTTAAAAAACTGTTGACAAGGGTGGTTCCGATATATCGGGACAGGGACGGCGAATCTTTATACCATCGTCTTTTACTGGTGGTACGAGGTATTTATTGCAACACTACTTAGATGCAATGACGACGTGCAAGTATTTTGGTTTCCCTGATCTTTTTATAACGTTTACGTGCAATCCCAAATGGCCCGAGATTACTAGACACTTAGACAGACACGGTTTAAAAGCTGAGGATAGACCAGACATATGTTGTCGAGTGTTCAAGATGAAACTAGATGACCTCATCTATGAATTAACGAAAAAGGATGTTCTGGGATGCGTTGCTGCTGGTAATTTGAAATTCAAGTGTATTCATTGTCTATTGTGAAAATCGTGCTATAATCAATGTTTTTTATTGACTAATTTTTTTATGTAAATCTATAGAGCTATATACACTATTGAGTTTCAGAAGAGAGGACTGCCTCATGCACATATTGTGCTTTTTATGAAGCCTGAACACAAGATACCCACTAGCGATGATATTGATAATATCATTTGTGCAGAAATACCGGATAAGACGACCGAGCCACATTTGTATGAAGTTGTTGGTGATGTAATGATACATGGACCGTGCGGTGCACTCAATAAGGGTAGCGTCTGTATGGCCGAAGGAAGATGTACAAAGTTCTTCCCTAAATCGTTCAGTCCATACACTAAAATCGATGATGTGGGGTATCCTATATATAGGAGACGCGATGATGGCAAGTTTATTACCAAGAAGGGTTTCAATTGTGATAATGGTTATGTGGTGCCTTATAACAAAACCCTAACACTCCGTTATCGAGCCCACATCAATGTTGAATGGTGTATACAGTCACTTTCTGTCAAGTACCTCTTCAAGTACATTCACAAAGGGTCGGATTAAGTCTGTGCCACTGTTGAGAATGATGACAGTAACGATGAAATTAAGAAACATTTTAGCTGCAGGTGATCTATTTTTTTATTATATCACTCTCGATGGGTTGCTTCATCGGCACGTTTGTAATTTATTTGGTTTTGGTTTGTCAGGTATATTTCAGCTTGCGAGTCTACATGGCGGCTTTTGTCTTTCGCGACGCACTACCGAACGATTTCTGTTGTGAAACTTCCGTTTCATTTGCCGAATCAGCAGCAAGTTATATTCAACGAAGATGATCCGGCAGAAGATGTGGTTAAGCGTCGTTCCGTTGGTCATTCCAAGTTCATCGCTTGGATGGAATGCAACAAGAAATATGAGTCTGCTAGGAAATTAACGTACGCGGAAATCCCTTCGAAGTTTAGTTGGATTGGGCATTCCCGAGTGTGGAAACCAAGGGTTCGGTCGCACTTCTCTCTGGGCAGGGTAACGTACGTCCCTATCTCCGTTGGCGAGGCCTATTACTTGAGACTTCTCTTAAACATAGTGAGGGGACCAATGAGTTTCGAGGATATAAAAACCGTGAAAGATACTCAGTATCGAAGCTTCAAGGAGGCTTGCTATGCATATGGTTTGTTGGATGATGACAAGGAGTACATTGATGCAATCAACGAGGCTGATCATTGGGCGTCTGAAAAATATATTCGTAGGTTATTTGTAATCATGCTGATTACAAATAGTATTGTCATACCATCGAGGGTTTGGGAAGCAACTTGGCATATCCTAGCCGGGGATGTTCTGTACAATCGGAGTAAAGAAACTCTGATCCGAGGTACATTAATTGTTAAGGTTACACTTTTATATAATAATTGGTATATTAGATTTGTTGCACAGCCTAACTTGTGTTTAAATTAATGTAGAGCTTACGCTATCGTAAGATCAGCTCAAAAACTATGCCTTGGTTGAGATAGAGAAATTGCTAATTACCAGCGGGAGCTCGCTTGCAAATTTCTCCCCTATGCCGTTCTCAGTCGATATGGTCATGGAAACGCACCGGAATCCACTTATTAGAGACGATGAGAGTTTTGACCACGAGGTTTTGCGACGTAAACATGACGAGTTGCTAGCAACTATAACGGATGAGCAGAAAGGAATTTATGATAAAATACTAACCGTTGTGCATCAAGATAGTGGAGGGCTGTTCTTTGTGTATGGTTCTGGTGGTACTGGAAAAACATATCTCTGGAGTTTGCTTGGTGCTGTCCTACGTTCAAAAGGACTTATTGTTCTTAACGTTGCGTCGAGTGGCATCGCCGCGTTGTTGTTACAAGGAGGTAGAACTGCTCATTCTAGGTTTGGAATACCTATTGTGGTCAATAAGTTTACGACGTGTTGCATGAAGACTGATTCTAATCTAGCAGAATTGGTTAGGAAGACCAAGTTGATAATATGGGATGAGGCATTGATGATGAACAAAGATTGCTTCGAAACTCTAGATATAACGCTACGCGATGTCGTAAAATGTGCTAAGCCATTTGGTGGTAAGGTAATCGTCTTTGGTGGAGATTTTAGGCAAATCTTGCCGGTTATACCTAATGCTGGGAGGGTAGAAGTTGTCATGGAAACTTTAAATTCATCACCTCTTTGGGATAAATGTGAATTGTTAAAACTTACAAAGAATATGCGGCTCATACCAGGAGATAGTAGTAAGGAGATGCATGAGCTGGCGGAGTTTTCGAAATGGATATTGGATATTGGTGACGGAAAGATAAATGGGAACAGTCTAGGCGAATCCGAGGTCGAGATTCCTGAAGATATGTTGATTATGGATGATGGAGATCCAATTAAAGCAATCGTTACCGAGGTTTATGGACGACTGTATGCAGGGAAAACAGATCCAAAGTTTTTCCAGGAAAGAGCGATTTTGAGTCCAAGGAACGATGATGTCGAGGTCGTAAATAACTACATGTTGTCACAGCTACCAGATAATTTTATTGTATTCTTTTTCAATTCGAGATTTAGTTGCGACCGTTGATACTGGGTTTATAGCGTGTTTAATACCGATTGTTGTGCATACATCAGGTGATGAGAGGACGTATCTAAGCTGTGATAGTATTGATACAACTGATCGGGATATCGATAGTAACGAGACATCTGAAGTACCGTCCCTGACATCAGTTCTAAAAGTTGATGGTGTACCTGGTAATATGATTTATACTGATGAGTTTCTTAATTCAGTGAAGTTGTCTGGTTTGCCAAACCATGAAATACGATTGAAAGTTGGAACACCAATAATGCTTCTCCGAAATATTGACCCTAAGAATGGTCTGTGCAATGGAACGAGATTGCTTATAACTCAGCTGGCTAATTATGTTATCGAGGCTAAAGTCATTACGGGTGACAAGGTTGGAGAAAAGGTTCTTATACCCCGGATTTTCGTTTCTCCACCGGAAGCAAAACTTCCTTTCAGAATGAGATGTAAACAGTTTCCAATCACTCTGGCTTTTGCGATGACCATAAACAAGAGTCAGGGTCAGACTCTTGCAAAAGTAGGAGTGTTTCTGCCAAGACCGGTTTTTACGCATGGTCAATTATATGTTGCTTTGTCAAGGGTAACAACGAGGTCAGGGTTGAAGATCTTGATAATGGATAAAGACAATAAACCGCAACGGAAGACCTTGAATGTTGTCTACGAGGAAGTTTTCCCGAAACCTAAAAAATAGGTATTTATGAGTTGGTTACGTATCAATAGGTATTGTTTACCCTCTTCTTAATGATATCTATGCTATATTATTTCTGCGTGTATTTTGTTTTCGTTACTTGGATGTTATAACTTTGATTCGTTTGATCGGTCACGATATTTTGTCTTTTGTTCAAGTTCTTGCATGTATTTTTTTACACTACAAGTTCTTATTACACTACAAATCTTTAGCATCGTTTTTTTTTTAAGTTCACCGTTCGATTATTACAGCTTCCATTAATAATTCCGTATCAAAAAGTCTACAGTTCTTATTGTTTGTTTAGAGAGAAATATGTATCTAAATGTGTTCTTGAATTTTGAATAAGACAACCAAGTTTATAGATTTTTTAGAACAGATGGAATCAAGAAATTTAAAATAAATTTGGCGATCAATATCATCATAACATCTGTAACTTTTACAATAAAAATTACAATCACAAAATCTCTAATTTTTACAATAAAAATTGTAATAAAAAATAATAGTCCGCGCATTTGCGCGGATCCACCCCTAGTTAGCATTAAATAAAACTCGTTACTCTACCTTAAGTTATCTATATGCAGCGGAGGATTTGTAGCTCCAAATGTGTATGTCTTTTATCGGTTGAGAATATGTACAATAAAGATACGTAAGTGAAATCGTGGTTTTTTATTCAAAAAATTATGCTAATTAGTAAAAAGATTTTTATTAAAATGTATGTGATCATGTATAGTGTCTAATATGGATTATAGAACATCCGAAGAGTAGAGGGACTCAAGCTATGGCACAAAACTGTAAAACCTGGGAATGAAGAAGATGAAAAATACAAGATATATACTAAAAACTTCCAAATATAAAGAAACACATGACAGAACATTTTTTCTTATGAAAAAAAAACTTGATAAAATATTTAGGAAGTTCTTCGGATTATATACATATAGGATGATTTTGTTTGATTCTTATAAACTTACAAATGACTAAATGAAAGATGGTTCATGTATTTGTAGGCTTAAGATTGTACAATGTCATCTAGATTGTTTGTGATAATATCTAAAAAAATTAATATAGTTATAGAAATATTTAGCCTATTTTATATAACATTTCGAATTTTTTTTTTGAATTAAATGTAAAATTATATTCAAACTTAAAAGACCGTTTTACAATAAAATGCTTATGAAGACTAAAGAGTTTGAAAATTAAAAAGAGATTAGGGACTTGTAGGTTCAAATCACAGACACATTGCTTTCTCGAGGTCCCCCAAGGTGCGAATGGAACTTATCCGATTTGGAACATTCTATTTGATGAGAAGGGCCGCAGTCTGAACATTACACTAACTGAATTTGAGATTAATCCAATACTATATTTGGATCAATAACTCATATTGATATATTTGATCCAAAATCAAGTTTGTTTTATAAACTCTCCACTTTAATTTAGCAAAAAAAAAAAACACTCTCCGCTAAATTTGATCAATATATCATAGGAAAATATATATTTTGGAAACCATTTCGAGTTTTGAACGATTAATTACGAGTTTTTTGAACATCCTAAGATCAATAACTTCCTTTTTGAACATCTTTTATGAACATTTTTTTTTTCTCGCCGATCTCCTTATCCATAAAGGATGTTCTCCTATTCTTTCGGAGATCTAACTTTATTGTCAGATTTTTTTTTTACGGCATTGACTTAGTCGGCAAGCAAGCTAGTGAGTTTTTTTCTAATTTAAATAGTCCGACCTCAATTTATAAATAACTTTTTAGAGAGGTGCTAAATCCATCTTTAATTCTACACAAACCATTTTTCTAGATGAAATTGGTTGATTTTAGGTGTAATAGAAAATGGTTTCACTAAATTTTATTTTATTAAAAATATCTATTCGTTTTAGTAAAAATAAAAAAAAGAACAAAAATTTGGTGGCTACGTGGTTCCATATTCGAGTTGGGCCCATTATCCCTTGCCGTGTACGGAAATACAACCTAACATAATCTGATCAAGGATCAGTTTTAGTATTTAATCGGGACCCTATTTAGTTTAAACGATACCAACCCAAAATCGCACTACTTAAATCAATCTTCTGTAGTGTATTAAAGCACCTCCAATGGAGGATTGGAGTTTCTTAACATAGAGTTTTTAAAGAAAAATTAAAAAATAATTCAAAATTAAATAAAATGTTAAGAACTGATTCTTAAAAGAGAGTTTTTAGAATTGTTAAGAACCCTATACGTGTCAGTTTGTGATTGGTCGGTTCATTTAAAAATAAAAAATTAAAACTTCACAAAATTTTAAAACTTCACAAAAATAAAAATTTCACAAAACTTCACAAAAATTAAAACTTCAAAATTAAAACTTCACAAAATTTATGAAATGCAATAATTTTTAAGTTTTATAAAATATAAAATGTTTAATAGTTTAAACAAAATAAATTCTACTTAAAATATTATAATTTTCAAAATAATATTTTTTTTATTCTTAAGAACCTCTCAAATGAGATTCTACCATTGGAGGCATAAATTTTTAATTACTCTTAAAGAGATTCTTAACTTAAACATTTTCAAAATTTATAACTAAAATAATGTTAAAAACCTTTCATGGATTCTTAGCATTGAAGATGGTCTTAGGGCATCCGTATCGGTGAGCTTTTATAAAGCTCTTAACTTTTAAAAAAGTAAAAAAAAAAAAAAAAACAAATGAGATGTGTCAGAGATTTTGAAAAAACGCCTTTCGGGGAAGGAATGGAAGAATCGGTTCTGAATGGAAGCTCGACACGTGTAGATATTCTATTTGTGGATTTTTTTTTTTTTTGTTTTTTTAAAATCTGTTTGTGAAAAAAAATAATAATAATAATATTAAAATAAAGAGAAGAGCCGTCTCACCGATACCAATGCTCTTATGACCTACTAATGGATTCGAAAGCTTAGACAAGTCTTTTAAATGTTCACAGTCAATTTCTGTCCATTCTCTATTTACAGTGTTTGATGTGATGTAACATTTTTGTAGTAAATAATATATTCATAATTCTAATAATTTGCTATAAATTCGATAACCTGTAACATTTTTTTGGTACAAAAATAGTTATAGATTGCAGGTTTGCCGTCTATAGTTTTTTCTGATCTACCAAAAAGATGGTGGAGTAATTCAAAAAGATTGGTTACTTTGTATTCCAAATTCAAATTTATTTTGGAACGAAAATGTATTTTTTAAATTAGAATATCTAGATGCTAATTTTGGATATTATAGGAAATTATGGACCTAAAATTTGGAACTCTCACAATTTTTTTTTTTTAAAACTCTTTTCTGATGATAGACCAAACATATTAAATTATTTTTTTTTAAGTGGCTGTGACATTTTTGTTGTTTCACACATCATGGCCCAATCTTGTATACGTTGACTCGTTTCTTAAGGTAAAACTCTTTTCATGACTCATTCTAACACTTTAAAAAGAAAGAAAAGAAAAAGGTAAAACTTTTTTCTAATTTGTATCATGAAAATGTTATAAAAAATGAACAATACGTAGCCTTGATATCATCCGTAACTTTTTTGGCATATGAGTTTATTAATAAAAACAGAAAATTTGGTAAATAACCAAAAAAAAATTATAACCTATAAACTAACCAATTTCTCTCTCTATCTCTTCTTATCTCTCTCTAAGAATTTGGTTAGTTTATAGGTTATTGTTTTTTTTGGTTATTCACTAAAATCATCCATAAAAAATCCATACCAAAAAAAAAAAAACCAAAATCGCTTTCAAACAAAAACCAGCAAAGAAAAAAAAAGAGGAGAAATAAAAAAATCATTAGAATTTGAATGTTTTATCTCTAAGAGTCAAAAAAAAAAAAAAAATCTCTTAAGAAGAGTCAGCAAAGAAAAAAAAAAAAATTGGATAGTCTTCATCAAACTTTCTCGAACTTCTATGGTTCCCACTTCCCACCTTTCACCATTCCTTAATCTCTACTTTATCTCCCAAACCAAAATCCGAAAACCCCTCTTCACCAACTTAAAACCCTATTAACTAATTTCCAACAAATCAGATGATTCAAACCAAACAAGAAGAGGCCGCAAGATTTATCCCGGAGAATCAAGAACGATGATAACACAGAAACAGAGAAGAACAGAGAAAGGTCTCTGTTTTAAACACTACTACAAATGGATCCTCTGTTTTTCACTCACTCTCTATTTTCTTGTTTCCTTCTTTGTCGATCATGACCAACAAGAAGACCATCCTTTGTCTTCTTCTTCCTCCCGATCAACCCCTCTTCTAACTAACCCTAAACCCAAGCTTCTTGCTTCTCGTGCCGTGTTTGAATCCAAAACCCATGATCACACACTTGGGTTTGCCCCTCAACGTCCCAACATCAGAACTGGTACATAATTTTGGTTCATGTATTTTTTAGTAAAATAATTTTTTTAGATTTGTGCGTGTGATCCTTGCGCTCGGGCCAACCTAATATTCTCTGTATCGTTCCAATTTTATCGGATGTCCCTATAGGGACTAAGGTTTCACGTTACATAACAATATTTTTGTTCTTGTTTTAAATTTCCTTTAGATGTATTCAACAATTTGAAGATCTACGTCTATGACTTGCCTTCCAAGTTCAACGCGGATTGGTTAGCCAACGACAGATGCAGCAACCACCTCTTCGCCGCGGAAGTGGCTCTTCACAAGGCCTTGCTAAGCCTCGACGGTGACGTACGGACGGAAGATCCGTATGAAGCCGATTTCTTCTTCGTCCCTGTCTACGTCTCCTGCAATTTCAGCACCATCAACGGCTTTCCAGCGATAGGTCACGCAAGATCACTCATCAAGGAAGCGATCGGGCTCCTCTCGGGTCAATACCCGTTTTGGAATCGAACCGGTGGCTCTGATCACGTCTTCATCGCCACACACGACTTTGGCTCTTGCTTCCACACCATGGTTAGTTCCAAAAGAAACCTATTTTTTTTTTTGTAATTCTTTGGTTTCTTTTTTTGCCAATTTTTTATATTTATTTATATTTAAATGTGTTTTTTTTAAAAAAGGAGGAAAGAGCAATTGCTGATGGTGTCCCAAGGATTTTGAGAAATTCAATAGTTTTGCAAACTTTTGGTGTTACTTTTAAACATCCATGCCAAGAAGTAGAGAACGTTGTGATACCACCGTACATCTCGCCGGAAAGTTTGCACAAGACCCAAAAGAATATTCCGGTAGCTCAGGAACGAGACATTTGGGTTTTTTTCCGGGGAAAAATGGAGATTCATCCCAAAAACATCAGTGGACGCTTTTATAGCAAGTAAAAAAATCTTTAATTTTAATTTATTTATTGTCAAACAATTAGATTAGATGTCATAAATCATATAATCATCTTAATTTAATCTTTTTTTTTTGTCGACAATCATCCTAATTTAATCTATTCTCAAAATTTTAATTTATTTATTTTCAACTTATTGAATAGTAATTTTTTGTTTCCTATTAGGCGAGTAAGGACGGAGATATGGAGGAGTTACGGCGGTGACCGGCGGTTTTATCTCCAACGACAAAGATTTGCCGGTTACCAGTCAGAAATAGCTCGCTCTGTTTTCTGTTTGTGTCCTCTTGGGTGGGCCCCATGGAGCCCGAGACTTGTTGAGTCGGTGGTCCTTGGGTGTGTGCCCGTTATTATTGCCGACGGGATTCGATTGCCGTTTCCTTCCGCCGTGCGTTGGCCTGAAATCTCGCTCACGGTGGCGGAGAGAGACGTCGGGAAACTCTGGGAGATTTTGGAACACGTGGCGGCCACTAATTTGTCTGTCATACAGAGAAACTTGGAGGATCCGTCTGTTAGGCGGGCCCTTATGTTTAATGTTCCTTCAAGAGAAGGAGATGCCACGTGGCAAGTTATGGAAGCTTTGTCAAAAAAATTAAATAGGTCCTCCATTAGAAGAATGTCAAACACTTTCATGTAAACAAAAACTATATTTTTGACACGTGTATATTACTACTTTGAGAATTAAAAAAGATTCTTAAAACAAATTCTACATTTTATATCACAATTATCAAGTAGTCTAATCTATAATATAAAAGATGGCTAACTCTCTCTCAACTTGACACGCGCTTGAGAGAGTATCACATGACATTTACTATTTAATTTTCAAAAATCTATTTTATTTGTATTAAATTTGAATCAAACAAAATATGTGTATCCTCTATATAAAATACAACCATTTTTTCTCATTATGCTATAGGTATTCTTTGACAACCCTCTCTAAAAATTTGATATTGTTTTTATGTTTTTCATATTAAATTGCAATAAATTACATTTGCAGGTCGTCCAACGCATTAGATTAAAAAAACAATTAATTTGTTCTTAAAATACCAAGTAAAATATATAAATATTCACATATTTATAATTAACTATACATAAAAAACCATTATATTTGAATTCAACTATTTAAAAATAATAAATCCATAAATCTTATATAATATATCATTATATTATTTTTTGTTTAGTTATTTAATCTTTATTTTTAAATAAATTAGAATAATTAAACTTTGGTACAAGTAAAAAATAATTATGATATTGAATAAATTAAAAAAGTAAACTCCAACGTATAAAATCGTAAGATACAACAAAATATTCAATAAAAAAATGAGAAGATAACAAATTATATAAAAAAAATAGAGAAAAAAAAATATATAAAGAAAAATAAGAATAGATACAAAAATATACAAAATTTTAAAACATGAAAAAGACATGGATTCAATGCAAGATATGTAAAAAAAATCCTCAAAATGATAAATTGGGAAAAAAAAAATTATAATATTAAGATTTAGACAAATGAAAAGAGTACAAAAATTAAAGAATTAATAAAAATTCGTAAAATAATGTATGAAAGAGATTGCACAGATCATCAAGAAAACAAAATTAGAAATTTTTTTTTTGAAAGATAAAATCATTAGTTAAAATATAGATCTAAAAACATATTATTTAAAACTCTAATTAAAATCAAATCCGTGCATCGCGCGAGTTCTCTCCTAGTAATTCTAAAACTAACAAAATAGTCCTAATTTTAAACTCTACATTGTAAATTTCTAAATTTTAAACAAAAATCCTATATTCTAACCAAAAAAAAATTGTGATCTTAAAAAATATACTTTAAATCAAAATATAATTTATTTCCTTTACTTTAAAAGAACTAGTCTATTTTTTTAAAAAAAGTAGTTATCCTTAAAAGTATTTAAGATTTCAAAATATTTAGTTATTTACACACAAAAAATCAACCTACTACTAATTGAGCTAAAGTTGGATATACTAGTTAAAAAAAATTCCAACCTACCGAATTCGAACCAGTGACCTAAGGATTTGCTGTTAGGAAACCTATTACAGTCTTCCGCTCTACCAACTGAGTTAAGGTCGGATATGACATAAGTTTCCACATTTATTATTAAACTAGGTGATAACCTGTGCCCTGTGCAGGATGAGTAATTTATTATTTATTTAGTTTTGTATAATTTAAAAATTAAACCATAGTAAAATATTTTAATTCAGTCTTTTTTTATATAATAAGCTGTTATGTTGACAATATACACTAGTATGTTTAAAAAAAATATTTTCTGATAAGAGAAAACAAAATTAAGCAAAGTACTAATTGAATGTGTATAATATTAAATCATAGTAAATTTCGATTTCGTTTAATTATTTTGTATAAAATTTTAGGAAATGAATCATAACAGAAAATGAATTATAATTTTTTGGTTATATTAAAAATTAAATATTATATTTTTATGTATATCATAAATTATTTGTAAATTTTGATTTCGTTTAATTATTTTGTATAAAATTATTGGTTATAATTTTTTTGGAAATGAATTATAACAGAAAATGAATTATAAATTTATTGGTTATATTAAAATTAAAAATAGATAATAGCATATAAGGTAATTAGTTTATTGAAATAAGTCTTTTTTAGAAAGTTGGTGAGAATGAATGTGATGGTGACACATCATCAAAAAATAAAGATACTTTCTAAAAATGTTTCTCAAATAATATATAGGGGATATTGAAAAAGTGTTCTCTTCTAAAAAAAATATTTTCTTATTTTAAAAAGAATTATAATCTATTCTTCTAAAAGATTTTTTTTTTTTAATTTCACAATCACATTTATAAAGGGTTGTGGATAAATAACAGAGAAAAGTTCACAAAACAAGTGGGAATTGAGCCATTGAGAGATCGTTCCCGCTTAAGCCAAAGTGAAATTTGAAAAAAACATGCTTCAAAGAAACTTACATCTGATTTCATCACATACATATATAACAATTATTCGCCTCCGATCAACAATGGACACACTTACAGTGTTACTAGCTGCGTAAGGTTTTGAGAACAACCAAATTTTTTAATGTTCATACCATGCCTTTTGAGAATATCTTTGGTTATTACGAGTAGATTGTGTCGCGGTCTGGCCTATTACATTTGTTCATTGTCTTCGAATTAAGAGAATGATAAGATATTCTAGGAGTTACATAAAGGCTCGACTCTGCTCTTAGCTATGTAAGTTGTGATGAAACAAAGAAGCTTAGCTCTAGTAAGGAGAGTGGTCACTGAAGTATTTATTAAGATGTAAGTATCATGTAACCAAGAAACTTTATCAGTTCTAATCCAAACAGTTGTGAATATACATCAAAGTAATCAGTAAAGAAACTAATATCACGTTCAATAAAGAAACTTACTTAAAAGAAAAAGTTTTTTTTCTTCTTTTAATTAGTTATCCTTACAAAAATGATTCCGACCTACCGGATTCGAACCACTGACCTAAGGATTTGCTGTTAGGATAACTATTACAGTCCTCCGCTCTACCGAGCTAAGGTCGGATATGATATAAGTTTCCACATTTACTATCAAGTATTGGAAAAGTGTTAACCCCTAAGAAACATTTCCTTTATTTTTAAGGAAATAGACTATTTTTTAACAAAAAAAAAAGAGTTTGCAATCCTTAAAAAATGATTCCGACCTACCGGATACGAACCAGTGACCTAAGGATTTGCTGTTAAGATAACTATTACAGTCCTCCGCTCTACCAACTGAGCTAAGGTGGATATGACAAAAGTCTCCACATTCATTATTTAAGTACTGACAAATTAGATCTTCTAAAAGAAAATATCATATCACATGTAACGAATTCAATTTGCTTACTTTGCATTAAGGAGATCCACAAGTAACTGCAAAGCTCCAGAAGTTCCGACTGTTTCCTTCTCATCGCTTTCTCTAACTTTTGATGTGGTTTATGGGAAAAACCAACGAACCAGGAGCGATTTTGGCAGGAGACACCGGAGTTTAGCTTTCTGCAATGAGATTTTCAGAGTTTAACAGTTGCATATTAAAATCAAACTAAAATGTATTTTTAGAGAAATAAATCGTCTTGACAGGATAATGTAGCTGAATAAATCCAATACTATTCCTAACAACAGATGTGAAAACAAAACTGAGGAGGATCTTCTTGATCTTGAAACATCCTCAAGACTCATAATACATCATAACTGGTTGAAAAAGTATGGAACTTGGAAAGATTAAGCAAATATTACCACGAGATAGTCATCTTGATTGTTCTCTATCACAAACCCGCACAGGTAAAGAAGCTACTGCATACAGCAAAGAAGAAGGCACGCCACTCAAAGAAAGAAACTAGTCGCTAAAAAACCTATATCTTTATTACAAGACATTCAATTAAACAAAAACGACATATCTGTCTGGATAACAAACAGGATCATTCAATTAAAAAAAAATTTCTTCTTTTAATCAGTTATCCTTACAAAAATGATTCCGACCTACCGGATTCGAACCAGTGACCTAAGGATTTTGCTGTTAGGAAACCTATTACAGTCCTCCGCTCTACCAACTGAGCTAAGGTCGGATTTGATATAAGTTTCCACATTCATTATTAAGTAGTTTTAGGGAAACTTAATCCCATCATACAATTTAGAGCCGAGAAACACATCTTAACAACGAACCAGAGTATTTACCGACACAATCAAGTGTTGGGAAAGAAAAAAAAAACCTTATGATTGTAGCATCCATATGTGTGTGATTAGAGAAACTGTGATTGCTTGGTGTTGGTGGAACAATTCCCGAAAGAAGCAACATTGGTTGTGCAGCAAAGCTGTCTCAGTGTTACTATTGCTGGTTGAAATCCTGATCTCAGAGGAACAACTGAAGCAACTCTCATGTGTTGTGCGTTTAGGTTGTGAGGCCGAGTCAACGTCATCCTAAGCATCTCTCCATCAAAGACCTGATTAACCATAGATGCTGCAATCGAACACAATCTCAAGAAAACTTTAATCATATGGTTTTTAGCTTCAATGTAACAGAAATGTAGCAAAGTGAATGATGATGATTCTTACCGGCTTTAGGATTGAGCTTGGTGAAGTGGAAGAACTCATCGGCTGAGCAACCGAAGAGAACAGTCGCGGCTCTATCAAAACATATCACAGTTTTAACTGATGTATCCGTTGCTATAGACATCTGTTACATTAACCAAACACGGATTCAGTAAAGTGGGGGAAGAACCAAGTAAAAAACACAACTTTGATGTTTCGATTTCTCAATTCCACAGCGCAAACGAGATTTAACAGATAGATTCACCAAAAAACTTATTCTTGACATTGCATTGGACAAACCCCTAACGAATTGGAAAAAGCTTTCAGATAATTTCACCAGGGAAAAAGAAAACACACAGAAAGAAGAAAGGAGGGTTTCGTACGAGGATCCGGTAGAGCAATTTGGGTTGTTTTGATTTGCAGAATTTGCATAACGAAGAAGAGGAAACGCCATTGTTGTAATCTCCGGGAAGCACTCTCTCGCAGCGAGAACAAACTCTGTAGCAATAATCGCTGAGGTCGACGGCAAGCAGCTCGCAGAGAACCGATTGATCGGCGGCTTCCATTTTCTTTCTGTTACTTTTTAGGGCTTTTCTCTGATTTTCAAAGTTTCCTCCTTTTCATTCAATTCTCTGAACCGATTTACAAGATAAGACCCAAATCCCCAAACTTATAAAAAAACGTTTTCTTTTAACCTTTTGACTTACAAAAGAGAGAAAGTTAGAGCCTTTTAAAACTGATAAGCCTAAAATACGGTTTATCAAGAGATATAGAGAAAAAGAAGAAGCAGAAATGACTCAATGAGGAAGAAGATCAGAAGAAGAAAGAGAGAGAGACGAAGCTGATTCGAAAATTCTCCATTTTCATTTATCAATAATCTGATGATACGTTTACAGAGGAGAAGGCAAATGCTCAATACAAGAAACGTGTGAAACTAATGGGCTTAAATTGATAGCTTAAATCAAATAAATCATCTCATTTGCTTTAGAATTCACAAAGATAGTGTTGTTATACATTGACTTTGATTGTTGCACATATGATCATTGGACAACGCACAATCCTCGAGAGTTTACTTCTTCGACACATTTAGTTGTTCTTGCTCCTCCTTTAGTGTCCTTGTGATTGTTATCTTCGATGAGTTTCTTCTACTCGAATCCGAAAACTTATCCATGTAGATTCCAAGGTACGATATAAGCGGATCGGCCCTCGCTTTGTCCACCACGAGCTTCACAGACCGAGACTCGACCACCCTCGGAAACCGTATAAGCCTCTTGAACCCGACCGTCGTGCCGCTCACGACTCTCTCCCACTTCCCGGTTCCAACGCTCCGCGACTCGAGATGAAAAGACGCAACTCTCTGACCCATTTGGATCGGTTCTCGAACTTCCAACACATTGAAGCTAACCGGATCTCGAAACTCTAACTGCAGCTCCCATTCTTTCTGCTGCTTCTCCTCTGGCGCCCAATACTTGTCTAACCCTTCTTCCAAAACATTCTCAGGACCAAACTGCGAACCGCGGACGCTGCTCGAGTTAACCGCCGCGGCTTTTCGGGCGAGGTTGTTGGCGAAAATCGATATTTTCATCTCGCGGAACTCCTCAAGAACCTTGACGTCTTGTTCGGATATCAGCCCTGAAGAGTTCGGAGGGACGTTGAGCAAGAAGAGACAGTTTCTTCCCACCGAGTTGTAGTATATATCCAGGAGTTTAACCGCCGGTTTAGGTGACTCCAACGCGTGCCAGAACCAGCCCGGTCTGATCGATACATCGCATTCCGCCGGTACCCAATCTTCCCCAAAGCCATCACCTTCCTGTGAATACCTGCAAGATCAAGCAGATTCAACTTCTTTCCTATTAAATAGAGATCAATGTAGGTTCAGTGTGTGACTCACAGAGGATCAGTGTCGCCGATTTTGGCATTGGTTCGGTTAAAGAGTGACCAGCAAGTAGAGCCGGCGACTCCAGCTTCGTCACCGATCCACCGGACGTCAGGTCCGGCGTCGGAGAAGATGACGGCGCCGGGCTGAAGCTGGTGGATCAAACTAAACCAAGTACTGAAGAAATATTCCATATCTTTTTCTCCTTCTCCTTTAGCTCCATCTAACCAAACTTCCTTAATCTCTCCATACCTTAAAAAACGAAAGATTCAATCTTTTTGGGAATTTGAATCAAAAACCCATATGAGAAAAAAAGTCAAAAAGGAGCTTACTTGGTTAGTAACTCGGTCATTTGACACAGATAAAACTCGTTGTACTCCAATGTCTTCCCGTAAGACCCATCGTGCCGATCCCATGGGGAGAGGTAAAGACCGAGTCCGATCCCGGCGGCCGCCGTCGCGGAAGCTAGCTCGGCCACGACGTCGCCGGTCCCGCCTCTCCAGGGGCTCGATTTGACTGAGTAATCGGTGTATTCGCTGGGCCAGAGGCAGAATCCGTCGTGGTGCTTCGCCGTGAGGATGACGCGGGAGAAGCCGGAGTCTTTGGCGATCTGGACCCATTGCGTCGCGTTGAGATGGGTCGGGTTGAAAACGGACGGGTCGGCTTTTCCGGTGCCCCATTCGGAGTCGGTGAAAGTGTTGGGACCGAAATGGAGGAACATGGCCATGGATCCGAGCTGCCATTGGAGCTGTTGTGATGAAGGGAGGGGCAAAATTGGAAGTGGGTGTGGTTTTAAGGGTGTAGTAGAATTGGAGATTTTGAATAGAGAGACGATTGAGAAGAAGAAGAAGAGAAGAGTGATTAGAGACATGATTTTAGTGGATTTTCTCTTCTTCTTCTTATTCTATCTCGTCTTCTTCGTCTTCTTCAGTTCTTTAATGGAGTCTTCTTGTCTCTTTTGTTTTCCACTCCAGTGTTTGTTTTCTATCTTTTAGCTTGGCTGTAATTTAGTTTAATTAATGAAAACGCAATAAATAATAGTTAATGCCATTTAAATGAATGATGATTGAGACCAGTTTTTCTTAATGAAATTAAAAACAACATTTAGTGATTTCTTTTCATAAACACAAAATCTAAGGATTTAAAAAGTTAAAACTGTGAAAATCATCAAACCTTGCCCTGGGCATTCGGATCCGCCGGTCGGTTCGGGCCGGGTCTATGCGGATCCGGATTTTTCGGTTCTTAAAATTTAGGATCCAATCGAGTTATGAAGTTTTTTTGGTTCGGGTCGGTTCGAATTTTTTCGGATTCGGATCGGTTCCGAGTTTTGGAATCGGAACCGTTATGGAACCGAAAACTTTTCGGATCTAAAAATAACCAGAATTATCTGAAAAACCCGGAAATTTTTCGGTTAATTATTCAAATTTGGTAATTAATTTCTATTTTATGGGTAATCGTTAGGATCTCCGGTATTATCCGAACCGAACCAAAAAATAACCAGAAAATTTAAAATAATTTAATTAATTATTTGATTATTTATATAAATTATATGATATAAATAATATAATTAGTATTTATTTGGTAAATAGTTTTGGATTTTATTAGCTAAACGGTTCGGATCCAAATCCAGTATTTCGGGTCGGTTTCGGTTCCGTTTTTCGGTTCCGGGTTTTATGCTCATGGCGAATCAAACCATACATATGCAATTTCTGGTGAATACTATATATATAATACTATAAGCATAAATGTTTATAATCCTCTCTATCTCTGATGTAAGAGACAACCGATCTCATTCTTAGAACCTTGCTAATTGTTTTTTTGTTTTTTTTGTTTTTTCTCTTGTTCTTTTTTGGATAAATATGTTTTTTTATTTTGGATAATGATAATTTGTATTCTGTCAAGAATTAGATAATGATGTTTTCCCCCGTAAAAACGACTGGAGCATTGGTTCAACGACTTCAATAAATTGTTAAAAAGCGACTTCAATAAATTGTTAAAAAACGACTTCAATAAATTGTTTTTTTTGTTTTTTCTCTTGTTCTTTTTTGGATAAATATGTTTTTTTTATTTTGGATAATGATAATTTTTATTCTGTCAAGAATTAGATAATGATGTTTTCCCCGTAAAAACGACTGGAGCATTGGATCTGTGGACTATGGTAATTGTAAATGTATATGTGTTTCATTTGATTGACTAAAGAAAAGAAGAATTTGTACAAGATGCTTCAGTTTCGAGGTTTTTTTTTTTAAAGTTGTAGTTGTTATTTGATTAAGTAATTTAGTCACACAATAAGTAATAAAAAAAATGTACCACAAAAAAAAATGCCGGATATTCTTGCCTTGGAAGGTATAGTGAAATTCGATCTTGGCCACATCCCTTTGGTTTGTTCATTCACACGAACGAATGTTTTCTCAATTTTTGCGAGAATAGTTTAACCTCGTACGTTTTGGTCGATGTATTTTTGTCTGAAATTCATTGATTCTTGCAGTACACAGAAACTTGTTTCATGTCGGATTAGATTGCTTTTCTTTGAAAATTGTTTTAATTGAGTCTAAAATTTTATCTCTAATTATATTTTTTTTTGGGATCCCATCGTAATTCAAGATTATTGATGATATTGTTTTGGTTGTAAATAAACAGACGCATCAATAATAAAAGGAACTCTTCATCTTGGTTGCTAACGCTTAATTTGACAAGTAAAAATTACAACTTTCTCTTCGCACAGCCTGATGACGCAGCAGAACAGCTATGTAGTGATGATGCAAGTACGAAATGGCTTTGGTCAAGCCTATCAGCTGGAGGAGACCCTATGCCCCTAACGCGAAGCTTACAAGCCCTCTTGAACTATTTGGCTGCCTGCCAACAAACCTATGTGCGTAGAGGAAGTCAGGTGCAAAGAAAAGAAAATCAACTGCTTGGTCTCGTCTCCGTAACTCGAGCTTAGTATTCATTTAACAAGAGAGAGCATCATAGTTGCATACATACACCAAAAAGAAGACACGCATTCCAAATAAAAAACGATATTATGACCAAAACGTTAAAAACTACTACATATATAGTAGAAAACCTAAGTTACTGAAAGATTGGTTCAAGACAAAAGGAAAGATCCCTGACGATATAAGCCTTGTGACACATTTCATCGGAGAGTAGCAGCAAGAGCCTCAACGAAAGTAAATCCTTTAAATCCGACATCGACTGTAAGCACATGATCAAACCACTCAACTTTCCCCCAAATCTCACCGGTTTTGTGCTTTTCAAGCGCAATCTCTGCGCACAAAATCTTCTTTTCAAAGGGGTGAAAACTTAAAGACCGGTCCCACAAAACCACCATGTTTCCACCATAATCAGCCAATTTAACAGGATCGTCATGTTCATGAGGTAAGCTAGGCAGTCCTACCAAACCCTTCAATTCTCTCAACGAGTTTACCTTAGTGTCATACCATCTGAACTTTCAGCGCACAGTAGAGTACAAAACATTCTCTATCACGCAATAAGACACTGAATACATACAAGTGCTCATCGATGATTTAATAAGGTCCCATCTACCTTCTTTGGAATCGTAAGCAACCACCTCTTTGTGTGAGTCGGTCGTCACGTGGAACTTACCGTCAATACATGCGCTTCTCAAGGGAAAAAACTTGTTGTTTTCAGCGGTGCAAGGCACGGGCAGAGGATCCCAAGTTTGTGACTTTGTGTCCAACACCTCGTACAAGCTGGGAAAGGAATCGCCATCTTTGTAGCTTCCTGCTACATATATCTTTTGATCAAGGACGCTAGCAGAACGTGAGCATAGCTCCACCCGGAAGCTTGGAGCCTCGCGCCACGTGTGAGACGTGCAGTCCAGAACCGATACGCTAGAGGAATGTTCGGCAATGTTGTAGATGCTAGAACCAACCGCCACGAGACCCGTAGAGTCGGCAGGAGGAGAATCGGTCATTGGGACTCTAGCCAAAACATACCCAAATGTGTCATTGGTTAGGGCTTTATCAGGTTTACGGCAGAGGGTGTACCAGTGATAACTACTATCGTAACGCATGCACACGTAGATACAACTCTCGGTGTGGCCAAGAGTGACCGGTTCTTGTAAAGCTCCGGTGAAGCTAGCAGAGATCGAAAGCTCTTGGAGACGAAGGAGAGAGTCGGATAGTACAATCTTGACACGCGTGCCACGCAGTTTAACAGCAAATCATTGGGAAGCGACATAAACGGGGGAGACGGCTCCGTAACAGTTATCTTCGTCGACATCGCAGCCTCTTAGGTCAAGCTTTTTTTTTGGCATTTGTTGTTTTCCAAAATTAAGGAAGACGAAAGACACAACAACACGTTAGGGTTAAAAAAAAAGTTGTTGGGCTTTATGGGCCGTCACTAAATTGCAAAGACTTTGGATCATTTTTGGTTATAATATTTTTTACATGGATATTTTTACTCAAAAAGTTATAGAATATGGCTAAGTAAAAAAAAAAAAAAAAAGAAGAAAAAGAAGTAGAAAAGCAAGTGAAATCATCTCCATTTAAAACAAAAAAAAACTTTTTTTACTGTTTCAAAATGATGCATACAACGTCACCAAGCACATCCTATAAGAAATATATTTTTTTTTCTTCTTTGGCTTTGATCTCACTTGGTCTCATCAATTTATTTTTTTTTTTAATAAAAATTGGTCTCATCAATTTGCCAATTTATCTTTCAGCACATATGAATTACCCATCATATATGTTTATTGTAATTAAGTTTATTAAAGCCACAATAATCATTTTTCAAACACCAAATTATCTCTTTTTATTAATGGGGACTTTATGATCCTATACATTCTAAGATAATTCAGTTTGGCCATTTTCTTACCCAATAGCACATTAAAATGAGTATTACACTTTACAGTTTTTGTTTTTTTTGTCATCTTAATAGTAGCTTTAAAGTTGAATCTTCCTTAATGGTATTATTATCAAATAGAAGAATTTCGATTTATTCATATATACAAGCTATCTTCTAACTATATATAGAAATCTAAATCAATTGAGAAACAAATTTCAAATAAAAAAAAAGTACCACGCTCTCCATTTGTTACTGAACAATCTCACACATTATTAATTAATTATTCATATATTCCTTCGTTTTTTTTTCGGCATATACTCCTTCAAATTTGAAAATATTTCAACAAATAAATAAATATCTGATATGGAATTTTTATTTAAATAAAAACCGAAGAAAAAAGCTGAGTAATAAGGAAAGGAGAGAGTTAACAAAAAAAGTGTGTACGTACGGACTCCGAAGCATATAAACCTCTCTCGCCGCCTCTCATACTTACCAAAAAAGCCTTTTCCCAGTTTTCGTCGTCTTTCTAATTTCTCCCTTTCTCTTGAATCTTCAGAAAAAAATCTCCAGAAAACAAAACTCGAATCCCTAAGCATTGATTCAGGTTCAGAAACTCTCACAAACTATCGCTTTTTTTTTTTTTTTTTTTTTTTTGTCAAGCGATTCAAATATACGTCTCGGATTTTGATTTTTTTGATTTTGATTCGAGTCCAGTTTTTTTTGTTGTTGTTTGCAGAAGAAGATGGAGAATCTGGCGTGTGTTTGTGGCCACGGAGATGCGGAGAAGAAAAAAGGACAGAATACGTCTCCGGTCACCGTCGTTCTTAAGGTCGATTTGCATTGCGACGGCTGTATCGCGAGGATCGTCGGATTAGCTCGTCGTTTGGAAGGTAAGAACCCTAGAAATCGATTCGATACCCATGGGTTGCTAAAAAAAAATCTTCAGTATCGCGTCATGTTTCTCAATATACACTCTCGCTCTGTTTTTTCTCTGCACTCTTACTTAATTTTCCGTCTCAGAGCAAATCCCAAAATCTTCAATGTTTTATGATTTATCCCCCTTTTCTCGATCTAATTTCAGAATCGTTCTGTACATCTGTTTCCGCCATTTAATCGCAGAAATCGTGAAGAATTTGTAAACTCTCGTGTTTTGGATTTGTGGGTCTATGTTTCCATGACTGATTGCTTTAGAATTTTCCCAGGAATCTAAAAAACGATTCCGGGTTCATGATGTTTTGGTATTACACCTTAAGAAAAAATCGCAATCGATCGCTCAAACACTCATATTTGCTTCTTTTTTTTGTTTGTAATTGTATCAGGAGTTGAAACAGTGAGAGCAGATCCCGTTGCGAACAAGCTGACCCTGATTGGGTTTATGGTGGACCCGGTGAAGGTTGCAGAGAAGCTGCAGAAGAAGATCAAGAAGAAGATTGAGCTGTTATCTCCAAAGCCAAAGAAGGAAACAAAACCAAACTGTGACACAAAGGCTGAGAACAAGACTATTGCTGAGAACAAGACTATGGTATATATGCTCTTCTTAAATCTATATACATTCATAAGCCATGCGTTTAGACTCGACTGATTATAAAAATGTGTTAATCTCTCAAATAATCAGACCATGATTAGTGAGTCATGCAAGTCGTTATATCAATAGGTTGTTTGTCTCTAATACTTTCTTGCGTCTTAAGTAACATTCTTCTTCTGATATTTACTCGATTGTGTAGTCATTATCTTCTAGCTGCTCTCATATGGATTAACTACTGTATCCTTTCAGATACGAGAAGCATGAAACCGATAAATAACCACAAAGTAACTTATGACAGTTTTACTGTTCTTTGACTCTCTTTTGTTAGATTGCTGTGACCACGGTGATGCTGAAGCTGAATTGCGCATGTGACGGTTGCATCACGAGGATTCACAAGACTCTCTCTAAGACCAAAGGTCTCAGACTTTCTCATTTCCATAAAGAATAAGATATCATAAACTCGTCGTCTCTGCTTTTTCATCTCATTGTTGACAGATGATGATGATACTGAACTTTTTTGTTAAACAGGTGTCTTCCAGGTGAAAATGGACAAGGAGAAGGAAGTAGCAACTGTCACAGGGACCATGGAGGTGAAGTCTGTGATGGATAATCTGAGAAGGAAGCTGAACAAAACCGTCCATGTCTTGCCTGAGAAGAAGGACAAGAAGAAAGTCGACAATACGGAGGGAATCACCAAAGTCGGCGGGTCTTCGGGTCTACCATGGTATGGTTTCAACCATGGGCCTGGGCCTCACGGTTACATGGAAGGCCCAGTTACGGGGTTCTTCAGTGAGGAGGATCCGACCTCTTGCTACGTTATGTGAGTTTGGAGGCGACGAAAGATCCGGAGTATTAGAATATCACAACATATATATAACGGAGGCGTATATATATATATATATATAACTAATAGGGAACATAAAAAGAAAAGAAAAACTAAAGTCAGGAGAAATATATTTTCGTGATGGTCTATACTCTATAACTATAAGATATAATTAAGACTATCACATTATATGAGTAAATGCAGTATTTTCCTTTTCAGATATAGTGTTGCGCAATGAGAACACATTTTATTTTAGTGAAGGTTTCACTTTTAAATATCGTAATTTTAGAGTCGTATATTAATTAAAAAAATGTTCTTTATATAATAAGATAGCAAAAAAAAGAAGAAGGTGTGACCATCAACTTACAGAATTTTGACATTATAAGAGTTCTTACTCCTTTTTCCATACGTTTTTTGAGTTCTATTAGCTGCTTTACGAACACAATAGAGAGATGAATGTTTGTCTTGTTTTTAGATTTTGGTTTTTAGTTTTTGGATTTTGGTTTTTGTTTTTAGATTTTAGTTTTTGGATTTTGGTTTTTTGATAATACTTGGGAGAAAAACTCCAAAAATGTAGATTTTGGTTTTTGCTTACAAATTAGAAGTTATTTTAAAAAACTAGTTTTCCTAAATTTTAGGGAATCTATTTATCAAAAAACTTGATTGGCAAATAAAATGGTTTTTGAAAAACAAAAACCAAAAACTCTTTCAAAAACTACAAACATTCA
>JAHZTW010000001.1:376173808-376331658 GCA_020283515.1 Alliaria petiolata
AGTAGAAAAATGTCATTTAAATGCCGAACTTTCAAATTTTAGATATTCTAAACATCATGATTTCTGATGAAAGAGTATCTCAAAGCTTCTATTTCTGATGAAAGAGTATCTCAAACTCAAGATTTTACAATGTGAAAGATTAAGGATCTCAAGCTTTTTGTGACCTAGTGAAACTGTAATCATGATCGATGAATGATCAGTGTTTTAAGATTTTTTTATTTACTGAACGCTAACCGAAATGAATCCTTTTTATGATAACACCAGCGAGGTAGAACAAGTTTCTCAACGAAGTATGTAGATTTAGGGTTTCGTAAGATTTACATATTGTTAGATAATAATGAGATGTGGTTAAATTGATGTTTTAAAAAATAAACCCAATTTTTTGTGTAATGTAAATTTAATTTATTTTTAAATATCTTCTTAAATTAGTTTTGGTTTACTTGGATTAGCAATCACGTAATATTACGAAATCCGAAGAAATTGAAAATATCGGTTGGACGGAAAAAATACCATTTAAATGTTAAACTTTTAAATTTTGGCCATTAAAATCACCATATTTCGCGTGGACTGTTTAAATAACAATTTTTTACGTTGACTATTGTTTGAATCACAAACTTATGTTGACTTGACCATATTAGGCACGACGTTAATTTCCCAACCAGACGGGATTAAACGGCGTTAAGTCGATTCGTTAGTGAAGTTAACGTCGTGCCTAATATGGGTGAATCAACAAAAGTTCGTGATTTAAAGATCGGTCAACAAAAAAGTTTGTTATTTAAATGGATCAAGTGAAAGGTGGGGCTTTGAATGGTTCAAATGGTGAAGTTGAGGATTTAAATGCTCATTTTCCCTAAGTATAACAACCGTTTTTTTTTTTAATCAAAATATCCTACCAAATATATCGCTCACGGCAAGTATATGCGAGTTGATGTACCGATAGAGCTGAACAAAAAGTGCAAATCAATAAATATTGAAAACAAGGAAATGAGAATCAAAACGTGTCGGACCAGCCCGAAGTTAGCGGGTGACTGAACTATAGCTTTCAAATTAAATTTGGACTGTTGACTGCTAACGACATTATTATATGCGCTTTTTTCCCAACTTTTTCAATCATATAAATAATAATAATTCAATAAGCAAATGTGGAATTATTTTATGCAATCATACGTCTAGTCACTAGGTCACATTATGTCAAATCAAGATGGTGTTGCTATATATTATATAGTCATGAAGTAGGATATTATCAACAAGTTCCCTCTCGTTGGAGTGACGACGTTCACTGGTCGGTTTTTTGGACAATGACGTTTTTTTTTATTGCAACACGTTTCTGTGTTAAAATGCCGACGACTAATTTTATTTATGGTAACTTTTTATTTTTAGAAACGATTATTGGTACGAGGTGATTAGTACGTATGTCAGTGCCATTTTGTTTCAGTTCATTGTCGACTTGTGGGTTCACTTTCGTTCGACGATATGGATCCGGCACTTAAGAAAAAGATAATGAATCTTATTCTATAATATCGCCACAAATTAATGAAATCTCCCTAAGTATCACTTTTAGTAGATTAACATAAATGAAAAATGACATAAATTTAAAAATTCTTGTGAAATGGTGTCTATATTGTTCTTAATTCGGTTTTATTTCTATCAACTTCTACAATTTGTCTTATTTTTAGTTTTCTTATATGGATATTTGATCTTTTGAAAAAAAATTCTATTTTTTTTCAAAACATCTAATTAAACGGGTTTCAGTAAACTTTGAAACATTCAGAAGAGTTTCTTTATAGAAAACTAAGCTACACGTAGTTAGGGAATCTCAAACTGAATTACTTATTTTAAAGCATGTGAGAAGCCAGGTATTTCTTGTTACTTAAGACGTTCAATCGTTCATAGTGGTTATCTTTTCTTTTTTTGCCTCTTCTTTGTAATGCTATATATTTGTAATCATAGTGGTTCTATGATTGAATTAACAGTGGAGGACATAGTTATGTGCTAATTAATCAATTATAATTAGACATATCAGTGGTTGATAATTACGTACTTATTTCATTGATTTTATGTGAGATAGATCCTTAGAGACACAAGATCTTTAGGTATTTACCGCCGAGTTGTTATTTGTAGATCGATAGATCTTTTCAATTCTCAAACGGGCCGGTCATTAAATATCGAAATATATGTGTATATTTTGTCCTTTCGAATTGGAAACATCGATCATTTTGATTTTTGATCACATGTACAAATCTATCTTTTATAACAATGCAGTACGAAACCGACCACGATATTTTTTTTTTAAATATGATCGAAATCTTTGCTACCGACCACGACTTTGCACAGTACTATTACACAGTTCATAAGGACACACAATACTGTGCATATTTGGAAATGTCATTTCAAACCTTCAACGGTGGAGAACTCTTGTTGAGTATATAAACACTGGACTGAACGTGAAAAAATACGGAGCTAGAAAAGTTATTTTCGTTTATATAGATTTCTAGTTTTATCTGATTCAACAGAGTTAGAGAATAAGATCTAATGGCGTATCACTGGATCCTTGCAAAAAGCGTATAGTAGGCTAGTAGCGCAAGGTTCTTACATGCGGAATGTATCAGGCAAACCAATTTGAAGCTGAATCAAAACTAAACTATTATGTATTCGTTCGGTATATGTATATGTTTAGACATGTTGACCATAACTCAACATTTTTATGATAATTATCCTTTGTTAGTTGATTAGAATCTTAAAAATTCTCAGGAAAAGTACTAAGTTTATAATAGTTTTCTATATTAAAATTTAACTAGGATATGTAGTTTGTTGGTTTGTGTTAGTGTTCTCGATGTGTCACTGTTTATATTCAAATCTGTCATAGAATATACCCCACTATACAAGCTAAGGCTGCTAAGCTATGCTAACGTACGTCGAGCCTTACAAAATTTACGGTCATAGTATTAAAACGTTTTCAACACATCTGTCACGTAAAGTTTTAATTATACATACAACTTGTATGATACAAAGGACGGATTTATGTTAAAAGCTGTTGGTGCAGTATGTCCCAAATAGAATCTTAAATACTAGTTTCTATTAGTTTTTTTTTTTTTGAATTAACTGTGAAAGGTCTAGACCTTAGTTAATCATTATACCTCTATCCCAAAGGAAGTTTGAATTGGAACAAGAAAACTAACCCCCTTATACTACCACTAGGTCACACCACTTTGATAATAGTTTGTATTAGTTGTGGTAAAAGTTATTTCTCTTGGTTGTCGTTGCCAAGTGAGTTAGATAATTTTTCGCTCTTGCTATGCCAAAACTTTGCTTTCTCTCAACTAAAAAATTAAACACGAATAGCCGTATAGTTTTTTTATTAGTCACTGTATATATATCTGATTGACTAATATAACCTATATATGATATTATAATTATGATATATAAACGTTGTATATAAAACTTTTTATTTTCACCTTTTAGTTTACTTTATCACTTAAAAACTATATGCCCTTTTCAGTTCATTAGCTCATGAGCTCACTCAGTTAAGTTCAGATTTTCATGAGTCTACGTTATGTTTTTTAGGCTCATTTAATAAACAAGTTAAATGATCGAGTTTAATTTAATTGGCGAGTTGTGCGAACTAGCTCTAATAAGTCGTTAGCTAGCTCGCGAGCAATTTTTGTTTTTTAAGATTTAAATATTATATTTATATGTGTTTTTTAACATTAATATATTTATATGTTGTAAACATATATTAAATATACAAACCAAAATACATAGTAGATGAAGATGATGAGCATGTAACTCTTGGATCATCTAAACACTCTCAAGTATAATAGATTCAACCAAAAAAATTGAAGATCATTGCATTTTTTTTTTTAGACACTGAATTTAATTTAGCATTTGATAAATTATTATTATATTTATGTAGTATTAGTTCATTTAGTTCATGATCTAGATTTTCTGAGTTTGGGTTTATGATATAAACTCATATAATAAATAAGCTGAACCGAGTTATACGCCGTGAAATATTTTTGTTCATGGTAAGTTGAGCGAACTAGCTCATTTTAACACTCCAACTTTTCACCGTACAACATATTTTGTATACATGCTGTATTTTAGAAGACCATGTTTTCCTCCATAGTCGTTGTTAAATTTAACATACAGTAAAAATAAAAGAGATCAAAACTAAAACTGACGATGGAAACCGCTTTCGTGGAAAATTCAAAGGCAAACCAACTCAGCCACATGCTTTGGTCTCCCTTGCTCACTTCTCCTTCTCACTTCTTCCTCTTCTTTCTTATCCTCTTTGCACCATTCCTCCTTATATATAATACCCTTTACATGTCTACACTGAAACATATATTTTCCCAAGAAACACCAAAACCTACAAGAAAAAAAAAGAGAAAAAAAAAAGAGGAAAGGAAACCTAGTTTGTTATCATGGCCAGGCAAAGAATGATCACAGTTGAGTCGTCAAAGAAGAAAATGGGTGGAATCGTGAAGCTCAAGAATGCTGTAGAGAGGTTGGTGCAGATCAAAGGCTTTTCCTCGGCCAAGAAACCTTGTTCCGACGAATACGGACGTGATTGCGTCCCAAAAGATGTGAAGGAAGGTCATTTCGCGGTGATAGCTGTCGATGGATATTATGAGCCAACACAAAGATTTGTTGTTCCATTGATGTTTCTAGAACATCCGGTGTTCCGGAAGCTTCTAGAACGGGCGGAGGAGGAGTACGGGTTCGATCACGATGGAGCCCTCATGGTACCTTGCCGGCCAAGCCGCCTCCGGACGATATTGACCCAACAGTGGAGTTAGGATTTATGTTGTAGTTATTATATATATGGTCTACTTGATATTGAATAATAAAACTGTATTCTTTATAAAAAAGACTCGTAAGGATTCTAGCATTTCAAGCTTTAAATTAACTATGCTTTTGGTATCTAACGAATAATCTATCTTCTCACACCTCAAACTTGCAATACGAAACAGTTAAGATGCAAATTTCCTGGTGAATTTTACAAGTTATATATAGTCTTAATTTTTTCTAAATGAATAAAATTATCTAAAACCCAGTGATTTGAAATACTTCTATATTGTAAAATAAGTGATTAAAACTGTGTTGTTTTAGTTCTCTTAGACTCGAATTAGACTAAAAGGTAATTAATTAGCTAAAAAAGTGTGATGTTGTTTAGGCATGTTGTTTTAGTTCGCTTGAAAGGGTAATTTATTAGCTAAAACTTATTTTCATCTTTTTTTTTTTTGAAACAAAACCCTAGAGTTAAAATAAAATGTGATCACTACTATATTACTATTCTTTAGGACACGTGTTTAAAAAAATGTTTATTAGAATAACCCTACATGAATCTAATCATATATATTGTTCCAATGCAAGAATATGCTGTAACAATACAACGAAGCCTAGACTGGACACAAACAAACGGAAGTGGGGCAGATATTTTTTTATAGTTTTGCTTCGAATGTGATAACTTTACATTGGTATATCAGGAAAAGTGAAGGTTGATGTGGAGAAGAGATATGAGACGTCACTCATAGGTTTTAAATACTGTAGATATCTTTTGTTCCTTATTAAATATATAGATATTTACACAAATGTATATATGTTAATAGTAGGACAATGTACATAAAACCAAAATAGAAGGTAGGACAATGTACACCAATTCGTACTTGTAGTTTCTCAATCAGTGCACCCTCCACACATGACCTGGACGAGGGAGATTAGGACCGGTCTAAATATGGGCATTGCCCTTTAAAGTTTGGTCGCTAATAATAAGATTCGATTGTTTTTCTTTTTGGTTTTTAAAGTTTGAATATGATAGTGTACATGTATTTTTCTTCAAAATAAATCTCAATCATTTGTAGTCTTTTCTTTAAATGGAAATCACAATCTACCCTCCACATTTGTAGTGTTTAAATAAGATTCCATTTATATATATATATATATATATATATATATATATATATATATATTCTTCAATGATATATAGTGTTGTTTTTTTTAAATGTTTTTTTCATCAAATGTATCACACTCTTCTTCGATTGGATTGAGAATTCACTATATATATAGGTAAAGTCAGGGATCGAGTTTTTCTTTAATCATTATAGACGCCTAAAATAACAAGAATACATGTTTTTCTAGAGGCCTCGATGGTTAATACTGATTTTGGTTCGGGATTTATAAATAAAAAAAAGGCACAATTTTTAATGTTAAATCAAAATTTTCTTGCAAAGTCGTATATGGGAAATGTGAGAAAAAGAATTGCGTTTGTATTTTACGAAAATATTTTATGAAACAAAAAAAAATATCATGCGTTTTAGTTTCTAGTAATATCAACAACATATTTTCTACATATATAAACACAAAAAGCAAAAAGTTAGGTTTGAACCAAATCAACCAATACAGACTATAATCCAATATACAAGTTGACGATTGCTTGTTTAGTTAATGTGGCTTTATATATATATATATGGAGATATGTGTTAATTGAATGTGGAGTCACTTTTTGTACAACTCACACTGTTATAGAAAGATCATACGTTGCCTGTTGGCATTAATCTGTGAAAGTGATAAAACCACAATTTATGGACCGGTTGTCATAGAAATTGATGATAAATTCACAAACCGACAAATTTCCACAATTTAAAAGAGATGATGGAGATGATAGAGGAGATGATGGAGGATCATATCTACTTTATATGTCCTTAATATTAGATACACAAAATCCGGCGGATATAGCAAAACCTTGTGTTTGCTTGTTATATATATTTTAATAACTAGAAAGTTCCGAACCTTTAATCTATTTTTTATAACTAAAACAAATCTGGATCTTTGATCCATAATCATTGTTGGCCTGGAACCAACATTTGAATTACATGTTAAGTCGTAAATTATGTCTTTCCAACAGAAACTCGAACTATGAACAAGGATTCAGTCTTCTCCTCAGAAGAATTCTTGATGACAGAGAGCTATCGATGTTTGGTAATTCTTTAACTTTTGATTTTCTCAATAAACTAATAGATTGATGTTTTGAGTTAGTATATATCATGAAAACATCAATTTATTAGGAACATAGTGAGTATATTATACCTATGTATATACATATATATATATATATAGATATATATAAATGGAACTATACCTTAGTTTTATTGTTGTGTAATATCAAATTTATATCATGATGAAGACAAAGAAATCAAAGCTGTAAAACCTATTATTTGTTTGCCACACATGCCTAACTATAAAATTATAAATGTTAAATTCCAAATTTCTTAGAGTCAAGGAAATTGAAAGAACCATGCTTTAAAGTCGAAATGAAAAAGAAAAAGAAAACATAAATTGATGCTTTTTGGTCGTGCCCTATTGCTCTCCACAATCACAACAGCCAATGAATATTAAAATAATAGTATAATCTAACCCAAAAAAACATTTTATACTAAAATTAGTATGCATGCAAATTGGTACGTGTGACCCACTTGGAAAAACATGTTGGGCAAACATTGATCTATAGTAAACCGGCTGCTATATCTTACAAGCTTATATTCAATTTTGAGAGAGCGGTCGTAAGATGCCAGAGAGAAAAATAAAAATAAAAGACTTTTCTTTCTTGAGTTTAACATGTGTAGTTGTTTACCAATGTTTTTGAATCAGATATAAATCATCGTTGTTCGACAAAATCGGGATGGGTTTAAACTTCAAAGATTATTTTATAAGTTAAAACCGGATACATTTTTTGGATTGCGGTTCAAATCTGGTTCGACAATCAAATCATGATATATAAAATAGTAGGAGTTCTCCATGGATATTATGGATAATATGGAATAATTTTATGGTTGAGAGACTCTTAAAATAGCTTGATAAAAATTGAATTTTATGTTTGGTCGATGCTGAAAGAGGAGGAACCATAACGTGAGAGGAGAGAGTTGATCTTGAGACAAGGAAGTTGAGTGTGCAAGAGCTTTGATCTCTCATGTGTTCCATTAAAATGTGATATATTGATCCACGTTAATCAAATTAACCAAGTTAGGCTTATAATTAGCATTGGTAGGAAGTAAAAAAACCGCAGTAATATCACATGAAAATCGAAAATAATTTATAGAGATGCACATTTACGAAACTATATCGACAATTAAATAAGATGTGGAAGACTCGATTAAGAACCTCACTGCAAAGAAGACATGTTTCGTAATCTGTATTTTGCTGGATAGATAGACAACGTGAACCAAATCATGTATAACTAGTGTAGCGAGTTATCAGTAAAATGCATGTAATTCCAAACCCTTAACCAGCATTTATAGTGTAGCGAGTTATATCATTAATGTGAACCAAATCACTGGGTAGTATTAGTACCAGATGGGCTGAGAATTGGGCCTTTTAATGAAAGAGACTTGAATGTAATTCCAAGAGTTAATAATGTATAATAAAATTGTATATACAAATCGAAAAAATCCATGGTTATTCCGAAATATTTAAGAATCGATCATAGAAGGAAAGAGTAACAAATAACAATGAACCATGACAACAACAAAAAATGGGCGAGAGGTCAAGACTCATAAGTTGACCTGATTGGTTTTTTTTTTTTTTTTTAAGAGGTAATTCAAATTACCTCATATCGCTAGCATGGTCTGGATAGGAGTCGGGTCATCAGAACTTCCTCAAAAGATCTGGAAATAATAGGAAATTACCACACTCGATGACTCCCCATCGGTTCGCTTCCGTTGCCGGATAAGCATGGAGAAGTATTCTCTGTCGTTACCAATATCGCTCGAACCCTGGTGGTTGTATACACTCACCATGCTGAGTCACTATCATTTTGTTTGGGCTCGAATTAGTTAAAATTTAAAAATGTATAGATTTTTATTTTTGTTAAAAATTTAAAATTTTTGTTTTTCTGATCACATTATAGAGTTTTTAACAGTTTTTTTTTTCTTTTTTTAAACAGTTTTACAAGCACTTATTTAGTTTTTTTTTTGTTAAAGTCATGTTTTTTTTGTTTTAATGTTGGGGTTTCTGCAAATTTACTCTTAACTTGTCAAAAATGCAGGCCAAACCACTAACTTAAAGTCAATCCACAATATAACTTGTCAAAAATGCAGGCCAAATTTTAACCTTGTATACTTTTTTAATCCGTATATAATAACTGTATAGATATTAATACTACGTCGTTTTAGATATTTTAAGAAATTTTTTTTTGCAGAAATGAGTTTCGAACCCTTAGCCTGTATGAAGGTCCTTTAACAAAAAAAAAAAAAAAACCCTTTAGCATGTGAGATAGAGAGGATAAAATCACTTATTTAGTTTTCTCACCGTTTCTTTTCATATTCTCGCTCTTATTACATTATCTTTTTTAAAAGCCAACAATTTATGTTTCTAAACTTTTTTAAAGGTTACAGTCACTATTTTAAATCCAAAAGTTTACTGTCAGCCTCTTAACCAATCAGAATCCTAATAAAGATAAAACACTATAGATCACACATTCACACTTTACATTAATTTTATACGAGTGGACCACCGAACAAGTTGAAATTTAATCAACTCTAAAGAGAATACTCTAAAACCATAAAAAAAAACTCACTAAACATAAACAACAACCGCATCTAATTAAGATTATTTAATTGCTTTCCCTTTATGGTCAAATCTAACTCTTTCTTACTTGAACGTTAAAAGTTCATCGGAAGACATCACACCAATGTCTACAATGACCGCGATCTTCCTTTCCATGGTACATATTTATTTATTTATTTATTTTAAAAGAATTATTTAGATATTACACAAAAATTGATTTATTATTAAAATATTATACATTTTTAAAAAATTATTCAGATATTTTGTGCCCTTGTGTAATTACAATTAACATCCTTGATTAGTTTGTAATTTTTATAATTTAAAAATGATTTTTTAATTTAAAAATAATTAACCAAAAATTAGTTTAATCCACCTCATTAACATCTAATCCATCTCATTAACTTACGACTTATACGAAATCCACGTCATGAAATACAGTTTCGGGAAAAAAAACTTCTCTCTCGCCGGCGAAACCTCTCTCTCTCTCTCGGCGATTCCGAAGTCGAACCCTAATTCCGCCGTCGTATCGTCTCTTCCGGCCGCTTCTCTTATCTCCGTCGCATTCCGTCTCCTTTTTCACGAACTCGAGTGGGGACTCTTCGTTTTCTCGAGTGCACTCTTCGTTTTCTCGGCTAAAAATCTCTCCTTTTCACGAACAAACTTACTCCGGTAAGTTCGAATCTTTTTTTGAGTTTAACCGTTTAAGTGCATGTGATTCCCGTGATTTAAACCGTTTTCCGAAAACTATTGCGGTGATATTAAAGATTTTTATCGATGCTTATTACGGCTGATTTTCGCCGTCGTTGATTTACAAATGGTGGCTGATTTGTTAGATCTATTCGATTTGGTATCTGGTTTATTAATGCAAATGTGGCTGAGTTTTCTTTATGTTGCGAATGAGTTACAGTTTGCTTTACGGCTGATTTATGGTTTATCTATGCATTGGTGGCTGAGTTTGTTTTATGTTGCGGCTGAGTGACTATCTACTTTACGGCTGATTTATGGTTTATCAATGCATAAGTGGCTGAGTTTTGTTTATGTTGCGACTGAGTTACGGTTTGCTTTACGGCTGATTTATGGTATAACAATGCATGTGGCTGAGTTTATTTTATGTTACGGCTGAGTTATGATTTACTTTACGGCTGATTTATGGTTTATCAATGCATATGTGGCTGAGTTTGTTTTATGTTACGGCTGAGTTATGATTTACTTTACGGCTGATTTATGGTTTATCAATGCATATGTGGCTGAGTTTGTTTTATGTTGCGGCTGAGTTACGGTTTCCCAAGTTTCTTCTGCTCCAAATCCAGAATTGAGGATCCAATCACATATGCATATAAATAATTTTTTTTTGCTTATTAATGGTTTTATTTTGTTTTTCGATTAGATGGATTTAAATTCGTGCTCCTCTAGTAACATTAGGAGCAGAACTTTCTGCGGTCTTAAATTGTGTGATTGTCGATTGCCTGCAAAAATTTTCACATCTTGGACAGATAAAAACCCGGGTCGAAGGTTCTTCGGCTGTGAATTGTACAAGGTATGGAGAAGAACGAGTGATTGTCTGGATCATATTTGATTGTTTAAAAATCTTATTTGTGTGTCTTTAGGAGGGTGGGACAGCTCACTGCAAATACTTTAGGTGGTTTGATGAAGAAGAGGTGAAAGGATGGCCAAAAAGAGCATTGATTCAAGCTCTCTCTCTCTCTCTCTCTCTCTCTCTCGGCGATTCCGAAGTCGAACCCTAATTCCGCCGTCATATCGTCTCTTCCGGCCGCTTCTCTTATCTCCGTCGCATTTCGTCTCCTTTTTCACGAACTCGAGTGGGGACTCTTCGTTTTCTCGAGTGGACTCTTCGTTTTTTCGGCTAAAAATCTCTCCTTTTCACGAACAAACTTGCTCCGGTAAGTTCAAATCTTTTTTTGAGTTTAACCGTTTAAGTGCATGTGATTCCCGTGATTTAAACCGTTTTCCGAAAACTATCGCGGTGATATTAAAGATTTTTATCGATGCTTATTACGGCTGATTTTCACCGTCGTTGATTTACATATGGTGGCTGATTTGTTAGATCTATTCGATTTGGTGTCTGGTTTATCAATGCATACGTGGCTGAGTTTTGTTTATGTTGCGACTGAGTTACGGTTTGCTTTACGGCTGATTTATGGTTTATCAATGCATGTGGCTGAGTTTGTTTTATGTTGCGGCTGAGTTATGATTTACTTTACGGCTGATTTATGGTTTATCAATGCATATGTGGCTGAGTTTGTTTTATGTTGCGACTGAGTTACGGTTTCCCAAGTTTCTTCTGCTCCAAATCCAGAATTGAGGATCCAATCACATATGCATATAAATAATTTGTTTCTGCTGATTAAAGGTTTTATTTTTGTTTTCGATTAGATGGATTTAAATTCGGGCTCCTCTTAAAACAATAGGAGCAGAACTTTCGGCGGTCTTAAATTGTGTGATTGTCGATTGCCTGCAAAAATTTTCACATCCTGGACAGATAAAAACCCGGGTCGAAGGTTCTTCGGCTGTGAATTGTACAAGGTATGGAGAAGAACGAGTGATTGTCTGGATCATATTTGATTGTTTAAAAATCTTATTTGTGTGTCGTTAGGAGGGTGGGACAGCTCACTGCAAATACTTTAGGTGGTTTGATGAAGAAGAGGTGAAAGGATGGCCAAAAAGAGCATTGATTCAAGCTCGAGATGAAATCCGGGAGAAGAAAAATGTGATCGATCAACTAAGTACAACAATTGTGGAGCTTCGTAGAGAATTGGAGAAGCATGAGGTGGAGAAATGTGCAGGAGATGGTGATATACAACAACGATTTGAATTTGGATGGAAAGCAAAGATCTTGAAGTTGTTCTGTATCGGCAATGCATAAGTAGATGCATAAGTAGATGTTCTGTTGGCCCTTTGTGTTTGGTTTGTAAGGACATCCCTTATATGATTCATGACTATTTGTGTTTGATTAAGATGTTGTGGTGATTAGATCCAAAACAAAACTTAAATGCAAATCATTATATAACTTGCAATCCTTAATGTAAGTTTGTCTAGGAATGAAATCTAAGTATAGCTTCACTATGTATGGGTATAGGGTTTGGGATTTAGTCGTTTTGTTGGATAAGTTTTAAATGGTACAAACATGAGCTAATTTCATGATCATTATTCGGTAAAGTGAATAAAAATGTTAATTACAACTTATTAAAGTGGTTTAATTACATGAATAAATATTCACATCTGCCATATTCGTGGTTTGGCCGAGTTATGCCATATTCGTGGTGGCTGAGTTATTTTAACGACATGGCTGACTTAAAGCAGATTCATTCGCGGTTTGGCTGAGTTATTCTTTTAATTAAAAAATGATTAAGGAAAAATTAGTTTAATCCACGTCATTAATCCACAACAGTTATGTCATTAATGATCAAAAGCGAGGGAAACTGAATCGTTCTCTTTTTGCTGGAACGGAAAAAAAAACCGCTCTCTCGCTCTCTCGCTCTCTCTCTCTCGGCGATTCCGAAGTCGAACCCTAATTTCACCGTCGTAGCGTCTCTTCCGGCGGCTTCTCTTTTCTCCATCGCATTTCGTCTCCTTTTGACGAACTCGAGCGGGGAGTCTTCGTATTTTCATTGCTAAAAATCTCTCCTTTTTTCAACAAACTTGCTCCGGTAAGTTCGAATCTTTTTTTTGAGTTTAACCGCTAACTCAGCAAGTGATTTTCGTGATTTAAACCGTTTTCCGAAAATTATCGCGGTGATATTAAGGGTTTTTATCGATGCTTATTACGGCTGATTTTCGCCGTCTTTGTGGTTGGTTGATTTGTTAGATCTATTCGAATTGGTGTCTGAGTTTGTTTTATGTTCCGACCGAGTTACTGATTGCTTTACGTGTGATTTATGGTTTATCAATGCATTTGTGGCTGAGTTTGTTTGTTTATGTTGCGACTGAGTTACGGTTTACTTTACGGCTGATTTACGGTTTATCAATGCATTGGTGGCTGAGTTTGTTTTATGTTGCGGCTGAGTTATGATTTACATTACGGCTGATGTATGGTTTATCAATGCATTTGTGGCTGAGTTTGTTTGTTTAACGTGTGGCTGAGTTATGATTTATACTCTGTTATCAGATGGCCGACGTTATTTCTGAAGAACAAGCAAGGGATTACCCTCCAAGACTTTACGCAGAAGGGGAGTCTAATCTGGAGAATAGATCCATTAACCACAATTTTAAGATGGCAGATCTCCCTGGGATTAAAGAATCAATAGGTGGAGATGCGTGGGTGCAAATGAAGGAGTTACCTATTGGAATAGTTGCTAAGCTATCTGACAGCCATTTCACGTGGCCTGGTAAGACTGTACACTATCTTCTGTGTAGACAGTTGAGAATACATAAGAAGGAGATTTGGTGTCTCGTCGGTGGTCAACCAATCAGGTTTGGCTTGAATGAATTTGGTCGTATCACGAGTTTAAACACAGAACCAATGCCTACAGAGATGTTTGAACCTGAAGCTGACTACAGAACGTTCTTCGGAGAATTGAATGTGCCTGGTGGGGAAGGACCAAAGTTAGATGAACTTAGGGCATGATTAGCAGTGTGCCGGACATGGCCTCCTCAAAAGCGTAAATGGTTGGGGCTGTTGTTTCTTCAAGCCATTGGTATTTATGGATTGCATCATAATTCTAGAATACCATTCGAAAGTGCAAAAAGAGTTTTTGATGATGAAGCCATGAAGACTTATCCATGGGGTCGGTCAGCATTTGAAGCTCTTGTTGATTCTATAAAGATGTTGAGTCCTATAGGAAAGTCGTACACCATTAGTGGTATGGTTTACGTGTTACAGGCTTGGACGTATGATTCAGTCAAATGCTTTGGAGACCGATTTGGGAACATAGTCAGTAATGATGAGATACCGTTGTTTCGATGGAGTGGAAACCGTACATGTTCAACAATGGAATCGACCATTGCTGAAGAGATCAGAACGTATGGTGAGGTAAGGTTCTGGCTGTGTTATGATAGTTAATGGCTTAGTTATGTTTTAATAATGGTTGAGTTATGTTTTAATAATGGCTGAGTTATAGTTTAGTGATGGTTGAGTTATAATTTGGATGGCTGAGTTATAGTTTAGTGATGGCTAATGTATGGTTTAGGAATGGCTGAGTTATGCTATATTGATGTCTGAGTTATACCTATTGATGATTGAGTTAAAACTTACTGATGGGTTTCATAATCTCTTATGTTATAGGTGCGTATGAGTAAAATGGTTATGAAGGATGATGTAAGAGAGCTATTTCATACGTGGCCAGATCAAGCAGAAGACCCAGCACTTGATCACTTGATCCAAGACATACATGAGGATAAGTTTGTCAAAGGTTTTTGGGATGTGAAGAAGAAAAAAGTAAATGCTAAAGCAGCGGTTGAGTCTGAATCTCCCGCAAAGAAGCAGAAAGTCCAGAAGGTCTCAAAAACCATGGAAGTGATCAACAGTGAGGGTGCTGAATCTGGTGAAGGAGATGCACATAAGAAGAAGAAGAAGAAGAAGAATCAAAGGTAAGTGATATGGTATATAGTGAGTATATATTTTATATACCGTTTAGTTAGCTTGTTTATGCATTTTTGTGTATGTGTTGCAGGTTGTTAGCGAGGAGGACGATGTTTCGGTTAGAACAGTCGTCGATATGGTGTCTAAATTAAACTCAAGGTTCGACACCGTTGATAGAATCATTGGAGAAATGTCTTCAAATCTGGAGAAGGTGATTGGAGATAAAGTAGAAGCGAGGATGGATGCAAGGTTTGTCCCAAGGATGACTGGCGTTGAAATCAGGCTTGGATCTATTGAGGATGAATTCAAACAGATTAAAGAGCACCTGAATGCCATGGGGGTAGGGCAAACTGGCCAAAACGATGAAGATATCGTCTCAGATTTCAGAATTAAGGATCTGCTCCCGAATAAGAAGCCACAACTACCGACACCTGCAGTTCTGCGAAAACTGCCACAAAACCACTCTGTTACTAGTCATATGGTAAGCTAACAGTGGCGGTTTAATGTATAGCTGAGTTGTCGTAACGTTGTGGCTGAGTTATCGTTATCTAATTTTATTCGCTCTGTTATACAGGCGAAGAATGTTGTCGACGTAGAGAAGGACAGTGGTGTTGGTGGGGTCAATAAGAATCTGTTTAAGAAATTTGTTAAGGCCACTGATGGAAAAGATGATCATGTAGATTTCATTTAGCAGTCTCCTACTGCTAGTAGACTACGCCCCAGAAATAAAAATAACCAAGCGTCCAAAGACGCACAGGTACAGATGCCGGCCAAAGATAATAAGCCAAAGGGTAGAGGTAGAAAGGATAAAACAGTGGCCAAAGAAGCAGGGGTACAGAAGACAGCAGCCGAAGATAAGCAGCCAAATAAAAGAGGTAGAAAGCCTTTAACGGTGACGAAGCTGAAAATAAAAGCACCTACTACGAAAAAAGCTGATGAAGTCACGAAAGAAGCTGACAATAACGCCCCAAAAGAATGTGACAGTGACATATGTGATGTCACAGACCAGTTTGTCGCTGATAACAATCGCATGTTGCCTGAGTCTGATGATGATGATGAGGAAAAGATTAGGATGGATAGAATTAAAGATTTAAGGACGGAGAGTGCATTGAATCCACAACAAGATCATCCATCAAGGGGTTTCCTTATATTGGAGACAACGGACTGACATGCATGAGGAAGAATTGTGTACCTTCACCTGGAATATATGATCCTCTGACACCGGTTGATCCGGCAAAATTACAGAATCTTAAGGATTACCTAAAACCATTCGAGTATGACCCATTAGACCTTATTAACTTGTTAATTACAGCTTGTTAACACTATTTGTGTATATTAACTTGTGTTTATCTGTTAGCAATATCCCATTGGGCAGGGCAACAGACGAAGTTGATTTCTATAGGATTATCATCACCGAAAGAAAGGATTGGCCAGATAACAAATATGGATGGCTGTTCGATTCGGTCAGTATTTCTTTTTGTCTGAGTTATTGTTGTTTACGGCTGAGTTATGATACTATGTCTGAGTTATGGTTGTTTACGGCTGAGTTATGATACAATATTTTGTCTGAGTTATTGTTGTTTACGGCTGAGTTATGATACAATGTCTGAGTTATGGTTGTTTACGGCTGAGTTATGATACTATGTCTGAGTTATGGTTGTTTACGGCTGAGTTATGATACAATATTTTGTCTGAGTTATTGTTGTTTACGGCTGAGTTATGATACAATATTATGTCTGAGTTATTGTTGTTTACGGCTGAGTTATGATACAATATTTTGTCTGAGTTATTGTTGTTTACGGCTGAGTTATGATACAATGTCTGAGTTATTGTTGTTTACGGCTGAGTTATGATACTATGTCTGAGTTATTGTTGTTTACGGCTGAGTTATGATACAATGTCTGAGTTATGGTTGTTTACGGCTGAGTTATGATACTATGTCTGAGTTATTGTTGTTTACCGCTGATTAATGCTATATCATGTTTCACTTATTACAGCATGTCTGTGTGTTCCTGAAAGTCCTGAGGAACAGGTTCAAGCGAGATCCCTGTCCATTCCACAACAAACGCATTGCGTTTATAGACTCGTGGTTCGTCTCTCTATGGGTTACAGAGTATGAACAGTTCAAGATAAAACCGAAGAGGTTTAAATTCAAAGACATCCCATATGAGAACGTGGGTAACGGTTTGCTTCCAGTGGATCAACCGACAAATATGAAGTGGATAGAAGATGTGGATTACTTGTATATTATTGCACAAACCGAAGGCAATCACTGGGTGGCGCTGCACGTGGACCTGCGCAAGGGACATATTGATTGCTATGATAGCATCGTGGGACAAGTAACCCCAGAAAGTGAATATAAAATTCTGAAAATTTGTAGGCCGTTTACGCGGATGATTCTAGCAATGATGAACGATCTATTTCCTGCCACAATCTGTGAACCTAGCTTCGAGCAGTTTACCTTCAGAAGGAGGAGTGTCTCGAGGGTCCCTCAAAACGATCAAGTTGGGGACTGTGGCGTGTACGCGTGTAAATTTGTCGAATGTCTAGCGCTTGGTTGAACTTTCGATGGCATCTGCGATCAAAATATCCAGGCTATACGGGTGAAGATGGCAGCAGATATCTACGATGAGGCACCTAATGTACTTGCACAGTTTCAATGATATATTCTGTTTTCGTTGTGGCTGATTTAAGGATTTTAAGGATTTTAAGGATTTTAAAATGTTGTTTGTGGCTGATTTAAGGATTTCGAACATAATTGTTTGTGGTTTATGATTAATAGTCAAGTTACGGCTGGTTTATGATTAAGACTTAAAGTTTACATTTGACGGCTGAGTTATAATAATTAACGGAAGTATACTTATAATAACTCAGCCAAACCACGAATGAATCTGCGTTAATTCAGCCATGTCATTATAATAACTCAGCCAAACCACAAATGAATCTGCGTTAAGTCAGTCATGTCGTTATGATAACTCAGCCAAACCACGAATGAATCTGCATTAAGTCAGCCATGTCGTTATAATAACTCAACCAAACCACGAATATGGGATATCTCGGCAAAACCACGAATATTGCAGATAACCACAAATATTTTTGTAGCAATTACTCACAAAATGATCACAAATTTATATTGGAAATATAGACACCAAAAATATAAATCCCCAAATACAAATTCTAAACCCTAAACCTTTAATTCTTAATCATAAACGATTTATTAACTATAAACTTTGAATAAACATAAAATGATATACAAATTACAATACATGTAAGTAATTTCAAACTTTTCAAAGTTTATAGTTAATATTTATTTATTGTAGACAACAAAGAACTTGCTTCTCATTGGTTAATTCTTAGAAACAAGGATCATGCTTTATTTTATTATCAACCATTGATAAAACTAAATCCAACGGACAAGAATCTCCTCTTTTGTGCTTTCTTCTTTTATTGTCTCTCCAAATGTCATTCAGATAAATCTTGTTTTTTTTTTCAGATTCGGTTTTTTTCAGATTTTGGGTAGGGTTCGTTTCGTAACTCAGCCGAGCGTTATTCTAACGACATGGCTGAGTTTTAGTCAAGTTACGGCTGATTTATAGTCAAGTTACGGCTGATTTATAGTCAAGAAAAGACGATAATAGAGAGATAAAACACCATTACATAGAAGTTCATAGAAAAGACGATAATAGATTACATAGAAGTTCATAGAGAAAACAAGTTTAACAATGGATTTCACGTACTGAAACCGACATCATCTGGGCCAAATTCCTCAAACATATCGACCAAATTATTCCACACTATCCTATTAATCCACTCGGGCTTATCGCCACCACGCGCCCATATCCTCTTCAACGCATGCATCTGGTCTCGGAATAACGTTCTAGCACACAAATTAAACTGCGTCCAAACCGTCGAAGTATGTTTTGGATCCCACGTGTATTTACGCTACAAATTAAGAAAAGAAAATAAGTTATAGAGTATAGAACCATATTAGGGTTTTTGTTTTATTGTGCTTTATATCAAAGATTGGTGCTTAACGCGAGAAGGAAAAACCATCGTGTCTTATAATGGTCGGGAATCAAGCGGTACACCGGCCACTCATGGTGCCAGTTGTGTTGAAGGATCTCTCCGATCGCGACAAAGAGAAAGTGATTGAACTTGAACCACGTAACACTGGTTTTCTCAATCCAGATACCCGCACCAGGGTATAGAACGGAAAGATTCTCCTGATCAGCAGCGTTAAGGATCGTTTCAACATCTCTGAGAAACTGTCCTGTGATGGGAGGAACAACGTCCATGTCGAAAGATTGAGATGGAATATATGATTTAGGAGAATCTGATATAAAGAGAAAAAAGAGATAGGAAGACGAAAGGTTGCCTAGACTAACTTAGGGTTTCGAGGCAAATTTACATTTCACGGCTGAGTTATAATACTTCATGGAAGCCGAAAGGTTGCGTAGGTTAACATATGGTTTCGCGCCAAATTTACATTTTACGACTGAGTTATGATACTTCAAGGATGAGTTATAATACTTCATGGAAGCTGAAAGGTTGCGTAGGTTAACTTATGGTTTCGCGCCAAATTGACATTTCACGGCTGAGTTATGATACTTGACGGCTGAGTTATGATACTTCACGACTGAGTTTTGATACTTTACGGATGAGTTATAATACTTCACGGTTGAGTTATAATATACTTCACGGCTGAGTTATGATACTTTACAGCTGCGTTATGATACTTCACGGCTGAGTTATAATACTTCACGGCTGAGTTATGATATACTTCACGGCTGAGTTATAATACTTCACGACTGAGTTATAATACTTTACGGCTGAGTTATGATACTTCACATAAACATAAAACACATAAACCAACAGTCATGTTCGCTATTACCAAATTGAGAAAAGAAAATACATGCCAACAATACTACGTTGGACAAGTTTTCGCATTATGCCCAAATTGTTTACATCGAGAACATGCGTGTTGCTTCCTAGGGCGTTTATTTCTAAAGGCAACTTTCAAAGATGATTTAATCCTAATTTTCTTGGGCCTTCCTGGCTGGTTTACAACAATCGGAGGCAAGCACGGTTGGATAGTTACAATTTCAGGAACAGGTAGCGCTGTATCTGAAGGCATGATTGAATCGGCGTATGCGTTAACCAAATAGCCGCTCTTATAGTAAGGACTGCACAGGGATATACGAGACACACCCATATGCTCTGCAGCTGCGATTACATGGACGCATGGTAGTTTTTCGTGGTCGAAACGACGGCATGTGCATCTTTTTGCATCCACATTTACAACATGCAAATATGTTCTATATGTTACCTCTACACGTAAAGCATCAATCGTTTGTACATCCATAAGTCTTGCAGCGGTGACACGGGCCTATTTACAAAAAACAAAAAAACGTTAAGGCTGATTTATCAAAATAATGTCTGGTTTATGAGCATTTGACGACTGACTTATGTAAACTATTACAGCTGAGTTACCTGTAACAGTTTTTCAACACCTCGTGAGAGCGTTGTTAGCTGCGATTTCGCATCCTCTCTCCGTTCAGCAAACCATCTGGTCATCATAGACCGTATCGATTCTAACAGTCGAACTATGGGAAGACTTCTAGGATTTGACAGTGCTTTTTTCATTGATTCCACAATATTCATAGTCATTAAATTGTACATTTCACCCGGGAAATGAACACGCGCCCACATTCGGACACCAGCTCTTTGGAGGTATCCATATAGTTCAGGATGAAGCGCTTCAATCTCATTGAACGCCCCAGTAAAATCAGCCAGCCTAAAAGACCTTGCCGCTTTTTTCACCAAGGGGAACAAATGTTTTCCTTTGAATTTCACCAAAATGTTCTTATATAAATGGTAAGTGCAAATTCCACGAGAAGCCAACGGATACACATTACCAATTGCTTTTTTTATTTACTTATGTCTGTCTGAGATTATCGCAAGATCCTTATCGTCAGGAATAACAACTTTGAGTTGCGTAAAAAACCAACGCCAAGAAGCATCATTTTCAGTGTCAACAACACCGAAAGCTATTGGGAAAATCTGAAAATTACCATTCTGAGCTAGGACTGTTAGAAGCGTCCCTTTGTAACTACCATGGAGAAACGTACCGTCGACAACAACAACTTTGCGCATGAAAGGAAACCCAGCAACACTCGCACCAAAAGCAATGAACACATACTTGAATCTTCCACACTCATCAATTTGAAGACGCGTGATTGTACCCGGATTTGCCTGTCTTATCATGTATGGGTAAGAAGGCAATTCTTTAAAACTACTCTCAGGAGTCCCCAGATCGATCTGCCTTGCAAACTTTAGCATCCTATGTGACTTCCAATAATCCATCTGTCGACACCAACATATTAATAAATCAGCCGAAATGAGAATAACCCAACCATAATATATCTATAACTCAGCCATAAACAACCTATAAGACAGCCGTAAACAATCCATAAGTCAGCCAGAATGTATTAATAAATCAGCCAAAATGAGAATAACCCAGCCATAACGTCATGATAAATCAGCCGTCAATAACCTATAAGTCAGCCGGAGTGTATTAATAACTCAGCCGAAATGAGAATAACCCAGCCGTAACGTAATGACATTTCACCCATAATATATCAATAAGTCAGCCATAAAATAATCTATAAGTCAGCCGCAAACAATCTATTACCTTTATACTAAAATGCTTATTGATAATTATTCCGACACTGCGAGGTTTAACGGTCGGACCAACGTCACCAAGAAAGTCCCTGTAAAGAGCTCCCAAAATATCAGGTGTTGCTTGTCGGGATCGATTAGAACGTTCCGTCACGGAACATGTGTGTTCCGAATCGTATATACGAACATAGAAATGCGGCTCATCCCCTTGTTTAGATGCACGAACTCTCCAACGACATCCATCCACCCAGCAAGTCATAATCACTGTACTCGGATTTGATACTGGTACATCAAAATCAAATCCATCCCTTACCGAAAGAAGTTTCAGTCGTTTCTCCAACTCGTCTTTGCTCCCGTATCGTTGTCCTACAACAAGGTTTAGCGAAGACATCTCCAACCTTAAAGCCTCCGAGTTCCCAATCGATTCGGTCGTTTCAATGTTCTGAGGTCTCTTCTTAGGAGGCAGAGTCGGTGAATCTTCGTCTTTAATCTGAGGCTCGCCGTATACAGTGAAGTTGTCATCATCAGATGATGCACCATCAGAGTCGTCGAAAACATCAAATCGACTTGAAAATTCATCATCTTCTTCTTCGTCATCTGCTTCTTCGACATCTTCAACGTCTTCTTCGTCTCTATTTTTACTATAATTGTAATAGAAACCATCAAATCCCCCACCATAATCTTCGTATCTAGATTCTACTTTTGAGTTAGACTCTTTCTCTGTAAACTCCACACTGAGACGTAGCCGATCAATTTTCCATAGGCTTAGAAAATATTGCAACTGTCGATCATTGGAGACATAAACTGGTGGAGTATCATGCGACATATTTTTCATAGCCTTGTTCGAGAACATGTAGCTCAGCTTTACCTGATGGCTCATCTCCTTCAATCCGTAGTCATCGAGAACCAACTTCACAAGCTTGTCGTGCGTTGTTTCCGCATCTATCTGCACAATTCTACACCCTCTATCGTCGGTGTTAAATACATATTTGTGTTTCTTAATCCAATTACCAGAAACTACAATTACCGAAACTGGATCCATCATATATCGGAGAAGGATGAACGAAAATAAAGAAGAACGAGGAAGATGATGACGAACAGATCTGTTGATGTGAAGAACAGACATCGACGATGATAAAAAACGATGAACACGACGAGGAAGACGAAGACGACGTTTCGTATTTCTCTGTTGATGATGACATGAAAATATGCATCCGACGTCATTTTTTAATTGATGAAGTGGCAAGTAAGCCACCAAGCGATCACGTAAATCAACTGTCTTAAACCAGCCATCAAACAAAATTTTAAGTCAGTCGTAACATAAATACTATTACAGTAATTAAAAAACAAAAAAAAACGGCTACCAAATTCAGCCGTAACTCAACTGAAAATCTTTAGCTCAGCCGTATCGTTTAATAAGTCAGCCGTCAAAACATGCTATTGTAGTAATTAATCTTTCGCTACTAAATCAGCCGTAATTAGGCCGAGTTATTCGTTAACCCAACTCATTACGGCTGAGTTATGACACTTATACGAAAATCAGCCGTAACGAAGCAATAACTCAGCCAGCCGGAGAAAGTTAATTCAGCCGTGTCGAGACAATAACTCAGCCAAATTTTGACAAAACAATCATCGGGTTATAACTCAGCCGTAACGTATGGCTGGGTTATCTCGTAAGTCAGCCGTTTTCTCATAACTCAGACATATTTCGTTAACTCAGCGGTAACTTATGTCTGAGTTATCTCGTAAGTCAGTCGTTCGCTCATAACTCAGCCATTTTTCTTAAATCAGCCGCAACATACCGTAACTCAGCCGTGATTGCCGCTGTATCGCTTTACGGCTGAGTTCATTAATATACGTCAGCGATTTCTGACGTGACGGCGCGTTTTTTATGATGTGGAATTAAAAAATAATGGCATTTTTTGTAATTACGTTTTTTCTATAACATATAACAAATACACGCTGGGTAAAGAAAATATAGGCAAAATATGATAGTAATAAAAAAAAATTTTGTATGTTTCTAATCAATTCACCTAATTTATATGTCCCATTTATTTTTCGAAAGTCAACTTCTAACAATCACACAAAACAAATCTATTTACTCCCCAAAAGTCGAGCCCCAAACAATCACCCAAAACAAGTTCATAATCCCACTTACCAAAATCATATACGAATAATACCAATATTAAAAGTTTTCCCTAAATTTATATTCGTCATCATCTTCTAAGAATTGATCCGTGCAAATAATAGAAGGAGATGCGTATAATAAACTTTAGAAGGAATATAAAGCCCAAGCTCCTATTAAAAAAATATATATAAAGCCCAAGCAAGAAATTTGTTCATCTTTCATTTTTTTTGTTTTTTTCCTAACTTCATCTTTCATTTTCAATTTCATTTTCTTCTAAATAAATAAAATGATATACCAGTCTTTTCTCTTTGAGACTATATTGACAAATTAACCACTTTGACTCGGCAACTTAAAAGAAACTTAACAATCCTAATCCAAATGGTCATAACCTTTTTATTGGGAACTAGATTTTAGCCTACTGGTATCTTACTGGATTAGATCAAATATATTTTTTAGGAAATAGAATCATTAATCCTTAAATTTTGATTTTATATATTAATTTAAAAACCAAAGAGGAGAAAATGCATAGAAATGCCACTAACCATCCACTTCCATGGGCATTTCCGCGAATCAATGCAAAGTCATTCATTTATTCTCAACTTGTCCCAAGTTGTTTTTCTTTTTCCTAATCACAGATTCTTCTTTTTATTTAAAAAAAAACAAAATATAACCTTTAAATTTCTCTCATTTCTTTTGCTTCTCCTCATAACCTAAAAGCTCCCCCCAAAAAAAAAAAAAATCCCAATTTTAATGGCGGACGTTAAAAACTCTAACAATCATCATCATCATCATCATCTTCATGCTCTCTTGATCCCATATCCATTCCAAGGACATGTAAACCCATTCGTACACTTAGCCATCAAGCTAGCGTCACAGGGGATTACCGTCACTTTCGTTAACACTCATTACAACCACCACCAAATAAACTCCGGCGATATTTTCGCCGGAGTTAGATCGGAATCTGGTCTTGACATCCGGTACGCGACTGTTTCCGATGGTCTTCCGATTGGATTTGACCGTTCTTTGNTCGCCGGAGTTAGATCGGAATCTGGTCTTGACATCCGGTACGCGACTGTTTCCGATGGTCTTCCGATTGGATTTGACCGTTCTTTGAACCATGACCAGTACCAGTCGTCGTTGCTGCACGTGTTCTCGGCGCACGTGGAGGAGCTTGTGGCGAGTCTTGTCGGAGAAGGTGTGAATGTTATGATCGCCGACACGTTCTTCGTTTGGCCGTCGGTGGTTGCGAGGAAGTTCGGTTTGGTTTGTGTGTCGTTTTGGACCGAAGCTGCTTTGGTTTTTTCTCTTTATTACCATATGGATCTTCTTCGGGTTCATGGCCATTTTGGTGCTCAAGGTAAATATCTTCTTCTTCTTTGATTTTACATTCTTTTTTTTTTTGGATTTTTGCCTCATTTAATTCCCGAATTTTCTCTAAATTTGTTTCGTTAATAATAACGGTAGATTCTTTCACATTTCACGAAAAAAAACAGTGTTGAATAGGGTTTTTTCTTGGTCAACGTCTATAATTTTTTTTTTTGAAATGTAAGATAGATTTAGATGTAGATTTGCTTGTCGAATAGGAAAGAAAAAAGAAATTTCTGACCATATTTCATTTCATGTTTTTTATTTTATTTATAAAGATTTCATTTGATGTTTGCCGGTCCAATATTCGAATATTCTGTTATTATGTGGTGTACATAGTACATTCACATATATGATATGCTTGTTGTATAGGAAATACTAGTGATTATTTTTTTTACAAAATATGCATTACATAGTCAAATTTTGTTTTTATATTTGTGAAAACAATGGATGACAAAAATTTAAATTGGTAGGAAAAAATAAAATTTAAATTGGTTTATTAATCGCATGTTTTTTTCTTTTAATAGCTGTTATTAATTTAAATCTTATTCTGAAATTTTGACATGGTAATCATTTTAAAAAAAGTAGCCTGAAAAATGATATCTACCTAAGTGACTTTATTTATTTCAAATAAGTCTAAGAAAATAATATCTACGGATTTACCTCTGTCTCTTATACACATCTAGATGTGTATAAGAGACCATCTCCAACCTTAAAGCCTCCGAGTTCCCAATCGATTCGGTCGTTTCAATGTTCTGAGGCTGTCTCTTATACACATCTAGATGTGTATAAGAGACAGGTCGTACAACAAGGTTTAGCGAAGACATCTCCAACCTTAAAGCCTCCGAGTTCCCAATCGATTCGGTCGTTTCAATGTTCTGAGGTCTCTTCTTAGGAGGCAGAGTCNGTCCGTAAATTCACTTTATTTCAAAAACTATTACCAAACTCGTCCTTGAATTTTCCTAATTATCTAAATCTCACCCGTTTCTTTTTTTTCCCCCGTCAATCAGAATCTCGCGGCGATCTAATCGATTACATTCCCGGAGTTGAAGCAATAAACCCGAAAGACACGGCGTCGTATCTACAAGAAACCGATATTTCATCGGTGGTTCACCAAATCATCTTCAAAGCGTTCGAAGACGTGAAGAAAGTCGATTTCGTTCTCTGCAACACGATTCACCAATTCGAATCCAAAACGATTCAAGCTCTCAATTCCAAAATCCCATTCTACGCAATCGGACCGATAATACCGTTCAACCTCAAAACCGGTTCGGTCACGACGAGTCTCTGGTCAGAATCCGATTGCACGCAATGGCTCAACACTAAACCGGCCGGTTCGGTGCTGTACGTCTCTTTCGGCAGCTACGCTCACGTCACGAAGAAAGATCTGGTCGAGATCGCTCACGGGATCCTGACGAGCGGAGTCAATTTCGTCTGGGTGGTTCGTCCCGATATCGTTAGCTCCGACGAGAACAATCCGTTGCCGGAGAATTTCGAATCGGAGGCCGGAGATCGAGGGATCGTGATCCCTTGGTGTTGTCAGATGACAGTTCTGTCGCATCCGAGCATCGGAGGTTTTTTGACTCATTGTGGATGGAACTCGATCCTGGAGAGTATATGGTGTGAGGTCCCGTTGCTTTGTTTCCCGCTTTTGACAGATCAGGTTACGAATCGGAAGCTTGTGGTTGATGATTGGGAGATCGGGATGAATCTGTGTGAGGATCGGAGTTTCGTTGGGAGAGATGAAGTGAAGATGAGTATTGACCGTTTGATGTGTGGAAACTCGAGGGAGAAAGTCAAGGGATCGATCGGACGGGTGAAAATGAGTTTGGAAGGTGCGTTGAGATGCAGTGGATCGTCTGAGAGGAATTTGGGTTTGTTTATTGATGGGCTTATGGCTAAGGTTGGGTTATCAAACGGAAAAGCTTAAAAATCTAAAAACATATAAATTTGTTATAGAGAATAATTGTATCGATTTTGTCAAAAAAAATTGTTTTCGGGGGAACTCATATACGGTTTAAATTCACTTTTTCTATTTATCAAACTATCGTCACCAAATTTGTTTTTTTTTTTTTTGTTGTCATCCAACTTTTATTAAAAACATACGAGATACAAGAATAAGATACATGGTTGGAATACATACGCCGACAAGAGTTGGAAAACGAAATTAACTTTTCCAGAGACCAAGCCGGCAAGTATACAAATTCTCGGAGACAACAGCCCCAAAACGGGAAAACAAACAGAAAAAAATCTTAGACATAAGCTAACAAAAACTACAAACATCTTCAAACTTCAACTTAATGGTACTTTCCTGAGAATGGAAGGCTATGAAAATGATTCAACTTTTAACACAAACTTCAAATCTTCTTGTCCTCACTTGGAATAGGAAGTCTTGGAAATTGAAAATTTGGGCATGCTAAAGTGGCAGGACGGGAACACAGACAAAGCTTGATGAACCCAAAAGCCAAGGCCGGCGAAGTCGAAATTGAAACTACATAGATCCGGTGAGGAACATCCCAAAGACAAAACAGATCTCGCCCAGATCTGGATGTCTAAAACGAGTGGAGGAGATTTGAACAAAGCCGCTTACCGATACAACAACAGACACTTACGTGAAGTGAGATGCTGAAGGACGAACGAAAAATCCATGGAAACACCACCGATGCGAAGAAGAAGAAGAAGACGCAGTAAAAGAAAGCTTGACAACTAAAGCAACCAAAAAAAATCAAATACAAAAGCAGGGAAAAACAAGTCGGACCGACGCAGTGGCTTTGAAAGCCCACTAACGTCGGCGGAAAACTAGATCTAGCGGAGAAGACGAAGAGAGAAAGGAGAGGGAAAATTTTTCGAGAGAGAAAAGGGTCACCGGTCTGTCTTCGTCACCAAAAATTTAGATGGAACTATTTTAACTACAATGCGTTGGAAATGAAATGTCTAAACGAAATGTAAAATTTATAGATTAAAAAATGTCATTTATTAATCTTTAATCTATAATTTATTCTTATTTTATAGATTAAAAAATGTTATTTATGGAAGTACTTAATCTAATAGTTGATCAAAAAAATTATTAATCTTTTTACAACAAGATATTTCATGGCAATCCAATTTCTGCAGATTAATAAAATCAAACTTACTTACATTTTTCAGCGTATTACAAATAGAGTTGTTTATCAAGGTTTTATAGTTTTAATAATTTGTAACGAAATAATAGTTTGGATGGAAAAAAAATTTTCATTTTGATTAGGTTTGAATAAGGTATAATCAAATTTGGTTAAACGATTGGACTATGATAATGAATTATAAACGTAAAGGTTATTCACAGTTAGAGATGCCACACGGGCCAATAAGGCAAATAAACGATTGGACTTTGATATTGATTTTTTTTTGTCATTTGGATTAGGTTTGAATAAGGTGTGTGATTTGTTTCAGTTTATTTTCGTGTACCAAACTCGATATGTAAATATTTATAGTCCCGATATAATGTCAATGTTTTCTTGGATGTACGAAATGGCTACACGATGAGAAGATATGTTCCTAGAAACAATAAAATCATGCCTTTTCTGCTTTAAATCTATTACGTTATGTGTTGTTGTTCCATCCTTAGAAGATATGTTCCTACAATCGAATTTCATTTAAGAATCGATTTAAGATCCTGAGACATATCCACGTATACAGAAGCAAGATAATAAATTTGGTATACAAAAATTTAGGGAGGATAACTAGACTAATTTTGAAAGGTGGGTTTTTGGCTAATTTGACTTAAAAAAAAAATTATTACAAAAATAACCTAGCGTACCGATTATATCTTTCGGACTTTTGATGACAAAAATCGAAATAACGAAAGTGCCATTACTTTTGGGTTGCCACGTCATACAACGCTTTGACGGTAGACTTATTATTCTTGGTCAATTGCAGGCTGTAGAATTTGGTAGAGTTATTTTGATAGATTTATACAAACTTGGTGGAAGATGTTTTGTAGAGTGGTAGATTTATTTTGAAATTGGTAGATATAATCGTTCTGATGGAAGATTTTCAGCCGCGTTGGTTTTCTTGTAAATACATGTCGATAATCTGTGGTAGATGTATGACTTAAAAAGTTCGTTGAGTTCCCAATGACGGTAGATGTATCATTAATATGGTAGATATATTTGGTGATGTGAGAGACTTATTTGCTGGAATGCAGCGGATCTCCGTTATTAGCATGCTGATAGAGTTATATATTTGATGGTAGTTTTGTAATAAATTGGTAGATTTATGTACAATGACGGTAGAGTTATCGTGTTTGTGTTATGGAAGAGTTATATGTTTCTGTATTGCTGTAACGTGTTCGTTTTATGGTAGACTTTTATTTGATGGAAGATATTTGACTTTTTAATAGAGAACCGAAAATCTGCCATTTTTGCCAAGGTTTTGTTTTTTGAATTTGGGTCGACAGTTAACTCTGAAATCTCCCCCTAAACTTGTAATTGCTTATGATGTTTCGTGCCCCACGAATTAGAACTAAAATTGGGTATTATAATGCGAAAATATAACATCCATACATAGTGTTGATAATTAAAGAAAAATGAGAAACTGAATCAAAAACAAACATTGTGTAACATCACGTAGCAAAAAATGACAATAGAGTTCTCGTCAATTCCTATACAAGAAAAATATAAACATTCGTTTTCATAAGACATCAGAAATGAGACATTAAAACGAATGAATACATCATTACCTTTGCCTTTTGAAATCCTCCAAAATTTCAAGACACAAACAACAGATCCGCTCGTGTTGCGCTGGTATTTCTCAAAGAACTGTCTAGCAATGGATCCGCGAGCAATACATGTGATACTGCACTATCTCCTGTTTATTGTAATAAGAGAAAGAAATTAGGAAAATTATGAGAAGGGACCAAATATCTATTTCAATATCGTACAGAAATTTACATATGATTTACTTGGCATCGACGAGTTCGAAACGAATGTGACATAAATCCTCTTCAAAAGCATCGTTGTTATGATCTTCTAACCCGCCCATCCTCAGAACCGTACCCATTACATCTGTTTTCAGATCCAGGGAAACAAAATATGTAAGAAATACTTTGATTGTAAACAGCTTGCCAAAAAAAAGAAACTGTCATAAAATCTTACCAACATTACTCCAATCTCGTACGCTCGATCCCGAATATCAAAAATTCGTGGGCATGAATGGAATAGATGGTAAGACCTAACCCGATCAGTCTTTGGCTATCGTCTTGCGATGAAACATCAGATGAAAGTTGTTGAATGTGGTGTGAACGCCAGAGGCTGCGTGTTTAACATCGAAGTTGTAGATCGTAAACCATTGACCTTGTTCAAAGTAATTGAAGAACTTCAATATATCATCAGGCATGATGGTGTCCGAAATATGCGACCCCTGAAAAAATCAGTAAAAATCGAAAACATTTATGTTTGATCAAAGATCAAGATAAACAAAAAGATTAAAAACATGTGAGATTAAAAAAACAGAGATTGACCTGCTCGTCAGAGAGTATCATCTCCAAAGTGTCCAAAAAAAAGTTGAATTGCTTCCAAATCCTAAGGATCAGAACGCATATGCGCCATCCTGTCTTGTGTGTACCCAACTCAGAAATGGCATCGAAATCATACATGTTTCCTTCGTGATTTTCAATGGTTTTTGGAGATTTTCAATGTAAGTTATCTGTGTAGAAAACCGCTTCAAAACGTTTGTGAAAGAAACTATAAACCCAAAATGCCATATATATACCAAGAGGTTTCAAGCGGTTACCTATATGAAGCAACACATCCCTACATTTATCAACCGCTTCAAACCTCTTTGTGTTCGACGAAATTCATTTATGAGAGAACTTATGAAACTGCTTCGTTTACGAGAAAATTCATTTTCGCGACCTTTCAGTTTCGACACAGTCATTTACGCGATCTTTCAGTTCTACCACCATTATATCTACCACCATCAGTATAAAATCTACCAAATATCGAGATCTCTATTAAATCTACCATAACTTATGAAATATAAAATATAAATCTACCACATATATGATATGTACCATGTAATTACGTGAGTTTTATCGTCGATATGGTAAATATACATGAGTCTTGATAATGATCCAATCATAATACTGAATACAGTGAATTAGAGTATATTAAGCCGCAAACACCTTACACGAGAAAGTGCATTTACAGAGTTGGATCCATAGGAGTTTTTGAGAGAACATCACACGATACAAATTCCGACCATCAAAATTCAAATCTAAGAAGTTGGACTGCAAGAAAAGGTAGCACTTCTCGCAGCCAATTATTGGGTAAATTAAATTGCAGTAAGGGTAATCTTCATGGGTAAAAGGATTTGGCAACAAATCTCCACCCTCACTACGCATTGCCTTCTTGGTTTTGTGAACATCCTCACCAATTTCAAGCATGTATTGCATGCGTGATTTCCAGCCTACAACTTGGTCTAGCAGCTTTAATGAATTTGGATATTGCCCATATGCGGTGGCACAAATTGCAAACATCAATGTTGCTTCGTCTATCCCGGCTTTAGAAGCTTTGTTGGAAAAAAAAACCGAATTTTCAATGTCACGGTCAACAGCCATAGTCCTCATACCGTGCAGGTACAACGCTTGAGGATTCTCGCATGAGATTGTCAAACTGAAGAAGCGAGGATAGCGATCCATCAAGGTAGTGTCAGCAACGAAGTCTGATAGGTTAAGTGCTTGCATTACTGATGGTTCTTTAACTGTGTCGTTTAGTAGCTTCGACGCACAAGCAACACGACATGCGTCCTTTGAAGAATGTCGGCCGACTCTACGTAATATGTCAACTAGTAGGTCCCTCAATTGGTGGAATCCGTTTTGTGTTTCCATGTTCAGCTGAAAAATATAATGTAGTTAAGAGAAAACCAGTTATTCCAAAATAATTATCTACCGCAACTGAGTTAACACAGACCTATATTAGTCTACCGCAACGGAGTTCATAACAACTATCACATTCCCACTTCTTAACCGAAGAACAGGCGAAATAGGTATGTACTACCACGGATAATCGAACAGAATTACTCAAATATAGACGTTGCGAACGATTGAACTTATCCGCGGTTAATAAAGTGAAGTCTCGAAATTGTGAACTAAAAAAGGATAAATAGTAAGGAAAAATAAAATATATCGATGGGGGAAACTTACAAACTCCTTGCGATCCGAGGAAGATCGGATCTGGTCGTTCGAATCGGTGATTATTGTAGATTTTGCTGTTTTCTCGGCGGAGATGGCGAGGTGGAGAGGAGTTGTTAGGTCTGCGTAGAAGTTTTGTTTTATTTTACGAAAGAAAGGGTTTTTAATCCCCAAAAATAAATTATTTTACTAGGGACAATATTTAATTAATTTCGGACCACATAACGCTTCCATCATTTATCTTGAACAGTAGGGTTGCCGTCGTCTATTTTCTTCAACAAAATCGACCTTATTCATAACTCTTTTTGGCAATTACAAGTTTTTGATCGACATTTTCCTTTACTCTTTCAGTTATAAATTTTCACTTACAAATCAAGCTCAAGATCAAATTTTGGTTTCCTTTACCTCTATTGGTTTTTAGTTTTGTTTCCATAGAGCAAATTATTTTGCTTTGTGGTCAATGGAGTTTTCACAAGCATCGTTGGATCTTCGGCGTAGACAACTCCAAGGGATGCAAGATATTACGGGTACATGAAAATACCTCCTATTTTGATTTTGTTCGCATGGTGTATGAAGATTTTGGTTTAGATCATGGACTTCAAGATGTGCAATTGAGTTATATGTTGTCGAAGCGGTTGTTGCAAAGATTGCCACAAGATACACCTCCCGTATTCGTGGGAAACGGTAGACAGTTGAGTGGGTAGAGATTATGCGTAGAGATAAAAGAAAAATATTCGAGTTTTCGTCCTTTAGAACCAGAAGATGTTAGTGGTGTTGGGAAAAATTGTTCTAGAGGATACGAAGATGTCGATGTTGAGAAAGACGATTAACAAGCCGAACCACAACCGGTTGAAGAAGATGAAGAACCCCAACCACAACCGGTTGAAGAAGATGAAGAAGATGATTTGAGTTCGAGATTTGATGGCTGTGATGATACCGATGGTGCTAGTTTGGATGACGAGGAATACAAGACTAGTCGAAACGTTAAGGAAATGAAAGTTCGGATGAAGACGAAGAAGTGGAAAATCTACCACCAAATAAATGTCCTGCAATAATTCCGGAATACGTGAAGTTGGAACTAAGTTCAGTAGACTTAGCCGTTGGCCAATGTTATCAGTCAAAAGATGAATTGTTGCTGCGCCTCAAAATTCTTAGCGTCACTCAAAAATTCTACTTCGATGTTAGATATTCGACCACAACTTTCTTGACGATAAAGTATTGCATTGCAGGATGTAAATGGAGGGTTCGTGCTTCAACTGTGGAAGATAGTCCTATATTCCACATTAAGACATATGTGTCTACGCACACATGTTCTGTGACGGTTAGATCACGCCGATCCCGCCATGCAACTTACAAAATTTTAGGACGCCTTTATAAGGACTTTGTTGGTGGTGTTGGACCCACGGTTTTGCCAAACCATGTCTCAGATGCTCTGACTAAACGATTCGGACTGAAGGTAATGATATGTTTGTTTGGTAGATTTTCTTGTGAGTGGTGGTATATTTGTTTCAAACAATTGAATGGTGGTAGAATTGTTTTTATTTACAGGTCGATTACTGGAAGGCACATCGTGCATTACGATATGCACGATAATTGGTTTGTGGAACTTTGGAAAGTGGTTATGAAGACCTTCCCTCGTACTTATACATGATTAGGTGAGCTAATCCAAGGACACTTATAAAGCTTGAAGTTGACGAGGAAGATCAGTTTAAGTTTTTGTTCCTAGCATTTGGTGCAAGCATTCATGGGTTTCCCTATATGAGAAAAGTTGTTGTGGTAGATGGGACATTCTTACATGGCAAATACAAAGGTACACTACTCATTGCAACAACCCAATATGGGAATTTTAATATATTTCCTATAGCTTTTGGTGTTGTTGATACCGAAAATGAAGAGTCTTGGAAATGGTTTTTTAGACAATTACATCATGTCATCCCAGATGATGAGAGATTAACCATTATTTCGGATAGGCATAGAGCAATAGGAAAAGCCATAAGGAATGTTTACCAGCTTGCGAATCGTGGTATTTGCACATATCACTTGTATAAGAACATTTTGCTGAACTTCAATGGGGGAGAAACATTCGGGCTTGTAAAAAAGGATGCTATACGGAAGCAGAGTTCAATGCCTACTATACGCAGATACACACTACACATCCTCGACTTTATAGTTATTTGCAAAAAGCTGATGTGTGTAAGTGGAGTCGTGCTCATTTCCAAGGGGATGGATATAACTTCACAACTAGCGACATAGCAGAATCACTAAATAGGATCTTGATGAGTGCTAGAAGCAAGCCAGTAGTTCGACTGTTGGATGATATTAGGATGCTTTTAACGAAATGGTTTGCTAAAAGGCGCAGACTTGCTTTTGTCATGCAAACATCTCTCACAGAGGCAGTAGAGAACTTGCTAGCAGTAAGTATTTGTGGTAGGTTTGTCTTCGATGGTTTGGGATAATAATTTGAAACTCCGGGTCATTAAAGAAAGTAAATTGTGTTTTTCCTTTGTATTTTGTAAACAGGTTAGAGTTGAAGATGCTAAGCAGTTGGGAGTCCAAGAGATAGATGAACATCTAACATAAGTAACGTCTGGGACAACATTGCATGTAGTCAACCTACTCGAGAAAACATGTAGTTGCCATAGGTTTGATTTGGATAAAATCCCTTGTGTCCACGCCATTGCAGCGACTAAAGCATTCAACAAGACTCACAAATCCCATGTTGTTACACCCATCACTCTTTCGCATCCTTACTATCATATAAACTACTTGTGCAATGCCTACTCAAAATGCCACGAGATATTACTTTACCTTTGCCTGAAGAAGTCGCGACAAAAGTTTGTCTCCCACCTATGATGCGAAACCCTCTCGGAAGGCCAAAGAAAAAGCGTTATAAAGGGGCATTTGAGGTGGCCATGACCAAGAAACGTCCTAAGAAAGAATACAAATGTACTAATTGTCAACAAAGCGGACACAATCGGGCTACTTGCGATGCTTAACGTTTATGTATTATGTTCGAACGCATTTTCTAGATAGAACGAAGAACTCAATTTTATCATGTAATAAAACATGACAACAACTATATGTCACTTCCCCGTTATATACTGAAATATGATCACAGGTTCAATATATACAATCAAATCTGTTATGATTCCCAATTATCCGTGCAAGGTTACATTAACAAATGCCGCAGTTAAGTCTACAAAATAGGGTAATATAAATCTACCCGATTGCTGACAAAAAACCTACCACTACCACCATTAAATCTACCAAGACACGATCCTTACCATTATGTTTAAGTCTTCCAAAAACATCGGCATTTATATTTTCCAATACCGATCTTTACAACCAGCAAGTCTAAGTAGTTAATAAAACCGAGTGCCGTCTTCAATTAGCTGACCCTGTCTGAAGTGGATACCTATCATCCCATTCACTCCTAGGATTAGGATCAGAGCGCTGTAATTGGTACTCCAGGTCCGCTTCATCTAATATCTCCGCTGCAAGTTTTAACCGAATCACTGGCATGTTATTGTCTCTGAGGGCCTCCCAACCATGGCCCATAGCTAAACACTCGGCATATTTCAATGTATACACACCACAGTCACCAGTTCGTGTGTTAGGAGGAGCTGTTTTGACCCGGTTTGTGGTATAGGCTTCTACACGCATTCCCTCCCTCTTCTCAGGTGGTGCCACCTGCTTCAACAAAAGAGGAATCATCCTCGCGTATGGCTTAACTGACTCTTCTATGTCCTTGCCATTATTTAACCATTTTACACTGTCGAAGACTCTAATCTTCTTCTTCGAGAAATCCACCTCTAGAGCCATCCAATGTGTGTTGGCGATGTTGTGTGCGATGTACAACATATCAACATTTTCCACCCATTTTCTCGCGGGACAAGGATAACCAGGGAATATCCCATTCGTAGTGTTGATATATGCCTCTAGAAATATCTAATTTTCCTCGTCTGGGATAAACTTCGTCTCATAATCTCTACACCATATATATGAGAAGAATGGATCCAGGAATGCCACCCTTCCGTTTTGATATGGCGATGGAACACGGAATGACCGAGTCCTGAACATATCAAATCCATAGCCCATATGTTGCATATAGTGTGAACATATAGGTTACAATTTCAAGAGAGAGCAATTGTGTTCAAATAATAAGTCTACCATTAGACGGCTAAATATGTCTACCAGAAAAGAGTCATTAAGTCTACCATAAAATAAAGTAAATAAATCAATAAGTCTATCATAACATCGAATCAATTGTGTATTAGTCTACCAGAATATTTGCATGAAAGTCTACCAAAACATCGCTATATAAGTCTACCAAGACTGAGCATAAATATACCTTCCCACTCAACCACCCGTAGTCATCAGTTGGCCACATATCTTTAGGCGTCATCATCGTTACGTAGAATTCAATCCCTGAAATTACATTAACTTGGTTTAATACATTGTTCTAATATAATACGGTTACATTTCCTTACAAAAATTTTGTTTTATAGTTTTTTAAGTCGGAATATACGTGACTTTATGATCTATGATGTTAAATTTTAAAATGCTAAAAGTTAATCTAACTCTTGGGACCAATAAATAGTAACAAAAATGGAGTTATTTACGGCTAAAAGCACTTTTGCGAGTTTCGTTCACATTATAAGCATTTTTCGTCAACTGAGAGACTTTTTAGTAATTTTTTTTGGGTTATTGGTTGCATCAAGGGAAATTAGGTCCAATGACCCGTATAAAAAATGAAAACACATCAACTAACCATAACGAAAAAGTGGCTATTATATTCTATATATATTGTAAAATATAAACGAAACTAGTCTCAACTTGAATTGTAGAGAGAAGGCGATGATGTCAACCTCGTAAGAGAAAAAAATAAAAAGTAAAATATATAGTGGGACACGTGAAGACATGATTTTATAGTCGCTCTTCGATTTGAATATCCGACCGACAAAAAGATTATCCCCTTCATATAGGACGTCTTGAAAGGCAGATTCAACACCTGCAAATGAAACGCAGGTTTATGCTTCATGAAGTGATATTTTGCGTACTATAATTTTATGCCTTCCTATAGGATTTGTAAAAGTAGAACAAAAAAACTTAAATATGTGTACTATAGTATATTTCATATAACTGTAAAATATAATATTTAGTTGTGATATAGAATAACTTCACTTAGGATGTTATTGGAAACTGAAAGCCTATTAGAAATGAAACACCTATAATTATAATTTTTTACTTCACTTAGGTATATAAGAGAATTGTTTTTGTTCACTTCTTTTCGTTAAATGATCATAGAAAAGTTTCATTTGTACATGCACCGTTTTCTACATATCTCTACAGCATGTTGTAAGTTTTAATGACATTCATTTTTTCATGTTAGATAAGACTTTTCTTATGATATTTGGAGGACGCAGAAAGTGGAAGACTCAGACATTTTGGAGGACGAATCTGGAGGCTTGATTGCTTGTGAGAGAAAGGAGGCCAAAATATGGAATTTGAGGCGTTGAGAAAATAACACAACAAAAATCGGTTTAACTTTTTGTATTTCTAACATAATAAAATTGACTAATGTATATTGTATATATATGTATCTCGCTCATATCGTACGATCTATATCGTCTGATTTTTTTTTTTCATCCAACGGTAATATTTGCATTGTATGAAATTCGCCCTATTTCTAACATTAATTTGGTAACTTTATGATTAGTGTTTAAAATGCATATACCCTGGTTAAAATTTATTTTAATCTTATACTTATCATTGGAATTGTGATATTGAATAATGATATATTTGAGTAACTTGGATTTGTAACATGACATATTTGAGTAACTAGGTGATTTCTCCGCGCAGTGCAGTTCATTTTAATTTTTTTTTATAACATTGGTTTATGTAGAGGTAGAAAAATCCGGTTTTATAGTCTAGCGTTATTTGAAAATCAAGATTAATATGTTTATAAAGAAAACACATTTTTTCATGAGCAAGTTATTGTTGTTTATTTCTTATTTTCTAATTTTTTTATATATTATCTGACAACAACTCACATGTATCTAAATAACATTACACTACAAGAAATCATGTGTGTTGTATCATTTATTTTATTTGTTAATATCATTTTTTGATTGATGCAAATTCAGTTGCATCAATTAATTAAATAACCCTGGAAGTGGTGACTCTAATCATTTATATCAGTATTAAATTATTGATGCAACTATTTTTATCATTTTTATTAATTGATGTTAATATGTATCACTTGCAATAATTGATATTAATATTTGCATCAGTTAATATAATTGAGGTAAACATTTGCATCAGTTAATATAAATGATGTTAATATTTGTCTCGGTTATAACAATTGATGTTAGATATTTATATCATATATTTTAATTGATATTAAATAAATTATAAATAAGTGATACTAAAATTCATGTAAATTTTAAATTTTTTGTTAGTTTTCATAATATTATCAATTGAAGAAAACTAATCATTTTGTATTTATTATTCTAAGGAATATATGTAAATACATATGTATGATTTAATATATAAACAAAAAACAAGGTGTTGATCTTTTATAAAGGAGAAAACTAGTACTCTTTATCCTTCTTTAGCAATATGGGACAAATAGTTGTTTAGTTAAAATTTTGTTTGCATCACTTTTTAATGTCAATTTTTAATAAGTGGCTCTAAATAGAGTCAATTATTTTTTTGACACTTTATAATTGATGCTATTTAGTTCATTTTTATTAATTGATGCTAATTAAGTTAGTATTAGTATCAATTATTTTAATTGATGCTAATCAGGTTAGTATTAGTATCAATTGTTTTTATTTGAAGTTAATCAGGTTAGTATTAGTATCAATTATTTTTAATGGATGCTAATCAGGTTAGTATTAATATCAATCTTTTCAATTGATGCTAATCAAATTACTATTAGTATCAAATTTTTTAATTGATGTTAACCAAGTTAGTATTAGTATCAATTTTTTTTAACTAATGCTAATCAAGTTAGTATTAATATCAATTAAAAGAATTGATGCAAAATTATATATTTAGTATCAATTTTTAATAAGTGATTCTAAATAGCATCAATTATTTTATTGATACTTTATAAGTGATGCAATGTACCCTTTTTCTTGTAGTGATGCAATGTACCCTTTCTCTTCTTCTTATATTACATATAACAATTATACTTTTATATGAATTTCTCTAATTTATAAGTGATGCAATGTACCCTTTCTCTTCTTCTTATATTTTATGTTTAAAAATTATACTTTTATATGCATTTCTGTAATTTATAAGTGATGCAATGTACCCTTTCTCTTCTTCTTATATTACATATAACAATACATCCAATTGAGAAAATAAATTTATAAAAAAGAGTTATAAATCAACTTATAAAAAAGAGTCTTATTAATATGTATGGCTTAAACTACGAATCATGTTTATTATCCTCTGAGATTTCATAGCCACTATATAGTTTGTTTACATATAGGAATCAAATATATGAAATAAGCTATCTTGTAAGGAGCTTTCAAAAATTATATACAGTCAAAAGTTTTGATATAATTTTTCAATTACCTGAACGACCAATGCATATAGTGACAATGTGTTGTGGCTGCATAGAAACTGTCCATCTAACTTAATAAGAGAAAATTAATTATAATAAATTATGATACATATGCAGAACAGCCCTGAGACAAAATCTGTAAAGAAAAATAGGTTTCATGTTCCAATTTTCTTCTTCTTCATTTTCTTTGAATTTTTCTTATTCTATTCTAACTTTCTCATATTCTTCTCTTTTTTCTTATTCACCATCTTTGTCATCCGTATTCTTAATTTTCTTCCGGTCTTTGTTTAAGTTTTCTGCTTCGTCTTCTTCTTCTTTCTCTTCTTCTTATTGGCGAATAGAAAGAAAGAAAAATTATGAATGTTTTATAATCTATAAGAAATTTTCTTTGTTCATTTCCTAATTTTTCAAAATTATAATATGCTTTAAAAATATCTTAAAACTATATCTTTAAATAACATCTTTATCTATGTCTTTTTCATTTTCATTTTTTTTTATTTATATTGAAAATTATATCCATTTAGAAATTTGGTGTACAAGTAACTTGAAGAATATTAAATGGCGACGATTTTATTGAGATCCTACAGTTTTTTTCAAATTTAACATGCTCAAGTTTTTATAAATTTATGTAAATTTCAAATAAATTTTTTGGAAACATCTTAATCTCTGAGTTGTTAGTTTATTTATTTTAGGACAACCAAAACATTATTGCCATGGGAATGAATTGAGATATTTTTAGGGCCATGGCTTTGAAAGTGCTTTGAAAGTGAGTTTAATCAAAGCAAAACCCCTAATTCTAATTCTAGAGAGGGAGAAAGAGACCGTACGTTGATATCATCAACGACAGTCAAACTTAGGATCCAGTCTTGCTGAAGAATCCATTATCTCCCTGGTGAATAATGGATTTTAGCGAATAGACTTTTAGCGAATAAACAAAGAAGCATAGACTTTTAGAGATTAGACAATTTTCATGAACATAAAAACTAACCTTCTTCTTCATGTTCTTTGTGAATATGATCGATGAATAGCATTTGAAAGGAAAAACGTCATGAGGTTCTTCCTTATTGCACCTCGAAGATTTAACTACATTTTGTCACGATCAAAAGATATTTCGTATCCTTGAAACATTGTTTTGATACCCAAGTCATTTTATAAAATTACTTTAGACGCACACCGTATAAACTAATCACCACAGAGATTAATATATCTCTTAGCCAAAATATTCAATTACAAATTGATCCAGGCAATCAAACGTATCACGAAAACTTGGCGAAAATTAGTAACGATCGTGATCGAAAACTTGGCAATGTTTGCTTTGCTCGAGATTACATAGGCGACACAAAACACGTATCGGAGACATAATCATATAAGCGAAACACTAACCAAAAGAACTCAGTAACACAAGTTAAACAAACTGAAAAAATAGAATGAAAGTCGAGAAACGAAAACTAATTGAAACCCAGAACGAATACAGAGACAATATATATCCCTTAGTCTACAACTACAGTATAATAAAACATAAAGAGAAAATTACCTAGAATAACCTTACTATATAGGGTATTGACTAGATTAACATCCTCACATAAGGATGTAAATAAAATAACCTTACAAAGTTGGTTAAAGACAAGATCATCCAAAAGTTTGATAAAATAACAAAACTGCCATTTTAAAAAAATAAAATAAAAAAGGTAAATGGTTAATAAATTAAAGAGATTAAAAGTAAAAAAAAGAAAGGTAAAGAAAAAAAATTAGGTTTGGCAAACGTAAAAAAAAAAACTTTCACGAGAACTCATTCCCTCTTGCGACGGCGGCGGTGATTAGGGTTTTTTTCGCGATCGACGAACTGTTTGTCCGGCGAAGGGTTCGGCTATCGGCAAAAAAAAGCAGGAGGTGGTCCGATATTGGCGAAGAAGGTAAATCTCTCGATCTACGACGATTTGCTCGATCGATCTTTTACGATTCCGTTTACGGCGGCGGGTCGTTTAGATTAATTTTTCGGTGGGTCCGACGGGTCTTTCGCCGAAGTTGTCCTCACTTATTGGCGAAAGGCGGCTTGAAAAAGATAACCTTAAATTTCTGAACTTTTTACAGATTTGTAAACGAATTTGTGTGACTATTGCTACGAAGTTCAGCAATGGAAGTCGTCCGACGGAGAAAAAAAGTCGGTGGTAAATCTCTATTTCAGATTTGGTAAAATTCCGATTTTCTTTGATGGTAAAATGTCATTGGTGTAGGCGATGTTGTGGTAGATTTTTATTATATGAGAAGTAATGGTGGTAGATTTGTTTTAGATTATTGAGTTTTAGATCGTTGATGGTAGATTTAATTTTAGGTTTGGTTATAAATCTACCACCAATTTAAATGTTTAAATACCTTTTGGTAGTAGATTTAAATTTTTTAAAATTGTAGATAAAGCCTTGGTGGTAGATTTAGTTGATTAATGGTGGTAGATTAGTTTTCTAAGAGTTGATTGTAGTTTAATCGTTGAGGTTTTGAGATATATGAGGTTTGTATTTTTGATGTCTGTGATGGTATATGTATTGAGATATATGTTTTCTTTTTGCAGCATAAATGGCATCTTCAAGCAGAGAAAAAACTGATTACCAACCGAGGTTGTTTCCGCCGGGGAAATCTCCTGTGCAAAAGAGGAGTTTAAACAATTATTGTCATTTGACGGATTTTGGGATGATGCTGGAGGCTGTTGGAGATGAGGTATACAACGACCTAATGCACGGTTCTCAGGTTGGAGTGATTTTGAAGTTTGTAAAGAAGCCTTATATATGGGCTGCGAAGACGGTCCATAACTTCGTGACAAACCAATTGTATGTGGAAAGAAGTTACGAAATCTGGTCACTTATTGGTGGGCGTCCACTCCGGTTTGCGCTTCACGAGTTCAGTGATATTACCGATCTCAATTGTCAGCATTTAGTGGATGATGGGTGAGACATTGATCACAACGAGTTATGGGGTGAGATTGGCGTTAATCCAGGGGTGGGGCCTAATTGGCATGAGTTAGTTGATGTTTTTGAAATTTGCAAAACATGGACGTTTGATAAGAAGAAGATAGTGGTCTTGCTTTTCGTATTGCACATAGGAATCTTTGGGATTAATCGGAATAGTCGAATCCCTTTGGAGTACGCTAAAAGAGTGTATGGATGAAGCAGCTTTTGAGAGCTATCCGTGGGGTCGAGTCGGTTTTATGGAGTTAATAAGGTCTATAAAAATTGCATCGTTGGGGAAAATTAGTTACACATTTCATGGATGTGTCCATGCCTTTCTCATTTGGGCATATGAGTAAGTCCCTATATGGGGAGAGAAATTTGGGAAGCGTCTAGACAATGCCCGTATATTTTCGTGTCCTCTACTTCGATAGCGTTCGACAAGAGAGCGTTACAACCTCGATAGAGTTTTGGAGGAAGAAATAAGCACAACGCCTGATAAGAAGGTATGTTTGATTGCGTTCTGTGTTAGTAGATTTGTAGTTTTGTTAGATTTGTTGCGTTTGGTGAGGGTAGATTTGAATGCGTTAGGTGTTGGTTTTTTGTTTACGTTAGGTGCTGGTTGCATAGGGGGTAGATTTATTTGCATTAGGTGGTGTGGTGATTTGTTTGCGTAGGGAGGTGGTGGTAGGTGCTGGTAGATTTGTTAGCGTTAGGGTGTGGTAGATTTGTTAGCGTTAAGATGTGGTAGATTTGTTTGCGTTATACATTATGCGTTGGTAGTTTTTCCTCATGAGTTACGTTGGTTGATTTGTTATGGATAAGTTCTCTAACAAACTAACTCATGCAGGTTAGGGTGACACATCTATTGGAGGTGCCGCAGGAGGAAATATATCTGATTTGGCCAGATGAACCTTCAAACCCAGATGTGGATCCGAAGCTTCATAACTTGATCACCGATATTCTCGATGGTCGTTTGGATGAGACGGCAGGGGATGTGGGTGGAAATGATTCTAAGGGAAAGAAGACGCCTAAGAAGAATAAGAAAGAGAAGAAGGAGACTAAGGGGAGAGAGGAGATGGAAGAGAAGAAAGGGAGAACAGAGAAGAAAGGCAAGAATGAGAAAGAGAAGGAGGAGGAGAAGAACAGTGAAGATGGTTTCGTAGAAGACCCTACAACGAAGAAGCGTAAGGTTAAAAGGACAAGAAGAAAGAAAAAAAATGAAGGAGAAGGAGGTGGGAAGTAGGAAGGATGTCTCTGATACTGATATGTTAATGTACGTAGGGGCGTTTAAGAAGAATGTCAAAATGACGAAACCGAGGGAGGAGGAGAATAGTGGTTTACTACAGGCAATTCAGCTATTGGCATCTAAAATTGATGCCATTGACGAGAGGGTCAATTATTTTGTGTCAAAGGAGAACGTTGATGTTCAGGGAGGTTCAAAAGGACCTCTCGCAGGAAAAGCTAGAGATGCCGAATCCAATGCAGATGGAGCAGCGGTGAAGAAGGATCGGGTACGCAAGTCTCTCTTCTAGTACGCAAGTCTCTCTTAACTTACTTGCGTAGTAAATTTTCAAACTTTGGTGTGGATTATTTGTGTGTCTCATACAAGTTTGTCATTTTGAAAATTAAAACGTGAATTTATGGTCGAGTTTTGGTACAAAACATGGCATATTTTATAGAGAATGTAGTATGTATTTACTCAGTTTATTGTGAATTTCGAGCTTGTGCCAACAAAGTTAAAAAATCGTTGTAATACTTATTAAAATCCCTTTTTTACCTAGACTGTTGAACGAACATTAGTATTTAATGAAGGATAGGTTGAGAAATTCTTTTTAATAATAAAGGGGAACCATAATATGATTAAACGTACAAATTGGGTAATGGTCCAGCAGTCATGGACGGTTGAGATGCAGGATACGTCGGATTCGCAGTTTCCAATAGCAACAACGGTTAGACTTTGTTTGGTTGGTGGTAGACTTTGTTTATGATGGTAGAATTATTCTGTTCGATGGTAGAATGAAGCTTGCATTTCTGGTAGACTTATTTGGTTGATGGTAGATTTATTGTGTTGGATGGTAGATTGACTTAACTATGTTCCCTTTCGTGTTTCAGCATATGAGTTTTGAATTTGATATGCTCAGATCTAGGTCTTTTCGAGTTTCATCACCGTATCAGAACGGGCGGGTTGCATTCCTGCACCCTTTCTTCTCATATATATGGTGCAGAGATTATTTGACGAAGTATATATATGACGATGACAATTGGATTTTCCTAGAGTCATATATCAACGTTGCGAAAGGGATTTTCAATGATTCGCCTTCTCCACTAAGAAAATGGGGTGAAGATGTTGATTTCTTGTACATCGCCCCCAACATGGACAACAGACATTGGGTGGCGCTAGAGGTGGATTTTTCAAAGAGGAAGATTCGAGTGTTTGATTATGTCTGTTGGTTATACAATGACGCCTACATAGAAGAGTCAGTTAAGCCATACACGAAGATGATTCCTCTCTTGATGAAGCAGATTGCACCTCCTGAGAAACGGGCAAAAATGCGTCAGCAAATCTATACCACTTACCGAGTGAAAACTGCTCCACCTAACACGCAAACTGGTGACTGCGAGGTGTATACGTTGAAGTATTGCGAGTGTTTAGCTCTTCAGCATGGCTGGGATCCGCTTGTAGATAGTAACATGGCAGGTATTCGTCTAAAACTGGCAGCAGAGATATTGGAAGAAGCAGATGCAGAATACCATTTTTAAAGATCTGATCCTAACCCAAGAGGTGCATCGGATGATAAGTATCCATTTCAGACAGGATCATCCAATTTATGATGATGTATCTAGTCTATGTATATTATGGTAGACTTCTACGTTTTTTATGATCATTTTGGTACACACTAATATGCGGATTTTTTGAAAGTTTTGACCGACCTTCTATGTCCTGTGACTTTAGTGATAGTGGTAGACTTATATGCGCCATCTGATGTTGTAACACCTAAACTACTACCGGTCCTCTTTTGTATGGGTTCGTAATGACGTAGCTCTATGAAGTGTGGTCCTCTATTGACCCAATTATTACATATACTGAGTTCGGAAACCAAATGACAGAAAACATAAGCATATTTTACATCTCTATTGACCTATATCTTATTACATACACTGAGTTTGGAAATCAAATGACAGAAAAAGTTAAGCATGTTCTACATAAGTAAAGGGGTTGTGAAGCAGAACTCATACAAAGTTAAGCATCGCAAGTAGTCCGATTATGTACACGTTCATGACACTAAGAACATTTGTGCTCTTTCCTAGGACGTTTTTTTGTCATTGCCACCTCAAATGCTCCTTTAATACGCGTTTTCTTAGGTCTTCTTGGAGGGTTTCGGTACTCGGGTGGGAGACACACTTTTGTGGCCACTTCATCAGGCAAAGGTAATGTAATATCTCGTGGTAAAATAGTTTTAGAGTAGGAGTTGGACAAATAGTTCGTATGATAGTACGGATGCGTAAGGGTGATGGTTGTAACTGTATCGGGATTGTGAGACTTCTTTTATGCTTCAGCCGCTGCAATGGCATGGACACAAGGAATTTTATCCAAATCAAACATGCGGCAAATACATGTTCTTTCTAAAAGGTTGACTAGATGCAATGTTGACGCAGAAGTGACTTGCGTAAGATGGTCATCTATCTCTTGTACTCCCAACTGCTTCGCATCTTCGACTCTAACCTGTTCAGGACATAGAAAGAAGAATATTATAAATCTACCACATGAATTGTCTTAGCACACAAAACAAACCTACCACGACGACATACCGCAAGCAACTTTTCCACTCCTGTTGTCAGAGATGTTTCCATCAGACGAGCAATTCGGCGTCGTTTAGCAAACCACCTTGTTAAAAGAATCCTAATATCTTCCAATAGGCAAACAATAGGCTTACTTCTAGCACTAGCCAACACCTTATTCAGCGATTCTGCTATGTTGCTTGTTGTGAAGTTATATCTATCCCCTTGAAAATGAGCACGACTCCACTTAGACTCATCAGCTTTTTGCAAATAACTATACAGTTGAGGATTCAAAGCCTGAATCTGCGCATAGTATGCATTGAACTCTCCTTCCGTATATGCCGTAGCAACCTTTTTGACTACTCCAAATGTTTTCCCCCCTCTGAATTTCAACAAAATATTTTTGTACAAGTGATATGTGCAAATACCACGGTTTGGTAAGGGGTACACATTCCCTATGGCCTTTTCTATGGCTCTATGCCTATCCGAAATAATGGCTAGCCCTTGATCATCTAGAATGACATGATTAAGTTGTCTAAAGAACCATTCCCATGACTCTTCATTCTCAGTATCTACAACACCAAACGCTATAGGAAAAATATTAAAATTTTCATATTGGGTTGTTGCGAGTAGTAGTGTACCTTTGTATTTCCCATGCATGAACGTCTCATCCACCACAACTACTTTCCTCATGTAGAGGAACCCGTGAATGCTTGCACCAAATGCGAGGAACATAAACTTGAACCGATCTTGATCGTCAACATAAAACTTTATAAGTGTCCCCAGATTAGCTTGCCTAATTTTATATAAGTACGCCGGTAGTTCTTCATATCCACTTTCCGCAGTGCCACCAACTAATTGTCGTGCATATCGTAAAGCCCGATATGCCTTCCAATAATGGACCTGTAAATAGAAAGTCTTCAGTACATGCTTTATCAATCCACCTACCATTACTTGATACATGCTATATAAATCTACCGCTTCTTGTAACATAAATCGACCAACTTACTACATAAATCTATCACAACTTGCTACATAAATCAACATAAATCTACCAAGTGCTACATAAATCTACCAGTACTTGTAACATAAATCTATCAAGTTCTGCATAAATCTACCACAACTTTCTACATAAATCTACCAATAAGCTGTCCTCTTACCTTAAGTCTGAATCGTTTAGTCAGAGCATCTGCGACATGGTTTTTCAATATAGTGGGTTCAACACCACCTACATAGTCTTTATAAAGACGTCCTAGAATCTCGTAAGTTGCATGGCGGTTACGGAGTGATCGGACCGTTACCGAACATGTGTGGGTGCGGACATACGTCTTAATATGGAGTGTAGAACAATCTCGTACGGTTGAAGCACGCACTCGCCATTTGCATCCTGTAACCCAACACTTTACTGTCAACAGTGTTGGGGTTGAATATCCCACGTCGAAATCGAATTTTTGTGTAACGCTAAGAATTTGCAACTGCGTCATCAAATCTTATTTTCTCTCATAAGTCTGGCTAACGGCTAAATCTAGTGAACTAAGCTCCAGGCTCACAACATCCGAGATAATTAGAGAAATTCTTTTTGGTGGTGGATTTTTTACCACTTCATCCTCTACATAAGAACTTCCTCCATCTCTTGATTTTCCGCTACTCTCGTATTCGTCATCATCCGAACTGCACCATCCGAATCATCGCACCCGTCATATCTCGAACTCAAATCTTCGTCTTCTTCCACATCCTCGTCTTTTTCGTCTTCTTTATCTTCCTCATCTTCTTCATCTTCTGCTATATGATCTTCTTCGTCTCCTTCGTCTTCTTCAACCTCAACATCATCGGATCGTATTGAAGATTTTTTCCCAACACGACAGAGATCTTCTGCTGCTGAAGAACTCCCCTCGACTAATTTTTTTTCTTTTAGCTCAATGCACAAGCAAACCGGATCTTATTTCAATTGATCGAAATACCCACTCAACTGTCTATTGTTTCCCACAAATACAAGAGGTGTATCTTGGGGTAATCTTTGTATAAGTTGCTTAGACAACATATAGCTCAGCTGCATTTCTTGATATCGAGGATCGAAACCAAAATCTCCATACACCATTTCAAGAAAATCAACATAAGAGGTTTTTCCATCAACCCGTAATATTCTACATCACTTCGACGTGTCAACGACAAAGATCCACCGATGTTTCTCGAAACTCCATTGACCACAAACCAATATTATTTGCTCCATCCCTCTAATGTGAAAAAAGGAAAGCACGAGATTAGATTTGAGAAAAAATCGTAAATTGACAGCAGCTCTGATAACCCAACAATTGTATGAAACTTGAAAATGAATTTGACAAGAAATTGATGTAGGAGAAAATGGATTTGAGAAGAAATTGATGAAGAAGATAATGACGAAGGTGAAAAAAAAAGGGAGGAAAGAGCGGCAACCCTAAAGTGGAACAATGAATATGTGGTTGGCAAATTTTTTTACTTTTATTTTTAATTATTAACTGGAAGGCCAAAATAACGAATATGCCACACAACCTCTCCTTCTCGACATTTCCGCCGGCAACCGAATTTCTACATTTCGTCGGGCGCCCTTGTTCCACCATCAACAACGGATCGGAAATTAAATACTCCTTCGGATTTGGTTGCAAGGATTCAGTAAGTTATCCCTATCATTCGTTTTCATCTTCAATTTCAGATCTACTTCGAAACTTTTTGAAAACACCTCCAACTAGAATCGATTTCCGGCGAGCGTAACCGGCGTTTGCAAAGTTTACGGTTAGAGTTGGGGAATATCGAAATTTCCGTCCTTACTGAACACTTTTGGTCACTTATTTGTCTTCTATATAATCTAAGTTCATGGGGTATTGATGGTAGATTTTCCATCGGTTGTGGTAGATTTATAATATATGAATGGCAGTTTTATTCTGTAACAATTGGTCACTTGTCTGTCTCCTCTCTCTATTTTTTAGTGGAGAATGGAAGAAAATACTGGAGTCCATCAAATAAAAGACCTACTACCATCGATTCTACAAAGGGTAGGACGATTTTCTGCGAATGACGCATGTCGTGCAGCTTGTGCGTCAAAGCTACCGAACTCAACATTGAAGGAGCCATCCGTAATGCAAGCGCTAAACCTATCAGATTTCATTGCTAACCCAAATTTAGTCGATGTTTATCCTCGGTTCTTAGACTTGGCTATGTCATCTGGCAATCCTCAAGCGTTATACCTCCACGGGATGAGGATAATAGCTATAGCCAAAGACATCAACAACTCTGTCAACTTTTTCAACAAGACTTCTATAGTCAGGATAGACCAAGCAACATTGATGCTCGCTATTTGCGCTACCGCATATGGCCAATATCCAAGAGCATTGGAGCTGTTGGACCGAGTTGTAGGCTGGAGATCACGCATGCTTTACATGGTTGAACTCGGTGAAGAGGTTGCTACAACCAAGAAGGCACTGCATAGTGACTGTGGAGGTTTGTTGCCAAGTGTATTTAGCGATGAATATTTCCCTCCTAAGTGCTTTTTCAAACACATATTAATGTGCTGTGAGAAGTGCTACCTTTTCGTTCAGTACCAACTGCTTAGATTTGAGTTTTGATGTTATCATAATGTAACATGTTAGGTACTATTTACTAGTTTTTTGGTCGTTGTGTAAGGGATATGGATCAATGGCTCTATCTCAAAGTACTACTTACTTTAAGTAAGGTGTAGTCGGATTAAGATCCTCTCATTTTCTGATGTAATTGAATTGGTTCAATCTCTTAACATATGGTAATCACGACTGCTTTTAACTCTTCAACATACGAATGTCATCCAATTTTAACATAACATACGTATGTCATCCAACATACAAGTGCAAAGTACGATTCCTTATTTTTCGAAAAGACAAAGTCAAACGTCATCCACCAAGTACAACTCAAATACAAGTCTACCATAACATAAACACAAAGTCAAATATCTTCCACCAAGTACAACTCAAATACAAGTCTACCATAACATAAATTCAAAGTCAAAGACCAACGATGTTATTATAGATATTAAAAAACTTAACAAATCTACCACCACATACTATAGGTTAATCTAGCACCACGTCTTGTTTATCTGGTACAACTATAAAAATCTACCATCAAAGAAATAACTCTCCCACCAAGCTAAAATCAACCGTTCTCCGGTTTCAACCTAATAAGTCTGTCAATTCATTAAATATCTCTACCAAATAAATGATAACTCTACCATCGTTAGATATAAATCTACCATTTTGAAACCAAATCTACCGCGGATTACCGCCATGGAAAATGGAAATAATTAAATCTTCCATCGTTACATTTAAATCTACCATTCACAAAATAAATCTAAAAAGTCTACCGCCACGTTATTATGGATCTACCTTAACAAGTCTACCAAATTCTACGGTTCGCATTCGTCCGTTGACCAACACTAATAAGTTTACCGTCAAACGCGTTGCCTACGTGGCAACCCAAAAGTAATGGCATTATAGTAAATACCGTTTTTCTCAACAAAGGCTTGAGGGGCAATTTTGGTACCCTAAGTTATTTGGGTAATAAAAAAATATTTGCATCAATCTAGCCGAATCCCTACTTTTAAACGTTAGTATAGTAATCCACCCAAACATAAATCCCAAAACAAACCGTAGACCTTAAAGCCACGATACATGGTCGGATAACAAATCACAAGTAGCATTCCAAAGCTCGCAAAGATCAAAACATCACCAAATCGTAGAAGTATCCAAAACTACCTTCGTAAAGCTTTCTTCGAAGCCTATCCACCAATTTTATAATAGCTCCAATGTATCACCAAACACCGAATTTGTAACAGACCAAGTAACAACGAAAAGAAAAACGAAAAGAAAAACCAAACTAAACAAAAACTAAATCGGAGAAAAAGAGAATTAAGAATGTTCCAAAATATTAGTTTTGTCGTTTTGCTGATCAACCACCAATCCTAGAAATGAAACGATCCTCTAAGAACCTTACAAATCAAAGTCAAATTAAAAGTATCAAAGAAGAAAAAGTATTAAATGTATATACCAACTGACTGGATGAGACGATCCTCTAAGAACCTTACAAATACAAAAAATACATAAAACAAAGATCAGACAACAATAAAAAGTCACAAAAAATAAAAATAATTAAAAAAGGATATATATCTATCTTATTTTATTATTTACTTATCATATTTCTTCAATACATAAGAGATACTTATCATACTTCTTCAATATATAAGAGTAACTCCTTGGCTGTAACCCGTAACAGCATTTCATCTGAATTTAGCTAAATTTCAGCTGAATTGTTTTTTGATACACCAGTTGACTAACACGTGGAATTGGGAGGAATTTCTGCAATTCAACATTTAATGTTTTCAGATTTTTTTTGATCAATTATTATATATTATAATTAATTGATTGACTAGTTTTCATTAATATAATTTTTACGTATGCTAATAGTTCAAATTAAAGTTTGGATACATAATAATATACAATTATATAATTGTTAAAAGTATGTAAGCTATGTAATTTGAATATATAAAATCACTATCCACACGAGTAAGATTGAGATTCATGTTATTATTTTGGGTATTCGGGTATTTGTTGGAGTTCGGATCGATTTCTTTTGAGTTTTGAGTATTTCGGTATTAGGCTATAAAACTTATTCGGGTATTTTTCAAGTTGGGTTTGGTTCGGTTCCGCCTGGATTCAAATCAGTTTCGGATATTCGAATTACCTGAAACTCATGCAAAATATCAAAAACAAATTTTAAATTTGCGGATGTTTCAGCTGTTTGGTTAAATTGTTTATGAAAATTATTTATTTTGATAAATATAACTATAGATTTTTGAGTATTTTAATTATTTCGATCTAAACATAACTAATATATTCGTTTTGTAATTGTAATTTTTTTCGTTTATGGTAAATTTTAATATAACTAATATTTTTAAGTATATAATTGTATTTCGGATATTTTGGTTACCCATTCGATTCACGGTTCCGTTCTTGTTATTTCAGTTCTTGATTTTGTTTTTTGCTTTCTAATGTTAATATATTAAAACAATTTTATGTTTTTCACATATTTATTAACTTAATTCGTATTTTTAATTATTTTTAAATAACTTTTTCAGCTATTCTGCAATTCTTCTGTTACCATTTACATTATTAGTTATTTTGTTAGATTCAACTAAAAATCATTAAAAAAACTCTGACAAATTCCACAGTTATCATTGACACTTCTTGTAAAAAATGTTTCGATAAACAAAAGCAGACTTTGGTTGCAACTTCTTCAAATTATGCAGAAACTATTACATTACATGAAGCTTGTACGAAATGTATATGGCTCAGATCTATAATTCATCATATAAAACAAAACAAGCGGAATATAGACAAAGAAAGAGCCAACAAAAGTGTTTGAAGATAATGATGTATGTGTCTCACAACTTAAAGAAGGTTATATCAAAAGTGATCGAACGAAGTATATCACTCCAAGATTTTTCTCCTACACACGAGGGCTCGAGAAGAATCAAGAAGTGGACATTCAATATGTTCATTCATGTGACAATGCGGGCGATCTATTTACGAAGGCGGTTCCTACTACAACATTCAGAAAACACATTCAAAGTATTAAAATGCGTCATCTAAGAGATCTATGAAGAGAAGATGATATCCATTATTTTCGGGAGAAGATTACGTCACTGTACTTTTTTTTCCTTGTCATGGTTTTTATTTCACTAGGTTTTTCCATGATAAGGTTTTTAATGAGATAATACGTAATACGTCAATAATAATGGATATTTAAGGGAGAGTATTAAGAAACGATAAATATCCATCTTATTTTACTTTTTACTTAATGATAAAGTTAAGTTACCGACTTACATGTGCCATCGTACTTCTTCTATATATAAGAGTAACTCCTTGTAAAAAATATTTTGATAAGAAAAGAAGAAGTGAAAGTTCTCTCTCTCCCTTGTTCAATTAACACAAACTTTCAAATAGTATTATATTAATATAATATATACATACACATATATATATATATCTCATCTTCATATAATAAGTTTACAATAAAAATAACACCCATTCCATGAACACAATTATGAAGCTCGAGTAAACTAAATTCGTAATGTCAAAACGTACGTTGTACAAAACGACGCGATACAACTCCTTCTTTTGAAGAATATACAAAACAAAGGAGAGAATATGTAAACACATCACAACCAACACAAAAATCAACTACAAAACACAAACACAGAGAGATAGCAAGCCATATATATATATATATATATATAATGTAAGGGATTAGGTTTTTTTATTAGCTATATTAGGTTTAGCCAAAAAAATTGTAGGCGTCGCCCTAAGACTAAAATTACTAACGACATTAAGCAAATAATTAGAGCTCCTTCTTTGAAGAATATACAAAACAAAGGAGAGATCATGTAAACACATCACAACCAACACAAAAATCGACTACAAAACACAAACACGAAAATACACACGAAAGTTAAACTAAATTATACCTTGCTCAACATACGACACATATCGATCTATTTCAAAAAGTTAGAAGCGAGAAAAATCATGAGATATACTGACGATGACAATAAACTATAAAAGAACATTCAAACATAACCAAAAAGTGAAACAAAAACAATCATGATCGCACCGTAGCCTCCAAGCATAAACAATGTAGACAGGCGGCCTGAAAACATAAGGATCTACATTCACATAACACATATCAGTTAGATAGAGAGATAAAAAAATCTAGAGAAATAAAATAAAAAATTAAGACTAAATCGATATGATATAAAATACAGAGAGAAAGCAAGCCATATATATATTTAAGCAAGCCATATATATATTTAGTAGATTAGGATTTTTTATTAGCTATATTAGGTTTAACCAAAAAAACTATAGTTGTCGTCCTAAAACTAAAATTACTAACGACATTAAACAAATAATTAGAGCTTTTCATTAAGGGTAATTATATAATATTTAATGAGATTAAATGAGAGAGCTCTGTTCACCAAAATTACTTCACAAATTATATTTGAGTATGGCTACTCTCAACCTCTAGGGTTTTGGGCCGCCGCCTTGCTTCTTTGATTTCCAGCTCCGGTGGCTCTCAGCACTAGAGTCGGGTTCCCATTTGCTTTCCTTTGCTTTTCTCTTTGTCTAAGTCACTAGTTTTGTGTCTCTTTAATGAATTCGATTTCGGAGGGTTTTAGATTTGTAGATCTGGTTGAATTTAGGCAGAAGCGTGGCTGGGGGCGCCGGACTTCGATCTTCCGTTCAACTTGATGTATATGCCTTTGGTTTTTTGCTTCTCGTCCTAGATCTAATTTTCAGATCTGGTTTCTGGTGGCTTTTCCGTTTCGGGAATGTCAGGTTTTCTTCGTCTTTTTAGATGAAAACATATTTGGTTTCTCTCCAGTTCGATTTATCACTTTTTTCCTTATAGATTCGGTGCTACTTGGTTTGGATTATCCGCTCCTCAACTCTGCTTTACTGATCTGATCGGATCGGAATCTCGTTAAAAGTTTCTATCTAGCGGGTTTCACAGAGACTAAATCTTCTGGAACTAAATTTGAAAAAAACAATCAAAGAAAAGATCAATTTACATTGTGAGAATTGTTGTCGTGTTGTCGTCAAAAGTATAAGAAGTTTGTATGCTATTGTGGATACTAGAACGTGTTTTATTGAGAAATTGCTTTTTTGTGAGCTCGGATTCTTGAGAAACATTGCTTTTTTTTTTTAGTTTATACCTTTTTTGTTATTAGAGAACAAATCAGATCCTTATTTATATTTATAATTTTTGTCTGCTGAAGACATATTTTTTTTTTTTTTTTTAACCAAATGAAATTTTTTTTTTCAGCAGAATGAATGAGCCATTGAAAAGAGAGAGAGAGAACGTGAGTGAGGCGGCGTTGAGAATTAGGGTTTCCTCCAGGGGGCAGTAAGGTGAAGTGGGGTCAGCTGACCCCACTTAATTAAAAAATTTATATGTTTTTTGGGTTAAAATTATTTACGACCCCATAAAAAAAAATTGTTGACTCCATAAAAAATATCAAAAACATAAAAAAACAAAAAAAAACGTATTTAAATGGGGTAATTGATTTTATTTTGGTTTTTGGCTTAGTTTTAGTTTAAGTCTACTTTACATAAAAAAAAGAATAATTCATCATTTTAACTAGTTTCAGTTAATTATTAGCTGATAAAAATTAAAAAAAAAAACAAACCCTTCCCTTCTTTCTTTTCATAGTCTATGTTTTTTTCTAATTTTTTTATTATTCACCAAAGAATTAAAACAAGGACATGTTCACCTTATATTTCATTATATTTTTTAATTTATTTTAATCTTTTTACAGTATGTTTTATGTTTTTAATAAATTATATATGACCTGACTTCACTAGATAACTAATAGATCGATTACTGAAAAAAATCTCTATTAGCGAATGATACAAAATCGTATTAGTAATCAATTTTTTAATTCATTGTTTCGTTTGTTTTATAAAAAAAAATATTTAAAAATGTAATAAATAAAACCATGATAAAAAAGATTTCAAAGAATTAGTTAACATAACCATTTTTTTTTGGCAATTTATTTTTTATAATTTATTTTGCCCCCGGTAGAAAAAAGTTCTGGCTCGGCCACTGGTTTCCTCCATTTGAAGCTCCACTGGCGAACCACATATGCAGGAGAGCCGATGCCGCCACCGGATTTGTTTCCCTAAAGCTTGAAGCCTTGCTTTTGACTGTAGAAACAGATCGGGGCCGTCGATTTGAATTGCGCTCGGTCCATAGGCTGTAGCAATTAGGAGCAGTCTTGGTCTTGTTCTGCGTTTGGATTGTGAGATCCCCGAAGATTTCCTTTTATGTTAATGGAAAGAAACTGACTTGAAGTTTTCCTTTTTGTTCGACTTGGATGCTCGCGCGCGTGTGTATATATATTGTTTTAAAGCCAGAGCCTTGATCGTCTCAATTAGAGACAATAATGTTGAAAAGACATCGCCCGGCTGTGGAATTGCCACCACACGATGTTGTCGAGCTCATCCTCGAGAGACTTGATGTGATGTCACTGCTGAGATTCAAGTCTGTGTCCAAGAAGTGGAAATCGACAATCGAGTCCCCGAGTTTTAAAGAAAGACAGTTGATCCGCCGTAGGCAATCACGAGGTCCAGATGTCCTCTTCGTGAGCGTCTCGCACTGGGAACGCGACTACGATCAAGCTCCAACTGCGTTTGGGTCGTCAACAATTCGTACGGTCAAGCTCTCTACATTGAACACCATGGCTTGCCATGGTAGCTGTGACGGCCTTGTATGCCTCTTTAGCAGACACAAACCAAACATCGTGGTGAATCCCGCCACTAGATGGCATCGAAGCTTTGCTNCATTCCATTAAGCTCCAAAATGCATCCAAATCTCTAATTTATCTTCAATTGTACCTGAACCTGCAAAGACTCTATATAGACTCGAAAATAGCCAAAAGACTCTATAAAAACACTTATATCATGGTCTAAAAATGGTTAAAAACCATGATATATCAGCTACTACTACTACCTGTGAAGTTTTCGATTTTAGCGCTAATGCTTGGAGGTACGTTCTCCCTGCTTCTCCTTATCGGATTCTTGATCACCAGAGTCCTGTGTATTTTGACGGGTCGCTTTATTGGTTAACGGCATGTGAAGAAAGCAAGGTATTATCTTTTGATCTTCACACGGAAACTTTTCAAGTCATCTGTAAAGCACCCTTTCCCCATGTACCTGCCACTCCATATGTCAATGCCATGATGTGCATCCTTGACAACCGCTTGTGCGTATCCCACAAAAACCGTGTCACCGAAACCCAAGTGATATGGTCGTTCGGCGGCAACAAGACTTGGAAGAAAATGTGTTCCATAGATCTCACCAAAACCTTTCCTATGTTTCCTCAGGACCCAACACCAATAGCATTACCAATAGCGATTCTAGAGAAGAATAAATTATTGTTCGGTCTTGATATCTTTCAGCCACTGGTGATACATGATTTCCATACCAAATCTTATGATTTAGTCTTCACACCTGCAACCCCTGGATATCCTCTTTGTTATTTCCAAAGCCTATATTCTCTGTAATTTAACATTTCCAAAGCCCCCGCCTATTCTCTGTAATTTAACATTTCCTGTATTTTTTTTAATTTTCTTTGGCTTTTATATATTTGAGCAAGTTTTAGAGGTTCAACGCATAAAAGACAGAGTTGGATGAGACATTTCTTCAAGCATACACCCAGAGCTATTGATACTAATAGCTTCTCTTTTTAATTGTCACACCACATGATATATTAATATCTTCTCCTTGTACCATCTCATCCTAGAAGTTATTAACTTGCACTCTTAGTCTTAGTCTTAGTACTGATGCTCGTCTTAAACTTTGATTCCCTGGAAAGAAAAAAAATATATCCTAATCATCACTCCTAAAACGGGATGAGAGGTATTTAATGAGATTTTTTGAATAAAATATTGATGACAAAACTTCAGTCCATACTTGTGCAGTCATCGGCTGCACTCTATGATCCTTACAACTCAATTACCATGGATGTGACTTCTCATTTTCTGTGTAGTCGCCCAGGATTTAAGTACTGTATAGTTAGATTCAAACCAAGAATTTAACTGTTTTCATTTATCAACTACCAGAATTACAAAAACACTAATGGTTACATCATCTAAAACCATCAATATCATCTACCTAGAACTGTTATTCTTATTATGACAAAGCAGTAAACGAGCAGGCACATTCTTGCTTTGGCCAAAACGTAGCAAAACATAAACAAGAAGACGGTAGCCAAAAGCCATAGCCAGCAACACAAGCATGTTCCTCCATTTGGAGTTTGTGTCTGGAGATATCTGGTAATCTCCTCGTATCGCTTCGTAACCTGATATACTCCTCACTTCTCCAACCGCAAACACTTCCCCTAGGTACTCGTTCTCCAATAGACCCTGCAGCAACAACATTCAATCAAAACAAGAATGTTTTTAGAGTTTTCTCCTGAAGAAGCAAAACATTGATTTTTCTTCAAGTGTTGAATTGTGTAAACCTGAATGGAGTAAGTGTGGAATGAGATGTAAGCGAACGGGTAAGTCCACACGGGTTTCGGCAGAGCGTTGCGGATTCTGAAGTGACCTGCAGCGAGCATCATGATCACCTGCAATGATGATGCATAAGAAGAATGAAAGATCAATCCTAGAGCATGAAACATCATTAATGAGAGACTAATTCATTTCTAAAAGGCACTAATCTCTCCATTCACTAATCAACCTAGAGATATTAAACTCTCATTTGTAGGAAACGAAAGATGAAACTCACGTGCACAGAGATGAGAGTCAAAGTGCTCCAGTAAACATCTCGCCAAATGCAAGCTATGGAGAGCATCAATCCTTCGTTTACCAATAGGCACATGAAGAAGTTGAGCACAAAGTACATCAACAAGCTGAAATCGTCTCTTAATCCGACCATGAAGTAGAAGACAAGGCTTGAGGAAATGGACATGAGAAACAAGAACGGTATGCTTCCCAGAAACTGCCCTAGTAGGAAGACAAAAGCACCCGAATGCTGGTTCGATGCTTCTCTTCTATATATCTAATTAAAAGAAAGAAACAAAAAGTAAACTTTTAAAGCTCAAAAGAAGATGTGATCATCAAAGATTTAGAGAAATCAAGAAGAAGATATGGTTACCTTGATCTCTTTCAAAAGCGAAGGTATTCCAGCAATCCCCAATAGTGAGGCAAAGGAGACAAAAACAAACACAGCAGCAACTCTTGTCTGTAAGAAATATTTACATCGAACGATAAGTTCCCAAGTCTTGGTACTCAAATGTGACATGTTGAGAACTGGTTTAAGAAGACTTACTGCAACAGAAGACAGAGAGTGTCCCAAGCCAGAATATAATGTGCCAATACAAAGTGTAAGAATCATGTAGAGGATAAGCCGGAGCCAATAGTATTTCCATTCCCTCGACATAACTAAAAGCGATCTCCAAGTGAGCACTGCAACACGCGTAGCAGCGCCAGCTTTTCCTTTGGATTTAAGCTGTGTGCCCTCCTGCAAAATAAAACAAGAAACTTAGATCTACTAATGTTAGATGTATATTTACAGTTATGAAGTTCGGAAACAAGACAATTGTTTACCCTTTCAGTAAGTTTGAGTATCATAGTCTCGACGGAAGCAGCATCTGCAGATGATTTATAAGTCGCCTCGAGAGTGCGTATAGCAACAGCAGTATCCATATTAACTGCTGAAAAGTCCCCATTATCGTCCTGTTGTTTTAACATTTCTAGCTCATATCAGAAAACTAATGTTACAAGAAAGAACACACAATCCTATAACTCTCCAGCTGTACAATGGTAAGTATGTACCTGCCAGTTTTTGCACATTGCAATAATCCTATCGAAATCTGTGTTTATAGCCCGCAGAAAATGATCCGACGGGCTTTGCATTATCGGGCATGGGAATCCAGCATTTGAGAAGTGCTTCAAGGAGACATGTCACGAGTAAACATAAAAACTTAGAGAGTGATCTTTTGGCCTTGGTATGAGAAAATCTTCAAGTTCAAAACATTATATACATACAGTACGTACCTGTAAGCAAGCAAGTGTCTCCCCAAAGAAGAGCGTGTTTCCGTTTGATAGAAGGCAGATTCTATCAAACAAACCAAACACTTCGGTACTGCTTTGATAAATCGTGAATACAAGCGTACATCCCATGCTCGCAAGCTTTTTTAGTGTCACCATCATAAGCAGTGCCGAAACACTATTAAGAGAGGCAAAAAAGAAAGCAAATTTTCAGAATGCACGATTCTACACAATACAATAACATAAAGTCTTGAAAAATGGTTAAGAACCTGTCAAGATGATAAAGAGGCTCATCGATGAATAAGATATGAGGTCGCATCACGAGCTCACGAGCAATAGAGACACGTCTTCTTTCGCCACTTCGGAGTCCCTTCATATAACAATGACCACCGATCAATTTGTTTGCGTAATCACTCAGAGACATGGCCTGGATCGCGTCTTCCACAACACTCCTTTTCTGACAGAGAAAACCTGGAAGCTGAAGCAGCGCCGAATAGTACAGGAACTCACGAACAGTAAGCGATCCAATGAGTTGTGTCTCCCTCTCAACAAACCCCTACAACGCAGCAAAAGGAAACCACCAAGTATTAACAAACTGAAAGAAAAGATCAAGAAAACTAAAAACAATAGTGACTCTGACTCACGTAGGATCCATAAGGCATATGTGATTTTGAGCCGTTCACAAACACCTCGCCGAACATTTTTGCTGAAGGAGGCAATCTTCCTATAAAAACATGAGATCATGAGAAAAATGAACCAAACACAAGAAAAGAAGAGTTCTTCAGCCACAATGTTTAAATTGACAAATAGTCAAATGCTTATGGCATTACCAGCAAGTGCTCTCAATAGTGTAGACTTCCCGGATTTCGCAGGACCCATGATTACCGTCATAGTCCCGGGGAACGCATAGCCGTTCGAACTCTTAACCACCTTATCAGAATACCTTCTCTTCCCTCTCATGGTAACAGTCAAATCTTTCCAAGCAATAGAAGCACCAGCGATCTTCCTAACGACGATTCCCGCACCTCCTCCTCCTCCTCCTCCTTCAGGCATAACCGGAGGAGAAGCCATTGACCCGCTGTTGAGTTTCGACAGCGAGGGAGAAACGGGCGTTGCAGTAGCGTCGTTGATAGAATCGCCACCACCAGCTTCGTCTTCCATTCTTACATCAGCATCAGTGTCTTCCCACTCAGGAGAGTCTTCAAAGGATATAGGTTGTCTAAGAGAACCTGGTTTCCTTACATAGAAGAAGTGACTAGATGGGACTCTACTCGTAGGACTACTTGCAGAAGACGAAGATGAACGGTAAAGATCTGATTGAGACTGTATCTCCTCCATTTTTTGACACTCAAGAACCCAATTTTTCCAAAATATCTTAAAAAAGTTTCAACCTTTCCTTGTCACCTACAATCAGAAAAATGTTTAGAGTTCCATCATCAATGGTACCAAAACAAAAAGGCCAATAAGTAAAGTATCTCTCAAGAACCCAAATTTTTCCTTAAATGTTAAAAAAGTTTCAACCTTTCCTTGTCACCTACAATCAGTGAAATGTATATAGTTCCATAATCAATGGTACCAAAACAAAAAAGGCCAATAAGTAAAGTAACTAAGTGAATCAGTGAAGCGACTGAAATGGGAAATTGTCGTTAATTAAAGTCTAAGCTCATGTTCTGCTTTGCCATAAGCTCACTAAAGTTCAATTTTGATGACTAACAAAGAACAAAGCGAGAAGTGATTCCTAATTTAGTAAATACAAAACCCCAGAAAAAGTTTACTGCGAGTGATTCACATAAACCCTATTTTTGTTTTTCAATTTCTGCATTTTTTGAGATTCTGAAACAGATATCTTCAAGCTCAAAGCTTTTTTTTCTTTCTCTTTTGTTACTTTGTGACTTTTCTCAGGACCTAAACGAAGAGTAACAGAAGCAGAAACCCTTTTGGAGAAACACAAGTTATGATAAGATTAAGGAAGAGGAAGAAGACAAACCTGGATCTGAAAGAAGTAGATCCAACGAGAGAGACGCAGAGAGCAAAAAAGGGAATCTCTTCTTGAGAAGAGTGATACTTGCGTTGCTGAAGAGAGAGCAAGAGTGAGCTCAAGTCTTGAACTCTTCGGGTTCTGCAATTAAAGAAAATACACAATGGATTGGTTGAAATTTATTATTTTTTGTCTGAACCAAATGTGTTAACAAATTACGAAAAATAAGCAAATTTTAATAGTATATTTTTTCCAACTTAAAGAAAAAAAACTAAACTTTATTATGTCACCACCTAGCATAATGCATATTACTCTTTTAAATTGACTAACTTCAACTTTTAAGCTTTAGATGCATTTTTTCTAAATATTAAATTTATTTTATCACAAAAATATATTTATAAACATATTAAACAAAATTAGAACCAATCCGTATAAATTAATTAAAAGACTTTCTTAAAGAACTCATGTTGTATAAAACTATTTTTGTATAAATCCATAGCAAGGAAAATTTCTAAAACTATATCGCTGAATGAGTAATTTATAGCGAGGAAAAATTGTAATGCGCATAGAAAAATTTGGAATCAATTCATATAAATTATGAAAATTACCTCTTAACGAATCATGTTGTATAAAATCCTAGTGCGGTATAAAACCATTGTTGGAGTAATAATTCATAGCGAGAGAAAATCTTAATGCGCAAAGAAAAAAAAATTGAAATCAATTCATACACTTTTTAACAAACTCATGTTGTATAAAACCATAGTTAGATGAGTGATTCATAGCAAACAAAAATCCTAATGCGGTATAAATTTATTGCGCATAAAGGTAACTCGATTTCAAACATATTTTTCAATGAGAACCCATAATATTGGTATAAGGATTCGACCACATATTCCATAAAATGGAATAATATAGGGGCTTATTAGCCCAAAAGAAGAGAAACATAAAAAAACTTCCTAAATTTGACAACAAAATTGAAACTAGTAATTTTTCTGTATAGTCCTGTTAAGAAAATATTGTGACCTATCTAGCGTCAGTAGTATAATTGGTGTATTAGGAGAGCTTCTAACAAGAGAGTTTCTCAAGGTCAGTCTCGACTAAACTAACTTAATTAAGCTGTTTTAGTTCCAGATTCGAAGAGATTATATGAACTAAGTTATGATCTATTCGGCACCACCACATATATGGTAGAAAATAGTTAAATCTCTTTAGTTAAAATCTTTTCTTTTTTTTTTGAACAGGAAAATAAATAAATAGTTAAATCTTCCGTCCAAGAATGTAACAAATTAACAACAACATTTTCTTGATTCCATGAATGTAAAAGATATAAAATAACACATTACACTTGCATTACATATACTTCTTGATAAATTATCAACACCAAAAGAATCAAGAACATCATATTCTTATTTGCATAGTTAAATTCTAGATAGAAAAGAAAATTAATCAAGGCGATATCTTGGACCGTGAGGTAGCTTTGGACGAGGAACACTTAGCGGAAACAAGAGGGTGATAATTTACAAACCGGCTCGGAGCCGATCTCGGTCGAAACCCCTTAGGCATACAACTCTTTACTTCTGTCCCACGGAAAATCTGATTCCTCGGATTCAACTTGACTGTGTCATCGACTGATAAAGACCTCATGGACGTGCTTGGAACGCTATCAGGTGGTATTAAACGCCCTCCCGCGTATAGGACTATAAGGTTTAGAGTGATGATGACAATATGAAACCTTGTGTTGAACATTGGGTTTAATGTTTTGGTTCTTGAGAGAGTTTGGTATATATGATGATGTGAGGGGTATATAAGTGGAGGGAGATGTACATTGGGTTAGGGTTTAGGGTTAGGGTTCATAAATGGGCTCGTGATCGATGGCTGGAAGCAAAAGAGAAGAGAGTAAGTATGAGAGGACAGAGGCAAAATGGCTGGCACTTTGGAGATTTTTCTTTTAATTGGGTGGGAAGAAGGAAAATGTTATTAATCAAAATTTGATAGAGAAAACAATAAAAAAAAGTGTTGATGGGGTCGGGAAAATCAGAACAAGTAGGGAAGTCCGTGAGTTTCTGATATTGCAATCAAAGACGAACATTTGTTTTTGCATTTATGAATTATGAAATATGACACACTCACACACACACACACACTTGTCTATATTTCAAACTATATATTGTTTAAATATGGCTTGGAGATTCGACATGAATTTTTTTTTTAAAAATTATGTACACGGTTGCATGATTTTCCTGAACTAACTATAAACTGTTGGAGTTACATTTTTTTTTTTTTTTTATAATAGAAACACAATGAATCTGTCATTAACCATATACATATTTGATTGAATGCCTAATTAATCCATTGATTTGAACCTTAGCATGTTATTGACCAATGCAAGTAGTTCTGAAATTGTGTCAGATTTTTCTTATATAGGTTCACTTTTCACTTGGTGGAACAAGAGAGAAAATGATCCAATTGGGAAGAAGCTGGACAGAGTTCTTGCTAATGAACATTGGTTAAAAACAATTCGCATTTTTTTGCCACTTTTGAGGTTGGGCGTGTTTTTGACCATATCAAGTGCTTAGTCCATCTCTCTCGATAAATACAGGGTAACAGAAAGTTATATTTTTTTTTTTTAATTATTTGGTTGACCATATTCATTTTCTCCACATTGTTTTTGATATAATTCTGGACAGCATCAAAGGCAATGAAAAAGAGGCGTGACTCAACTTAATTGGATCAAATGCAAAGTGGCATCTTCTGTAATCAAAAATGGCTTAATGGACTGATTTATCAAGTTTTAGACATGGTGAACACTCAAAAATCCATCTATGATGTTATCTATTGTTGGGCTTTTCAAGCCTATGTCCAACTCTCCCATTAGTATGATATTGTCCGCTTTGACCCCAGGTGGCAAAGCCCGCACGGATTTATCTTTGGGCTCCTCCCAAAAGGCCTCATACTAATCAGAGTTGGACATTATTTATATATTAGACAATTCCTGTCTAATCTTCCGATGTGGGACTTGGATTGATATCCCAATATCTATTAAGTTCAGCCAATTTTGAAGCTATTACAAGTCCAAGAAGAACCCAAAATAATTGCTTCATTTCTAGCCAAAAAGAATAACGAAAATTGGAGATCAAAAGTCATTTGGAGGCCAAGAGTTATTCAACTTTAATTTTATTTTTTTTTCATTTGGTTTTTAGTCTTATTCTATTTTCAAGACAATTTATTGTCTAGTTTTTCTACAAGTATTTTCTATAAATACTCATGTACTCTCTTTTGAGAAAGTAAGCTTTATGATTATTTTTGAAACTTTTTTGAGAGTGATTCTCATTTTCGATCATGGTGTGTAATATCCATTGATCGAACCGGTTTATCAAGAGTCATTTCGGAGTCTCTTGTGTGGCCATTCACCTTCCAAAGTTCGTAGATTTCGTTTTAAGAGAGTTTTGGGCTTAGGGTTTAATATACCTTAACATCTTGCTTCATGAGTTCTATCAACCACGGATCCACCGCCTAGTTTCTCTTGAATCGTTGTAAGTTTTGGACATAAGGTTTAATATACCTTATCATCTTACTTCGCGACTCGTTTCAAGTCAAGTCAAGGATTATCAACCTACCAACTTTAGAGTGTCGATTCCTTGGGATAATCATATCAGTTTTACAGATTTGAGAATCGAATTAGTTTACTTTAATCGACGTATCACAGAGAGTAATCTAGTATACGAAAATACCATAAGAGTTTTCTCCAAACCTCTAAAGTTTTTTTTTGTATTGAATGTACTCTTAAAAGCATCCAAAATATTTTAGTTTTTTTTTTGCACTTCAAATGTACAACGAGTTTGAATATTTTATAGATTTTTTTATGTTTTCACGTTTTGAATGATTCCGTCGAAAACATATAATTCATAGTAATAAACATAGAATAATGAAAATTGAAAATAAACAAATTATTTTCTAAATATTTTTTTTACTGCGATTGATTTGTTTTGACTTTGATTAGTACGAACCTGATTTTTGCAGGTCAGCAGCGCATGAATCTTCAAGTTCAGTTTCAAGATGGTCCTCCGGCGCCACGCTATCTAGTTATCGGTTTTCTTAGCAGATGGTTGTCGCCATGTGAAGTTGATATGTTCATGCAAAGCTGGGAGTTAATCATGAACAACAACCAAGTCCGGTTCTAAGCATGTGCCAAAGGTGCAAATGCACATGGCCCAATTCGTTTTTGACAAAAATCATTTACACTTAAGGGCTCAAATAAAAAAACACCCTCATCTATTGAAGGTGAGAATTCCTAATAAAAAGTATTTGACACTTGAATTGCGCATAACATGCGACATCATGCATCCGGTACACAGATCCTTTATCGATCATCACAAAGCGCCTGAATTGTATATTCTTCTCATTACGGGTGACAAAGAGTATATGCCTTTGATAAAGAGGTTAGGGGACATGGGGGTCACGGTTTTATTAGCAGCTCCTGCGAAAGCTTCTCGAGAGCTTGGAGAAGTTGTCATGGCTGCATGGTCACTGAATGCGCTGGTCAAGGGAATAAAACATTTTTATCTGTATGGTCACTGAATGCTCTAGTTAAGGAAAGAAGACATTTTTATCAGTAGTATCTATTTTTATCAATGTTTATCGTCAATAGTAGCATCTTTAGCAAGTAGTTGTTTTGTTTTGTATGTAGTATCATTAGCAAGTAGATGTTTTGTTTTGTATGTTAGCAAGTTAGTAGTTATTTTGTTTTGTACGAACATTATTATGAATTGATGGTTAATGATTTTCTATGTTATGAATTGATGGTTAATGATTTTTTTTTGTCATCATGCATTCTTATAAATTGATTTGAAGGCATACCAATGGAATTCTTTTGTTTATGGAATGATCATACGTATCTACACATACAATGGTATGTGAGAGAAAGCATTAGGGTAATGTCGGGTTTTGAAAATAATGTTGGGTTTGCAAAGAGGACTCGCTGCAACCATTAACATGTAATCTCATGCAATACAGAATGCTCTGGATACCATGAAAAAGACTTTTCTATATTTTCGATTTCATGAACCAAAATAGTAATTATAAATAATTTCAGATCTATCTGATGTTTGGATTTTCAGTTCGATAATTGTACACTTTTGTTTTTTTTACAGCCTCGATGATTGTACACTAGGATTGATTTCTCGATACCACTTAAAATACTTTCTTAAGGGATGGTGTTAATCACAAATTGATGCTTAGTGAAACTTATTATCCCTCTTTAATATTTTTCAGTTTGCTAAACTTTGGATTCATCTTCAATATCTAAACGTTTAGGTGGGTTTGTGCTGAGCTCAACGGCCCAAAATTATTTAAGCCCAAAAACTTATATCTCGGCCTTGTAAGATTTTCTTCTTCACCGATGCAAAAGAAACTAAAGGCGGCGAGAAGAAAACCGGCGATCGGACGCCGGAGAAGGAAGCAATGCTTGGGCTCTCTTACGGTGAGGTTTTAATCATCATCGGAGCCACTGCTGCTGTTGTAGGTTAGTCTCTTCAATCTCGTAGAAATATTTCAGGTTTCGATACTAAAATTACAAAACTATTCCGACTCAGTGAATTCCGATTTACAAGGGCCAAAGGATCTTCCGATTATCGCTAGAACAGGAGGGAGATTGTTCGGACGAGCTATTGGCTACATTCAAATGGCTCGTGGTCACATTGACGGCGTCATGAAGCAGCCTCAAATGCAAGAGGTTCCTCTCTTTTTTTCTCTTCTGTTTCTTGAATTTTTTCAATATCCTTGTTGTTTTTACCTTTAATCTTGAATCAAAAAGGGTCTTTGTTAGTGAAATTTGAGGGTAAGAATCAGTAGGCAAGTCTCTTGTGTATCTCTCTCACATTCTTGATTTGGTCTTGTTTTAGATTTCGAAAGAAGTTCAAGATTTGCGAGCACAAGTGGATGCTATTAGCCATGGAGCAAGCTTCTCTCTTTTCAATTCTAGTCCTTTAACTCGAAGAGTGGACAACCATTCTCCAGAACCTAATCCAAGCATCAATGGTATAAAGTATAAACCAAACTCACTACTTTTCCCTGCTTGCTTTTGGGGTTTGTTCCTTATCCGGTTCTGTCGTTTTAGGGAGTGTTACATCGGTCAACAACGTTGAGGAAAGACATAAGAGTGCAGATCATTGGACAAAGGTCTTCTTGATTCATTTGTTTTCTCTTCTTTCTTCTTTTTTATTAGTTGTGTCATTTACACTCTTCTCTGTTTTATGCAAGGCTCGAGAATTTAGTGGCTCGTCGGTTAACCTACACGCCCAAGCGGCGACATTTGCACGGTTATCTGAGACGGTCAGTGGCAAAATTCACACTCTAGGCAGCGATTCAAGCCTCTCACATGTTCTTCCGGTTTCAGCTGAAATGGCAAAGTTGCTCCCTCCTCGCAAAGGTAGAGAAAGAATCTTCTGAAACTCTTTCCAAATGTTTTGGATCATATTTTATAGCTCAGAGGCCTTGGTTTTGAGAAATATGTATCCTAATTCATTTGGTTGCAGAGAGTGCAAGAGGATCTGATCTAATGTTGGAGGCAGTTCTTGAAGCCGAAGTAGCACACAAAGCCAAACTCTTTTTCGCACAAGCCGAAAAAGAAAATCCATCTTTAAAAGGTGAAAGCAAAGAACTATAGCCACTACTACATACATTTTCTAACTCAAACTACACAAGCTCTCATAGATTAATCTTTGTGAAAGTCCTTCTATTAATCTTGTGACTGTTGCAGGGAAGCTTATCGTTGACGGTGACGAGAAAGGAGAAAGTTGAAGTCAAGTTTTTGTGTGATTACTGATCACAAGAGACAGGGCATGTGGTCATTGTACGTAGTAGCGTGAGAGGATTGACCATTCTGAATTGTGAGCCTTTGTTGTCTGAGTGGGCTTTTCTGCTAGATGGGCCGAGAGCTTGATCTCTGTTTCCCGCTGCGGCCACGAGTGATTTGAACTTGAAATAAAGTTCACTAAAAGATCTTGTAAATAATCCTCTTGCCGCTCTGTATGGGATTTAAGAATATGATTTAATTAACAAAAAATTATGTTAAACTTTGCAGTTTATTTTCTTCCTGGGATTCTGTTTTGTTATTTACTAGAGAATAAGAACAAGAGCAATGGTAGTTCTTAAAGAGGTTCTTAATATATATTAAACAAATAAAAATTATTATAATAATGAATGATTTCTTAAACTTAAAAAATCTATTCAAAAGTTCTTAAATAAGAAATTTTCTGAAGTTTTTAAGAATCTATTCATTATTATAATAATTTTTATTTGTTTAATATATATTAAAAACTTCTCTAAGAACTACCATTGCTCTTGCTCTAAGTTATTGTGTATTGCTTTGGTTTGCTTGGTCTTGCTCGGGGTTCCTGAGTTTCAACCGGGTTTCTGGTTTGGCTTCGTCTGCTTGTTTCTTTTTGTGCGGTGGAGCAATATAATGGCTTTAAATGGAACACATATTAAAAAATGCATATCAATTAAATAATACAGATCAAGCATAACAAGTGCAGATAAAAAAATTACTTGATCTGCATTGATCTGGTCAAATAAATGGTAGATGAATTTGTTCTGCTTTTATTATAAAAAGACAACAAAAAATTAATATGTATGCAAAAATTAGATCTACAATAAAATAGCTAAATTGAAAAAAAATGCAGATTGATCTACTTTGTAAATGTTCTGCAATTGTTATGCATCTGAACTGTGTTACCATTCAAACCCAATGAGTTTTAATATACCTTCATTTCTCTCTAATAATTTGGCAAGGTGTGTGTTTTTGGTTATTTTATGACAATTCAACTTTTTTCCAAACTTAGTCTCTTCATTTTACTTGGTCTTGGTTCCTCGGTTGGTATCAAGCCTTTATGTTCTTGTTTTGTCTTGTTATCGTATGAGTCTTTTTTCTTTGGGCTTTTGATTTCCATAATACGAGCTTTTGTTTCTGATATCGTTTCGTATTTGACAAGCCAATTTATGTATCCGTCAATGTATCCCTTAATGTATCCGTCAAGATTTAAATAAAATTTGAGATGACAACAAAAATGTTATTTTGTAATGCGTCTAACGTTTACATTTTGCAAAAATATTTTGTTTGGTGTATTTCTCTCATGTGAATGCAAACGTTTTCAGGAAGATGATTGAACAACAATTGCCAAAACAACATTTTCTCAATGAATTTTGAAACCGATTGTTTGGATCTCTTGAAGATGATTGAACACCAATTGGATTGGCCAAGTTTCAATCAGAATCTATTAATTTTAGTATCTTATGCTCTACATTCTCTTTCTTTTGACGGCAAAAGAAAAAAAAAAAAAAAAGAAGCTCTTTTTTTATTTAAAAGAGTAAAATGGTTTCCCTAGAAGAAGAAAAAAATGTTTTCAGAGGAAAGAATATGTTTTCTCAGTAGTGTAAAGTTTGAGCCAATAAGCAAAAAAACAAAAGCTGATGCTTGTCGCAGTCTGTGTTCATCACCGTTCCAAAGATCTGAGAACGAAGACAATCTCTGCTTGGAGCTCTATAAATCAATCATTCAACAAACAAATATTTTAGGTAAATAAAAAAACCCTTTTTTCTCTTTTCGCTGCCTTTCTCTGTTTCGTCTTCCTCCTTGCGTTCTCTTAATGTTAAAAGCCTCCGAATTTTGCCTGTCTTATTACGAAATCTCCGTTGATATCGAAGAACTTCGAATACCCATTGTATAAAATTTCATCTTTTTGCGGCTGATTCCTCAGTTTCGATTCGGGAATTCTCCGGTGATTTTTCTAGGGTTTTCTGCTGAGGTTATCATTTGATGATTTTTCGCAGGTGGGTTCTAAGGATTTGTGAAAAAAAAGTTCGCTATAGGGATCGTGTAAACTTCCATTGCTTCTTCGTTTTCGAATTGAAGTCCTTAAGCTTCCAAAAGGTGAGTTTTTTATACTCCAGATCATGTGTTAACCTTCTGATCTTGTGTTCGTTGTTATGTATCTTTAGACTTAGAAGGTGTGTTTCAGTTTTTAGTATGGTTGCTAAGTGTGTGTTTCATCAGATTCAGTCAGTATAAGATTTGATTGCTATCTTCCAGTTGAATCTGTGGTTTTAGGATTTAGCCCTCAAATCTCGGATGCTCTTTACATCATTTCTTGATCCTTTAAAGCTTAACGATGTGGTTTTGCTTATAGGATTAAACGGTCTCTAGCTGAGAGACATTGTTCTTATTGATCTGTGTCTGTACGTTAGTCAGATAAAAACCGTGAAAATGAATTCATGTAATGGTTAGATCTTGTATATTATCAATCCGTCATGTAATGGTTTTCTTGTGGGATTTGGAATGATGTTGTAGCTTAAGTCTGCGAGCGAAAGAAGAAGTGATTTCGACGGTTTATTGATTCAAGGCAACTTGTTCCTGTTGTGGTTAAATGATCAAATATGTTATCATTTCTAACTCTTGTGGTCTATTGATTCTTGAATCTCTTTGTCCAGCTTAGTACTAACTTCGAAGAAAAAGGATGGGAAAAATATGCCAAAGAAAGTGTATGCGTCTTTGGATCCTTAGGTTTGTTTATTGGCTTAGGAATCCTTTGACTAGAATTTACCTGATTAGACAAAGAGTTTGCATCACTGATTTCATTTCTCCTCTAGTGTTTGCCTTTAATCAAGCTGCAAGATCCAACCAAAATCTTGCAAGAATGGTTTTGAAATGGCTCTTGAACTGTGTTGTGACTTATTCTCATGGTGGTACTACGGCTAAATTGCGGTTTATATTTGTTTCAGGCACTAGGTGGCAATCTTATTCAACATGAACAACCAAAATCCTGATGATCATGTAAGCCTTTTGTCTTGAACCAACAAACAGAGTAGTTTCTAGTCTCACCCTCAGCTTAAGTTCCGTTTCTTTTAATCTTCTTCTCAAACTTAGGAGGACACAACGGTTGCGGGATTCGAAGTACCTCTATCGCCGGTCTCAAGTTACAACAACGTGTATTCCACGGCCGAAGATGAGACAAGAGATCCTCCAGCCGTACCTCCACACCTTCAACACACTCTGTTAGGCAGTACGGGTAGCACGGAATTGGCTTCTGCGCCGCAGAACGTCGTCCTGAACCATCTCTACATCGAAAACCGAGACGCCCCAAGATCCGTTGTAGCACTCGGTTTCTCGCATCGGTTCAGGTCTAAGTATGTCACCGTGGTGATATACAAGCCGGTCCAAAGAAGAGGGAACGCCAATGTTTGATGATGATGATGCCCTCTTCTTATTAGTGTTGGGGATGATCTTGCTCTTCTTATGGATTGCATTCCGGTATACAAAACCAGCTTGCTCCAGACTAAAATTTCTTATTCTCAGTTTATTAGATGGTTTCTAGGGAATTCGATTGAAATCATCTTGTTTGACGTTTATATAAAATCTACCTTCTTCATTTTTAGGGCCAAGAAGCTGAATTACTTGGGCATTGTTTGTAATAACTTTGTTAGGTTTTGTTGGTTAACATAGTCCAAATATCTCTCTATTGAAGTTCTGCATTTACTACTCATAAGTCATTAAAAGATTCATAAATCATTTAAAGCTATAAAAACTTTTGTCCAATAACCAAAATTTTTTTTGTAACCGGGTCATTGGATCGAACTTGTCTGACTATGGGTTCATGAAATTAATATCTCTAATAATTTGTCACGTTAAAAGCCATTCATAATACAATATGTGGAAGCCATTTACTCTATGGGCTAACAAATAATTCATTAATGTTTATGCACCAATTGTTTTAAGGTTCGATTGCAAGAAAATACGATTTATAAAGATTTAATGAAATAATTCTATAAAAAACCTCTAATGTGGTGCAAACAAAATTTTTGGTCGTCGTGATCTTGAAATTTTGTGGAACTGAATATTGTTCATCGTAAAACTGTCTTCGTAGTTGTAATAAAAATAATAATTTATAAAACAACAAAAATATTTCACAACAATTTAACTATTTCTACTGAAAAAATGGTATTCAAATTATAAATTCTTTTAGCTTATAATTTATAACCGTATTTCAATTAACAAAACACAAACAAATTGAGTTTAGTGGAACAATAACTTTAAAAAAACTCCAAAACAAATGAAAACTAAAAGAATATTGAATAAAATGAATTAACCGCAAAATGAAATAGGATAAAAAGAGAGATCTATGAAAATATGATTTTTACAAAAAAAATTGTATTTCTAATCAAAATAGAAGATTAACGATTTGATTCCCGCAAACCAAGATTCCGACCATATGTCCACACTTTTTCTCAAGAAATTGTACAAGTTATGATTGTAAAAGTTATGATTTACTAAAATTAGATCCTATGGCTATTTTTGGTGTTGCTATCCTAGGGTCGGGTCATTATGAGTTCTTTTCTAAAAGTAATAAAATATTTTCTTTATAAATTTCTTTAGCCAACACACTGAAACAGATAACTTCAATAAAAGTTCTAAAAGCAACATGTATATCGTTATTAAATCATGTACCGTAGTCCATAACAATGTTTTTTTATTTTTTTTTTGTCATCTATTATTATTCAACTTTCAAAGAAGAAAACAAGGCGGAATACAAAGCCGGCGGCACAACAAAATGTCCTCGGAAGCTAAGCCAGCGAAAAAACTAAATATTTCTGAAAACTAAAACCCACTAAAAAGAATTAGTTTAACTAAAACCCAACAGAGTCATTATTTTTAAAAACTACAAAATAACGCAACTTCAAGGAGTCTGAGATTCACCGTTGTTGTTGCCCACCGCCCACAGAACGGAAACACTTTCTAGTAACGCAGAGAGACACCTTTTCACATAAGAGACTCAAAGAAGAGGACACCAGCTAAGCACTTAAACCAATCAAAAAGCAACGAAGTTGAAACCTGCAAATTTAGAAGCCTAACAGAAATTTGAGAAAAACCAAACTAATTCTTCAAAGGAGAAAACTAGAAACGGCCATAGAAACAACTGAAACTGATCAGATCGGTTATTGATCTGATAAGGCAAACCCATCAAAAAAAATTTAATTCATTAATTATCGCGCGTTCATTATCTTCTTCCACTAAATCCTTAGTACTTTTGTAGTCTTCTCCCAATTTCTGTATACATTATTTTATGTTATTTTTATATAAACAACGAATATTTTTGGGAATTTAGACTGAAAGTTTAGATAAAATTTCAAAAGGTCTTTGATGTCGGAATATCTTGTTTACCTTTAAAACTGTCACTGAATTACTCGATCTAGTTTTTAACTTTTTCAGATGAGATTTTATTTGTCACCACCTATTTACTTTTCGTTTTTCTTTGTTTCACAGTTTTAAAATACAGTAAAGTGTCTTTCATTTGATTTGTTGAGACGTAGGAGCCAATAAAGAGCCGAGACGTTGTAACTAGTAATCATAGTTGGCCATTATGAGATTCCATTACGACATTTCTTCTATTTATTCAACGTTTTTTTTTCTTTCTTTCTTTCTTTCTGCCTAGTTTGAAAAAATTCCAAAGTAACACTCAGAGACACTCTTCTTGTCAGAGGTAAAAACTTTCCAAAGAAACAAAAATATCGAGTTTGGATTGGTGAAATCTAATATCCCTGAGATGAAAAATAGCAATGGTTTCTTCCATTATTATAAATTTCACATCGAATAGGGAAAGTAAAAGAGAGAGAGAGTGAGAGTGACTGGGACTGGGAGGGACCAGACATGAGTTGGTCCATGGCTCTGACCTTTGAGCCCACCGGTCACGTGGCAAGAAGTGTCCCGATGGTGCACTTTTACTGAAACCACCATGGGGTGTCACGTGAGATGCCATTGGGACTATCGCTCCACCTCACTTCATGGGAGCCACATCGTTACCTTTTTAATCGTCCAATTTTTTTCTCTAAATTCTTAAGGTATTACGGTTACAAATATGAAAGTGTGTACTCCGTAGAGCTACTACGTGGAGGAGACCTCCATGAAAATAATGTAGAAGAAATAAATTAATAATTTTAGTGTTTTATGTTATCACTTAAATCTAATAGTTAAGGTTGTAAGTTATCTATTCTAATAAGAAAAGGTTTTTTTTCAAAACCTGTTCTGAGAGACTAACACATGGCGCTTTCTTTCCATAAATGTAGCATTACCAAAATATATCTATTCTAAATACATTAATTTATTTAACATAAAGAAACAAAGTAATTAAAAATAAGAAGATGGAACACCAAAAAATAAGAAGGTGGCGTTCCATTGATTCAAATCCATAACTCCCTTACTCTCTCTCTCTGGTTAATCTTTTTATGATTATTTCTGGAAAAGGAAAGTTGAATCAAGTTTGTTTTACAAAATTCGATCTTGAAATTGATTCTCTCAGCCACATCCGCCGCAGATCTCGCCTGAACTTAACTCATCACCTCGCCCGAGATTGATTCTTTCATCCACATCCGCCGCACCTCTCCTCAATTCTGACGGCTCCCAGATCTGCAAGCTGTGAAGTTAATTCGACATTTGCTTTGCACCTTCCCTTCTTCTGCCTCCATCAGTATCTGCAACAACTACTTCCATTCACGTCTTCGATTTAATTAGTAATTTTAATTGTATGCATTGATGAAATGATTTTGGGTCTATGGAATTTTGAATTATTCACGTCTTCGATTTAATTAGTATTTTAATTGTATTCATTCATGAAATGATTTTGGGTCTATGGAATTTTGAATTAGATTATTGTCATGATTTTAAAATCATGCTAATAAAATCCAGAAATTAAAATGGATAACCATGGTTTTGAATAATGTTGACAACCAGAGGCTGAGTTCTGATTCATCGAATCTTGTTTGTTTATTTGTATGTTTAGCGCGAACCTAAAAACAGAATAAAATGTATGCTAAAATTTAGAATTAAAATAATAAATTAAAATTTAATAAATATATTAAAAAAAACCTTTTTGGGGTGTCCTCCCAAACAAAATAATTAATCCAATTTTAAATTTAAGAGCAACCAATAGTAATACTACATGTTCAAAAAATACGTTATCAAAAACTAATTACTCATAAAACAATTCAAAGTCAATTATAATAAATAAAAAAAATCAACAACCATCAATTCATGATCAATATCCAAGCATCAACAAAAAAATGGTCAACAAAAATAAACCAAACATTAAACTATACAAAACAAAAAATANGCTAAGCAAGCACATGATGTTCGTGTCAAGCCGCCTAAGGACTTTAGCCTAGATGGCCAAACTAGACTAAGCTTTGGGAATGATAAACAAGAAAGAATCTAACTTTATGTTTTAGCTAAGCAAGAAATATAAATCCGAGAGTCCCTTGGTCCTTTTAACCCATCAAGGTCCTAAAAAGACTACTCACAAGCCATTTGAGAAACCTCAAGATCCATAAGGATGAGAGAGTAACTCATAAGCTGCGAGGTAGTCAAGAATCAAGAAAAGGAAGAAGCTTTAAGAAAATAACACTAAGCTATAAGACTTAAAACTTCAAGATTGCATAAAAATCAAAGCTTTAAAACAAGCTTCAATGGTGGAAAATACAAAGTCTCGGTTCTTGAAAGAGAAGACAGAAAATAAAAGTAGAAAGCGTGGTGAAGAGATAAGAGTGAGGGAGTAGGTATTTATACACAAAAAGGGAAAAACATAAACGTTGGGACCACTTTCCCGAAATGGTACTATTTTGGCTTTTAGCGTTTCGGGCTTACGTCGTTATGGACGAGCCGAAACGCTAACTCTTCTGATTCTTCGGGCAGGCTCCATATCGGGTAAGGATTTCGGGGTCATGTCGTGAAGGCTTCCCTTCCTTGGTACTTGAATCAGGCACTTCCCGTTGCCTTGTTCCGATATCCGTCCTTTGGGCATCTTCTTGCTGGATCTTCACACCGAGGTTCTCCTTTCGGAACTAAGCCACTACTACTCGTCTAAATCGACCTCGTGTTGTGATCCATGCTCGATATTACCGGCTCATTCTCCATTTGTGACCTCCCTCCATGGTTTCTTCTTCGGATCATCCTAAGCACCTGAGAACACACTCCAAACATGCAAGACTATGCAGAAACCTAACCTAATGCATCTAATCCTAACATGGGAGAAAATGTGATGCAAACTATCACTAAAGTGCAAGAATGAAGTCCTAACTATCATGAAACATGTACTAAAATCATGCAAATTACAGAGATATCAATTTTCAAGAAAATAATGTCATGGAGGTGAAATAAACTAATAATTTTTACCGTTTTATGTCATCACTCATATTTAATAGTTAAAATTTTAAAGTTATAGGTTTGTTTGATAACATTAAGTGGTGAAAATTTTATAACCATAAAATAAAAATAATGAATAGTAATAAAAATAATTGAAATAGATAAACGAGAATGGCACGATAATAATTATAATACTATAAATTCTTATCGATTTTGTGACTGGTAACAAATCAAGTGGTAAACCTTACATATTAGTATTTAAACCTTAAACATTTTGTGATATTTTTAATCGTCACATCATTTACTTTTAATCGTTTAAATTTTCTAAATACTTAAGGTCTGTTTCAAATGTGGAAGTGTGTTCTCCGTAAGCTACTACATGATGAGAAGATTTCCAAGAAAATAATGTCATGGAGGTGAAATAAACTAATAATTTTACCGTTTTATGTCATCACTTATATTTAATAGTTAAAATTTTAAAGTTATTGGTTTGTTTGATAACATTAAGTGGTAAAAATTGTATCGCCATAAAATAAAAATGATGAATGGTAATAAAAATAATTGAAATAGATAAAAGAGAACGACACGATAATAATTATAGTACTGTAAATTCTTATCGATTTTGTGTCTGGTAACAAATCGAGTAGCAAACCTTATATATTAGTATTTAAACCTTAAACATCTTGTGATATTTTTAATCGTCACATCATTAACTTTTAATCGTTTAATTTTTCGAAATTCTTAAGGTCTATTTCAATTGTGGAAGTGTGTTCTCCGTAAAGCTACTACATGGATGAGAAGATTTTCAAGAAAATAATGTCATCGAGATGAAATAAACTAATAATTTTTACCGTTTTATGTCATCACTTATATCTAATAGTTAAAATTTTAAAGTTACTAGTGTTTTGTCCACGCTACGCGTGGATGGTATGATGATTCTTTTTTGTTTTATATTTGTTTTAGTTGTTTTCGTCTTATATTTTATTGTTATGTTTTCATTGATTGGGGATTTTTGTTTTCTGATTTAAAAAATTGTGTCTGAACTGTGAACCATGAATAACAACTGATTATAAATATATTAGTTAAATTATTTATTAATTGATTAGAAGTAAAACATGTACCTTTTTTTTTACTGAATTTATATAGTATTTATTTAAATTTTGGTTTGTGTTATTTTCTTTAAGCTTAGCCATATTTTTTGTTGTGGATGTTTAACGTTTGTTTTTTGTGCTAAGTTTTCTGATTTTTTTTCTCTTTTCTTAAGAAAATCTTAATTTTATGAATACATTTGTCGAAATATAATCCTTTTTTTTTGCTGTGGATTCTAGCTCCAAGTTTGACAATTTGAATTTTTTTGTTGTTTTTAAAAATCTGTTTGTTTTACATATGTGTATTTTGGTATGTAAATAATTTGTTGTTATTTTCTCTTACTTAGGTATAATTTTGGGTTAATTTTTTTAGCGAACATAGTTGTATGTTTTCTGTTTTTGATGCATAACTTATGTCGTAAGAGTGTAGAACTATATATCTTTCAGATTGTATATGTATATACAAATTAAATGAAACTATCTTTTAGATTAATATATATTTTAATATATATGTTTTGACTTTGTAAATTGATAGAAGAATTTTTTTGATAAGATAATTTTTGAATGTATGATTTAGGTGTTAATGTGTACTTTAATAAGATTTTATAAGTTTATAAAAAACAGACAGGGGAAGAAGATAAATTATATTATAAAAAAAATAACTTATCAAACATGTGATCGCCAATTTAAACATATGATTGTTCTATTTAATTGTGATTTGCTTTTATTTCAATCATGTTAGTTCTCTTATGTTTATAGAAACCTCAAACAATATCTTAATATATAGTAATCAAACAATATTAGCACTTGAAGAAATCAATGTTGTAGAGAGTGTTGAGCCCCAACTATTACAAGTGATGTGAACAAAAAACAATAAAAAACTTATATGCCAAAAATTAATCTTTCTAGCTTGCATCAACTTGATAAACTTTTCATTCCTCTAGTGTTGAGCCCCAACTATTGCAAGTGATGTGAACCAAAACAATTAAAAACTTATATGCAAAAAATTAATCTTTATAGCTTGCATCAACTTGATAAACTTTTCATTCATATATATAAGCTTAATATTGGGTTTTTTCACCATCCAATCCCTGATGAGTTTTTGCCTTATATTTTCAGACTCCTCTCCTCTCTCACCAGTCACCACCAAGTATGTCCTTTATTTTTCTTCTGATTTTTTCATCGTCATTCGGAGATAGATGAACTTCTCTTTCGTCCTTTCTCAGTAAGATCTTTCCTTCTTCTTGGAGTAAATCTACTGCTGACCATTTAATCAAATAGATGGTAGATGATGCAACTTTTTGTTTTATTCTACAAAGAATTAACAGTGGTTCCTGCTTCCACAGACAACTAAGAACATATTACCAGTAAAAATCGGAGCGTAGACTGTTAATTCCCTTCCAAAATCTTATCAGACAACCTCTATAACATTGGACCTACCGCATGCTTGAACTCTGGTCAGAACGACACAAATATTCAGTTCATTTTCTGATGAAACAACATCCAAAGCGGAATACACCAACAAATATGTCTAGCCGAATAGACTTGGGAACAACTTCATTAGTAAAAGCATGGAAAACAACATTCAATCTTCCAAGCTCTTACCAATCCTTAGAATAACTATTGTTCATGGAAATATTAGTAACATTTACATACTATACAGAATCACAATCATATTAATAAACTGGAATTTGAAATGGTCCCCGAAGCATCTCCAAACCCTAAAAGTCTGGACTCTGGATGAATGAGGCAAGCAATACAAATACAAATACTAATTCATGCTAACTCAGCATATGAAACTTTGTAAATATATCATGGGCCTCGCTTGGATAGCTAAACTGGTTCGTTGACCCTTGTAACCTTCAAAAGTATTCATCATCTTTTTGTTGAATCTTTCGTAGACTTGCTTTTAATTCAGATTTTCTAAAACGGATCGAAGAGGAAGGTGAGAGAAATATTGAAAATGAATCGTTATACAAAAATATTCATATGAAGTCACCATTCTCTATTCGCATTTGAATTTGTTAACAAATATATTATTCTTACGAACATCCACACATACCACACACCGGATGCAGGACGACCACTCGACTGCTTTGTCAATACACTGAACCCATAAATCTGAATTTTTGCCTCTAAATGAGGGGAAAAACATGCTTCAAGGGTCATTCACCAATATAAGAATTATATCAATTATAGAGGACCAAGATATTCATATCGCTGAATTTGAAGGAATAATTGGACAATAAATATGTGAAGACGGTCACTTTGGTTGATTTTCTGAGAGGTTGAGAAGAGAAATCGATTGCATTAGCGAGCTATGACCTACTTTAATTTGTAACGTAACATAGGAAAAATGGATTCTCCATTGTTACGGATTAAGAAATCGGGGAAGAGAAGTGAATCGTCATTGATAAAAGAAGTGACGTGGCAACTGTGTAAAACTCTTTCAAAAGCTGAGGTGGCATGTTCGATTGTTTTTATTGGGTTTTTTTTGCCATTATAGAAGAGGATAACGATTGATTTAGTGAGCGTTTGTTGATTTGGGCTGTATGATTGGGCTTTTGGTTAATTCGTTTTGGTCTTTAAGTTGGACTTCTTTCTATTATACTTTTTTTTGTTTTTGGGCTGACGGCAAACTTGACGTTGCTGAGCAATTGTTTTCTTAACCAGCTGAAAACGATGTGACAACTTGTTATGTTCTCATTGGATGATTATTTTTTAGAATATTTTGCCTATGTGGCACCCCTTAGAGGCCTCAAAACCTATCTCTTTTATATAAAGGAGATACGTTTGTTTGATAACATTAAGTGGTGAAAATTTTATAGCCATAAAATAAAAATGATGAACGATAATATAATAATTAAAATATGTAAAAGAGAACTTTAAGGTTTAATTATTGCCGATTTTGTGATTGTTAACAAAACGAGTGGTAAACTTTTATATATATTAAACCTTAAATATTTTGTGATATTTTTTAGAATGTTCTTCATAAAAATTACTTATAAAAATTACCACATTTTCACATATAAATTTACATGATATTTTTAATTCATTTGTCTAATCTTCTATCTGAATAAACTAAATCAAATCACCAAATAAAAAACAACCAATCCAAAAATAAAATACATCTTTAGTTAGAATAATTTTATAATCGAAACTGAATTTGAACAAACCGAAGAAAATACGAACCTAAATTAGTTGAAGATACATTTGATTATAACCCGAAACTAAAACAATAATTTGTATCATAATTAATTTTACATTGGTTATATAATTCTCTTTAAAAAATGGAAAAATTATTCGCAGCTACGCGAACTATACGCCACCACATGGCCACACATCTAGACTAAATTAATGTATATTTATCTACGCCAACTATATAATTTGCATGATGATATGTATCAACTAACATAGGTTATGTAGTTAACATCATGACCATCTCTTTTGTTACCGGAGCATTGTACCGGACGATAAAATCCGACATTCTCCTATTAACGGAATGATTGCCAGCTACACTGAGTATAGTGTAATGTATGGCTACAAATCTGAAGTATTGAATTGTATCATTAGCTACACCAACTAAACTTAACGCATGGTGACATACACCAAAAAGCCAAAGATATGTCGCAAATGGAGCAAGAATGCGAGTTTGAAGCTAACCACGTGGAACCACTTGAAGATCTTCATCATTTTGACTTCAAAGGACATCAAGCAGAAGAAATCATCGAAGTCTTCAAGCTAAACGGACCAGAACAAGACATGATCATTTCAGCCTCAACCAAGCTCATTTCAAGCCAAAACCAGGTATTCTCCATTTATATTTATACGATGTGTGCAGGTAATTCAGAACAACCCAGTAGTATATATCACCTCAAAGGATCCAAATTCGAGCCACAGAGAATGATGCAAGAAGCCTATTGTGTTTTCCATTTTCATTTTAAGTATTTTCATTTTATTTGTATTTTTGCATGTTTTGTGTTTTTAGCTTTTTGTAAAGTGTAATAGTTTCTTTTTCTGCTTATTTCGGCCTTATGGTTAGTTGAAAAAAATCTATTAATAAGGTTCTCTTGCAATTTTGTAAAATACATTTTTTTACCTATCAATAAAATAACGCAGTTTTTCTAACACTCTCCTGCCGCCTTGTCTAAAAAAATTTAAATTTGTTTTTAACGTGTGGATTCGCCTAAATGTAAGCAACCGTGCAGTTTCAGAGACGTCTAGAAGTTCAACTAAGGCATGATACGGTTAGAGGAGCTCGCATACAACAAGATGACCAAGAAAAAGAAGACATAGAAGAAATAGATGATGATTCACATGACCCTCTTCTGCGCCAGCAACAAAGGTGACAAGATTCTCTAAGGAAAAATTCAAATGTTTAGATTTCGAAAAGAACCCCAAATGTTGGTTGCGACATATTTTTAGCTTCTTGGTGTATGTCATCATGTGTTAAGTTTAGTTAGTGTAATTAATGATACAATTTATTATTTCAGATGTATAACCATACATAACACTATACTATGTGTAGTTGATAATCATTCCGTTAATCGGAGAGTGCCGGATTCGATCGTCCGATATACTGTTCCGGCTACAAAAATGATGGTTATGATATTAGTTACATAACTTATGTTAGTTGATATATATATCATACAAATTATTTAGTTGGTATAATTAAAAATATATTAATTTAGTTTAGATATGTGGCAATGTGGTAGTGTATAATTCATATAGCTGCTAATTATTTTTCCAAAAAAATTGATACTAAAATTGTTTAGTACATCCTGAATTTAGTTAGTATATGAAATTTTAAAAGAACCAAAAGAAAAGATGACCATCGATAAAAAAAAAAAGTTCTAGAATAAGAAAAACTTATAATATAGTTCGCAACAATTGTTTTCTACCATGACATTTTCTGTTTTCTTCAATGTTGTACAAAAAAGTATTAGAGATGGCTAAGAAATCACTAGGGTTCGATAGGATTAGGAACACGTAATCAACGCCACGTGGCCACCAACTTGTTCACAAGATCTATACTACACCTATCCACGTCGTACGGACTTGGGGTCCCTTTCAGGTGGAGTGGGCCTGATGCGAATCTCTCCTTTCGATTCTACTTTCTAATTAAATATTTGGACAAACATTTTTCTTTACGAAAGATAAAATTTGATATCATGCGCAATATCCACTAGATAAGATATGGTTCCCTTGAATAATTTTTTATAATCTCCTAAATTTTGAACTAAAGTTCAGACTATTTCCAGTTAGGGATATCCAGTTCCATTTAGTATGTTTTATATTTTTTTTTTTTTTTCATCTTATATTATTAAACCTTCAAAGTAAACCGGATGAAATACAAGGAGAAATACATAGGCGAGTTGCAGATTTTTCTTTTTCCAGCAATTTAATTGAAAGTATGTTTTATATATGCAATTGCAAAACGTCAGCTTTGCGAGATACTTCTTTGGCTTCTACCGCTAACTATCTTATGAAATAAAACAAAAAAAAATATAAGAAAATGAATAAAATCGAGCGAGGAAGAAATAAATATAACTAAAACTTAGAAAGATTTATTGGTAGATGGAGTTTTGAGAATTGTTAAAAAATTTAGTTTATATTGTTATTGGTTTATAGGTTCTCGCAATTTTTACCAAAATTTAGTGTTATTGGTTTTATGGTTTTTAAATTATATAAAATTAATTGTTATTCAAAAAGTTTAGGTTTAATGATTCTATAATTTTATTAAAATTTTGTGTTATTGGGACATAGATTTTTAACAATTTAACTCATAAAACAAAACTTTCAAAATAATATGTATATTTCTTAAATTCTTAAAGTCATTATATTTTTTGAATACGCAAAACTCTTTGCAAAATTAATAAATCTCTTTGCAAATCTAATAAAATTCTCTACAAAAATAACAAATCTCTTAATTATTAAAATCAACCAGCTTTATATAATAAAATATAAATATAAACTATATGTCATATGCAATACAAAACTCGTATTTTTTAGGCATATAAAGATCATTATAGAATCTACATGTTTTCAAGAGGTTAATAAACCATTGCAAGCTTACAATACAAAACTTTACTATATTTTATTTGAACAATTTATTATTATTATTATTATTATTATTATTGTTTTTTATATTTAGGAAGTGATTGGAGTTTTTTTTATCCGATTAATTTTTTTAAGGTGAATGTAGTTGTCGAGTATGCCACTCACCGGATTTTCTAATAAACCTAAAACATAGCACCATTCGACTGGTCAAATAAAAATGATAAATAATTTAATGATAAATCGAGAACTACTAGCCCACCACCACTTGATTATTATTATTTTGCTTTAGTTTAAAGTTAAACACAATGACGTATCTCTTAATTGGCAAGTGCGTTTTGGTATAATGACACAGAAGCACATGACACTATATTGTTAGTCTAATGATAATTGTGATGATCTTTTTTTTTGGGTCAAAAGTTCTCAAATGCTATCTTTACCCTAGACCAAGCAACCTTTATGGGAGCGATAGTGGACGATTAATTTAAGAAAGATTAATTAAAATAATAATCAAACAAGCACTTAAACTAAAAAATCCAGAGACCAGATCCTCGTAACAGCATCAGAGTTCCTTGGGTTCAACAAAGTACTACAACCCACCTGAATAGTGAAGACCATACTTTCTAATAGTCTATATTATCACATTCATCTACGCAATATATACCTAATATAAAGTAAAATATTATTAATCTCGCTAAAGTTAATAGTTGATTTGTCAAAAAGATTGGTAATGTGTGGATAATTAGCTTTTATAATTGGAAAAAATATGATTATTGGGTATGTTATCTACATGCGATTTGGATCAATAAAGATAATCTTTTTTTCTCATTTAATAAAAGTCGATCCAGTCCACTTTTTCTTTATATTACCGGCGATTTGTATCGGTGAAGATGCACAAGTCCTATCATTTTCAAGATTCTATTCATTTTTGTTTTTTGAACCTTATTCAAGATTCTATTAATATAATATTAAATAATTTGTTTCTAAAAAATAGATAAATTCATTACTATTGATAATCGTAAGTATATTTTTCTATTATTGTAAGAAAGTCATAGTTTCGTAATATCATAACAGGAAAACATCATTTTCATATGAAGAACACTTGGCCTGAAAAGAATAATCGTCTAAGATTTTGTCCATCATCATTCATCACTATCCAGAAATCTCACATCACTATAGAGCCATTTTGGTAACACTCGATCGATTCTTTATTTGGCAAACTAATAATTATATTTCAATTTATATAGGTCACTACACTACTTGTTTAATTATACTAGCTTGTAGACTTGAAGTTTCTAGTTTTTAACGTGTTTTGACTGTTTTGTTAAGACTTGCGTTTTACGTTTGATCGACATAACGTTGTTTTTTTAGGTGAAATATTAAATTTATTGATCAACTAAAAGCTATAAATTTCAAAATGTAGACAAAATCAGAGCAGAGCAACCATGGAAGGACTAGAAAACACAAAGATGAACAGTCCTTTCAATTTCCCATTTTTTGGATATTAGATTCTCTTAAGATATATTATTGAAATAGAATAAAAATTTGAATAAGGAAAATCTTCAAAGAACAAGTGATTAAATCAAACAAATTAACTAAACCGTAAAAGAAAAAAGCCAATAGATAATTCAAAATAAATGTTTGTGATAAGTTTGATATTTCTTAGTAAGAAATTATATTATCAAACTATTTTTTGAAAACAAAACAATAAATAGTTCAAAATAAATTTATGCAACATATATTATTCGATATTTTTTCCTGACATTTTTTTTAATATCGATATATAAAGATTCTGGATGTCTATTCTCGAAACTTGAAAATTGCAGACTTTATAATCAATACATTTTTTCTACTATAGTCAGCAGTAGTTTAACATCCAAATTTACATATAATAATAAGTATTCACTATAATAAAATTATACTAAAACAGTATTGTGAAATTACTTTTTGGGTAGGTACCAACAATTAATATATAACATAACTAATGTTTTTGAGTGGTAAATTAGGAGGAGAATATTTAAAAATATAAGAAAAATAGGATCAAAGTCATGAACTGTATATTAATCTTTTAAACTATACATAATTTGTTGAGCTGGATGTCAACGTCCCATATTCATGCATTTGGGTATAGATTAGTGCTGTCCGACTTTACAAGTTTGGATCCTCTCAAATTTCCCATCATTTTCAGGTTTCTTTTTGACAACATTTCTTTACTGAAATATGTATTTTTTATTTTGGAAGACAAAAGAAGCTTGTCTTACTGAACCATAGAAAAATGTATATGTTTGGATCAAATGGTATATATGGAAGAGAAGGAACGGCAAACCGTTCAGTAGGAAAGAGACTTCACACCAGAGGATACCTTTCAATTCGTTTCTCTAGAAACAGAGAGTTGGAGAATCACGAACCAATATAACTGCAAAAAAATGGTGGAAGAACTCCAGCTTCAAGACAACATGAGAGTGGCCCACTTGGCCCCCCAATCTTGACATACCAAATCATGCCTCTTGGATTGATCATGGGCCGGATAGTAGCATAGGGTGGTGCCTAGGATAGTGCTTAAGAGATAACATGGGAAAAATTAATATTGGATTACAAGGATGCCGCGGAAGTCTCTCGACACATCATGCTTAGCTGGACGGGCTCATTTGGACAATGACATGCCTAATAGATAAGTAGATTTTATCGGTTAGATAGACAGATTTTTCAGATTTTTTTAAAAATGATTGAGAATTAGGTGGATTTGCCTTTCTCAGACGAAACTATACTAGTTTTGTAACATTAGAGGTTGTTCGAGAACTTTACTTTATTCTTAATTTCACGTAACTCTAATGTATATGCCGACTTCTTTGCAAAAGGAGCGCAAGCACGAGATTACCTATTTTTTTATATAAATCACATACAATTGGTACGGCCGGTTCCCCAAAACAATTATTTGACCGACCAAATGATTTAATTTATAGTACGTTAACACAAAAAAAAAATCTATACTATGATGGATGCCATAGACCCGAGTCGAACCGTAAGATTTTTGAAAATCAGAACTATTGAATTGCTATCTTATTTTTATATTGTTATCTTCTACTATATATAGTTGTCCCGTACTATTTCAACCATTTAATATTTTTTATTGGGAGAAGTTTTCTTAGTCAAATGATTGATCAAATAATTCATTAGTGCTTCTATACGATGAGGTACGTTAGTCCGGCCCAGAGCATAAACGGAGTAAGCTATGGATTAGGGCCATCAACTTTTTTTATTAATTGTTGGGCCACATTTTTATTATAAAATTTGTAAAATAGTGTATTTATAAGATCACAACTATAAAAAAAAAAGTTAAATACAAAATAATTTAGACTTTATCTAGCAATATATATATATGGTTATTTATTTTTTTCTAAAACTGATATTATTTAATAATTATAAATATATAAAATTATATTATTTTTTTTACTTTGGACTACCAATTTAGTTGGGCCGGCACTGGTTCGGTTTCTATTGAATACATTTTTTTTTATATTAATGAATGCAATTTTTTAGAAAAATTCCAACATAAGACAAACAGTACCGTTCATCGTAATCGTTTATCTTTGTAGAACGGAGAAAGTTACTCGTTATAAAATTGTATTTATAAATGGTCTCATAATTTATAACAAAAAATAATAATTACATGGCAAATATATAGACTTTGTAGCTAGTTCAGTAAAAACTTAAGATACCTTCTTGTAGCTAGATCCAATAATAATAGTTGTGCAAAAAAATAACAAGTTCGTTCGACATGTGTGGGAAAGTGAGATATTCCATCACAAGGTGGACTCCAAGACGGCAGCGCCTAACTCCATTGGCCCAACTCTGTTTACCACAGCTCAGCTTCTGCCAATCAACTCTCTATCCAACAATCTTTATTACTATTAAGTATTAATATATATCTTATGCTAAACCCATTAAACCAATTACCATAAAATAACATTTAATCACAAGTTCACAACTATAAGTCTATAACCATATATAGTTGTGAACACACATCTCTCACTATATATCTCACATCTCTCTCTTCCTCTTTCTCCCCCTCTCTCTCTCTTTCTATTTCTCTCTCTCTCTCTCTCTCTGTTTTAGATCTCACTCACCAGGTCTTCTCTGCTTAGTATGTGGCTTCCACGATCTGGTAACATGTAATATATACGTCATACTTTTTTTCTTGAAAATCAAAAATAAAAATTTGTGGTTTTGTTTCATTTTACTATTTTAGCTGTATTATTACGAAGTTCAGAGGGTTTTTTAGGATTTTTTTCTTTTTCTTCCCATCTCTCATCTCTATCTGTTAGGGTTTCGCTTCTGCTGCTTTCAAACTATTTTTTTATGGTTTGGTTATGGTTAAGTAGAGGAGAGTAAAACTGACGCTGTCACTTTACATTTCATCCAATCACAACAAGCCATCTCGACTTTTTTCACTGTACTGTTAATTTATATTTCAGTGACACATACATACATATATATATATATTATAAGAAAGTACGATCTATTTTTTTTGCTACAAGAAAGTACGATTTTCAAAGGGTCTATAAATTAAGAAGGTTAAGTGTTTACTACTTAGATGATATACATAACTTTAGATGATTAGTTAGTCACTCAGTTTGAGTTTTGAGTTTGAGTTTGAGTTTGAGTTTGAGAGACAAAAGATTAATTAATAAGAAAGATTGTTAAACAAAAGGGAAGATTAATTTCAAGAGACCCGGTCGTCGTTTTCTGATGTGGCATCATCAAGATTCACATCTGTTGATGGACGGTGGTGATTAACTCTCCCCAAGGTTCACTGTGAAAATGAGAATCTTGATGATGCTGCATCGGCAATCAACGGCTAATATTTCCATATTAATATATACTTTTTATTCGATCCAGATCTTCTTCAGGTAGGTTTGTTTCTGCTTGAAATCTCTTGTTTTTCTCCTTTTTTCTTCACCTTTATGTTAACCTATTCTCTCCGGCCGTCTATAATTTCTTAATACATAAAGATCTGACCAAGAACTCTTGTGGTTCATGTGATAACATTGGATGTGATTTAGGAACTCAAGTTTTTGGCTGTTTTTCATGTTGACTCAGACATGAATGGATCCACAAGCTTCTCTTTAAATAGGCGAACTCACATAGAGTCAAGAGAGACAACAACATCATCATCAAAGGATGTAATTAAGGTAATTAATATATACACCTTATGTTACCAATCTCAGCTTGCATTTTCACAACAATACAACATTCTTCACATCTTTTAAAAAAATTGGAAATAAAAAAAGGGAATTATATTGGAAGTTGAGATAATAAAAGGGTCGATACGGAACTATTGATGTCTAGCAAAGAAAAGGTTTCCAAGACACTGTCAAATTTTGTTTTCCTTCTGTTGGTTGTTGTTGGCTATTACATTCAAATTGAGAATCAATTAGGAACTTGTTGGTGGACCTTACACTTTGAAGGCTAGGCATATTCAGTCCCACCTATTTTTGTCTAATATTTACATATTTAGATGTTCTTATAACTGCGATAGTACTGATGAACAATGGAGAAAAATTACTCTCTCTTTTTTTGTCCTTATTTGTGTCCCCACACTTATATGTTGAGTGTTGAGATGGAATCAGATTGTGAACAAAACCAATACATGTATAGTTAGGAGTTTCATGTTTAGATTGTGAGCAGCACTAGTCATCCCTAATTGATTTGACATCTTTCTTGTTTCCAAAGCAAATTATAAATTCTTTTTTTATGTTGTAAATATAACTATATGTGTTTAGTTATGTTTTTGTATGTCATGGAGATATGTGTCCAGATCGCTCTCCCTCCACATATATTTACTTATTAATTCAAGAGAAAATTTGTTCAATAACCACAAAATAAACCAAAACCTACAAAGTAACCTATTTATCTCTCTATCTCTTCCTATCTCTCTCTAGCATTTTGGTTATTTTTTCATTTTGTTTTGTTTTGGTTATTAACCAAATTAACACTTAATTCAAATAAATGTATCATATATCCTTTTTTTATCATAGTTATCATTATTATTAATCAAATGGTTTTTATTTACATCGGATGACCTAATTAAACTTCATCCATTGGTCACGCACGCTCCATAAGTAGAAGCGAAATCATTCTATCTCGTTCTTGTAAAGCACAATGGGAACCATTTTCTCAGATCGTGATGATTTGTTTGATAGGCCCGACATTCACGTGTAGTTTACTTCTCTTTTCTAATATTGGCTAACGAATTGTTTTAGGAAAATTAATCCCCAGAGTTTTTGTATATCTAAGTGAGTGTATGATAATATATTTTAATCGAGAGAGATTCATGTGTGAATCTTGCGTGTTCTGATTATCTTCATATTTATCTAATTAGCTACTATGCCATTTCATCTCCTTTATATATAAATGCCAACAACAAAAAGTTGCATTAGCATCTTTACGTATTTAGATCCGACAAAAAACGAGATTGGTATATTGGCTTGAGGGGATGCATATGTTGGTGTGGTCCATTCAAATTGAAATCAAACGCAACGCTAAGTATGTGAGGACCATATCTTTATACTTGTACTTATTATTCCCAATTTTCTCAAACTTTAGGCATTTAATGCTTTAGCAAAAAAAAAATACTTTAGGCATTTAATGTGTGTTTGTATCACCAAATTGGCCCTCTCTTTACCATTTAGATCTTTAGACGACATTTTCTTTCAAGTATTTTGTATGGCTAGCAATTTTTGAGAGTGATATCTACAATTTTATCAATTTCAAACAGTTTGTTCAACAAAATATAGCAATTCAATGTCACATTTTTACCCCCTAGCTATCAATAGAACTGATGAGACAGTTTTATCTTTGGTTTAGAAGAAATTTTTTTTCTCTGACTACATTTATATTTTGTCTTTGGTTTAGAAGAATGTCTTTTTATTTTGTCTTTCTTTATAAATACTATAATTTATGTGATTGGTTCTCTTTCTATTTCTAGCTCTCACGATATTTTTAGTATATATCTGGATGGAAATGATTAAAGGTACAAAGTAATGTATATAATCAATTAATAAATGTTAGAACAACTTTTTTTTAGTAGATGTCACTTCGATTCATTTGGAGAGTAGATGCTAGCTAGGCCCAAATTCAGAAATATAATAATTACCAATATTTTTGGCGTCAAAAAAGAAGAATAAAACTATCCTATTTTACATTTATTCACGCATGTGGCTACCAAAAAGAAGAATAAAGTATCACGCAACTAGCGGACGTCGATGATTGGGCATTAATGCATTATAGAAAGTATTATTTCTTGGTTGAAACATTGTGAAGTTGTTTCATGTCCAATGTGGGGGAGAAATAAATTTAGAAACCCTACGACGACAGTCGAATATTTAGTTCTCTTTACATTGCATCTTCTCAACGAAAATGTATGTTTATGGGTTTTTAGGGTTTATATGAAAGGTACTTTGTCTTTGTTTGTAGGGGTGTTTAAAACTTCCGGATTTAAATCATTTGTGTGATTTAAGGTATGTTTCTGTGTTTTTTTTGTGTGGCTTAATGTATCCATTACTTCTGTGAGTACAAAGCATTTGATTTGTTATGTACGCAATGAACTATATATACACTTCTTTTGGTTTTGTTTCCAAATCAAAGACTTGTTATGTAATCAAAGAAGGTGGATGCGTAGAACTAACATTAATGACAAGAACACTCAAAGACTTGGCTTTGAAAGGAAAACTTAACGTTTATTGGACATTCCAGACAGAGAAAAAACTCAGAATTCATAAATTTTATAGGTGCAATTCTTCAAATAAGGTAAAAGTTGTGTTTTGTTTTGTTTCATAATTTTTTTTCTTAGAAGAGATTGAAATGCTAATATATTTTGGTTGCATGGAAACTTTGATCACATTTTCAAGTGGGATAAACGAAGTTACATTGAATGAGTAGTGTTCTTGCGGAAAAACAAGATACAGCCGTTAAAGACATGCGCCAAATATTAGATGTCGAAAAGAAATTGGTAAGTCAGAGAATCTCGAATATAAGTCAGAAGTCCCCAAGTTAGCGTATTATGGTCAGGCGGAGCTAGAAATATTTTTAACCAGGGCATACAATAATTTAAAATTATATAAAAAAATATTTATTAATAAAATATTATTATATAAAAAATATGTAAATTTATTTTTGATATCGTAAACAAGTATTTATTTATCTTACAACAATAATCATTTGTTGTATTTTAAACACCTTTAAACACATAAAATTTTATTTATATTGTTATTTGTATGATTTAACACATTATGCTATGATTTTCTTAATAAAAATATAGTTTTTGTTAAGACCAAAAAAATTAAGCTAAACACAAAAAGATAAATAAATAAATAAACTAATTCTATTCTCAACGGATTGAAAGATTTATAAAAAAATTTAAAAATGAATCAACTATTTAAATAAAAAAAGATATGGAAAAAGAAAATCTACTAAATATATTATCTTCAATAAAAATGGTAATTTGGCCAAGATCTGAAAAGATATGGGAATATTATTAAAAAAATAAAATATTATTAAAAAATAAAACAAAAAGAAAAATATTTGAATGAAGGAAGAAGAATCAAACCAGGGGTGACACAGGGGGCAGACAAAAAAATTTACTGGGGGCAACTACCACTATTACAACAAATTCTTATATAATATACTAATGATTTTAATTTATATTTAAATCTACTGGGGGCAGTTGCCCCCCCCCTCCCATTAACCTGGCTCTGCCATTGATGGTCAGGCCTTGGGGACTGTAAGTTTGAGTGGGATCTGTAAGGTTGGTTATAGTCAGGCCTGGCGCGTAGCGGGGTTGTTCCGTTGTGTTGTTGTCGGGTTATTCACAAACTTCGTGTGGGGCTAATAGTTTTCATTTGCCGTCTCATGTAAAACCCTTTTCGCTCCGCTTTCTCATACCGCGGGATCAGTATGAATTCCAGAGATAGGATACTCTTTAAACACATGCAAGTTGAAACTGTTCAATAATAGGAAAAGTAGCTCAGGAGCAGCTGTCCCAACATAAAAAAAAAGGTCTCGCTGTCGCCAATAGGAACAGGATCTGAGTCCACGCTAGCCGGGCTGAGTTCCTTTTGTTCTTCTCTTTTGTTGAGAGGAAGATGGAGAGAAGAACCTATGATTAGCTTTTCAGGAAATTTCCAAACGAACAATTTCAACGAAATCCAATTCCATCGAATTGAATATGATTGTATATGTGATAGCATCTACTATACCAGGAATATCTCTTCGTATTGAAATGTGTGAAGAGTCAGATGGTTTGGCATTTCCTTGGGGGCAGATTAGGAGATTGTCTAAAGAAATACAGGGTTCTGGCGGCAAATCCTGGTTACAGCACATCCGTTCATACTACCTTTTTCTACATGATAAGATAAAATGTGTATATATCTATCTAAGACTATCAATAACAAAAAAGTTTTTCTCTCCCAGGCGAGGTTTTCGAGAAAGGTCCTTACCCCCGGGTTTTTTTACCGCTACTTTTCTCACCAACTTTCCTTTCCTAAAGTAGAATGTGTTTTCAAAATCAACCTACCTTGGGATTCACGCTCACGCGGTTCCACCCCCACCTACGGGTCGGAGGGTCAGTTCCGGCGCCGGAATCTCCCCAGAAGATGTGCTACTCCTACCACCTTCGACCAGTTCAACCGAAGGAAGCAGGGCTACTGCTTTTCCCCATCTAAAAATAACTCAAAGCCTCCAACTTACAGTAACTCCTAATGGCTGAAGGTTTGAGAGAAACACCGGAGTCTTAAAACTTGAAGAGAGATACTGTTATTTTAAACTTCTCGCGTCTACGGGCCTGCGTTAACCCGGCAACTTCTCATATCTTCCTGCTAGTGTAGAGATCTTGTTATTGCAAAGTTACTTCGTCTACGGGCCTGCGTTAACCCGGCAATTTGCACGCCTAGGACCCGCTTTACGGGTCGAACTTCTCAACAATGTCGAGGCGCTTATCCTACGCAGAGAAAGGAAAGGGAGTTGCGGTCTCGAGAGACCCCCCAAGATCTGGAAGAGTAAGAGTTCCAGATTTTGATAACTTCGAACTAATCCAAAAGCATTCCCTCACTCTAGTGGGAAGAGCAACAAACCCCAAGGTCCAGAGACCATGGTTTCTCATTCCCTTCCTGGAAAACCACTGGAAAACTTCCTCGCGACCAGTGGGAGCAGATCTAGGACAGGGTTTGTTCCAGTTTCAGTTTGCAAACGAAGAAGATCTCCAAATGGTGCTGGACAACAGACCATACCATTTTGCTCGCTGGATGATAATCTTGCAGAAGTGGGAACAAACAGTATCCGCCTCCTTTCCCTCACAGATCCCGTTCTGGATCCGGGTCCAAGGTATCCTGATTCATCTGTGGAATGAAGCTACTCTCCGAAGTATAGGAGAAGATATCGGCTTCTTTGAAAGTTGGGAGATAACTGCCTCCTCGGCTAGGATGAGGGTCCATATTAATGGAATGCTTCCCCTAATAACTTCATCTTACGTGGAATTCTCCAACGGTGATATTGTCAAGGCCACTCTAGTGTATGAGAAGCTCGGAAAGCACTGCCAAAAATGCCTCAGGCTAGACCATGAGGAATCTTCTTGCCCCGAAGCCTCTTTCCGAGTACCGCAAGTTAATCCTGCTCAGAGAATGGAAGCTGTACACCAAACCTTCTCGAAGCAGGGAAGGTTTCCACCTGCAAACGAGCCACTTTCAAAATCCCCCCTAAGGAGCAGAAGTCTCTCGCAAAGGAGCCAAGGTACGTCAAGAGCGCTTTATGAACCATACCATTCATCAATTCACCTAAGGGAAAATTTGGGGTTTCGGTACACCCACTCGCGAGAAACCTCCATCAGATCGGATTATCAGAGAGCCCCCCAAAGAGACTCCTTTCGTCGTCTTCAGCCACCGAGATGGGTGGAAATGGGCAGGATGTTCAGATCTCCATCGACTTCGATGTTTGCTGAAACAAATGGAGAAAGAACCAGGATTACAGCGGATTCAATGGATAAAGGCAAAGAGAAAGAGAGAGTACCTCTCCATCCACTCCGCAATGATGCAGAATCTTCGGGCTTAAGGGGACGTAACCAAAGGACGTTGGAACCTGCAAGACAAAATCCTACTGAAATACCACAAGCGGCTTTTAATGAAGCACTAGGAGAGCTGCGAGAGGTTATGATTCAATATTCCAACTGTGTTGACCCTTCTGAATCGGCGGCAAGGAAAAAAAGAATGAGACTTGCTGAGGAGCAAGGTCAAATGGAGGAGACAGCCACTCAAATGGTGAGGTCGTCCCTGATGGCTAACCCCACAGCAGAAGAGGACCTTGCTGACAGAAGTTCTCCAAGAATCCCAGCAATTCTTCGACTGGGGCCGCCAGCCCCAGAGCCATCTCCAGAAAGAATACCTGAAAAGAAGAGATTAGGACGACCACCAAGCAAGACAAAAGTAGCCCCAAAGCAAAAAACTCTGGAGGGAGTAAGTACAAGGAAAAGGAAAGTTGCACAAACAAAACCCTCTCCCCAGAGGAAACACAAAGCGAGTGGGGGGCCAATCTCTGCTGCTGCTGCTGGACTTTCAATAGCATCAAGCTCCCGGAGACAGATCCCTTAGAGTGGAGAGAGCTTGCAAGCAGGTGAACCTCAGATTAGCACGTTTATACCTGCTATTACTAGGAGGAAGATGGATTTTCAGAATCCATCCAATCCTCTTCCTTAAAGATAGCTTGTTGGAACTGTCAAGGGCTGGGGAATCCCGTGACAGTTCAGAGGGTCAGAGAGATACGCCAACGTATCTGCCCTGATATTTTATTCCTCTCGGAAACGAAAAATCCCGATGATTTCGTTCTCCGGAAATTGGTTAGTTCGGGTTTTGATAAGAATGTTCTGGTCCCCCCGCATGGACATGGTGCTGGTGGTTTGGCGTTATTCTGGAAAAAGGAGATTAATCTAGAAGTCATATCTAAGTGCGAAAACTAAATTGACACCAGAATCGTGTATGAGAATAAATCCTTCTTTGCCACTTTCATCTATGCCGACACCGATAAAGACAAAAGAAGAGAAATGTGGAGAATCTTGACTAATCTATCGACGGCTAGAGATGCACCATGGTTTTTGTCAGGAGATTTCAATGATATAGTAAGCAACCAAGAGAAGGAAGGAGGTACCTACAGAGCGGAAGGCACCTTCATCGATTTTAGGTCTTTCTTCTCTGAATGCGACCTATACGATTTAAGACACACATGAGATTTTCTCTCTTGGAGGGGAGTACGAAGTAACCAAGAAGTAGTGCGCTGCCGCCTAGATCGTGCAGTTGCTAACAGTGTCTGGTTTGAAGAATTTGCCTCGGGGGTTAGTGAATACTTGAAGTTTGAAGGATCAGACCATAAGCCTATTATCTCTTGTTTTGACGCATCAAGGAAAAAAGGAAAATAGCTTTTTAGGTTTGATAGAAGGCTTCGAAACAACCCTGAAGTCAAAGAATTGATTGCGATGGTTTGGAAAGAAAAAGATAATCTATCTGTGGAGCGCAGAATTGCGAGAGTCAGGGGCGCCATTATCAAGTGGAACAGAGATCAACAAATTAAAAGCAGAGCCTTCATAGAAGAAAGGAAAAGAGATCTGGAAGAGGCCATGGTAAGTCCTCAAAACAACGATGCCCTGTTAAAAAAGATAAACTTGGATCTAAGAGAGGCCTATAAATCAGAAGAAGAATTCTGGAAACAAAGGAGTAGGATCATGTGGCTAAGTCTAGGAGACAAAAATTCAGGCTATTTTCACGCGATCACAAAGGGGAGGAGAGCTCTTAATAGTATGACGGTCATAGAAAACGATGAGGGAATAGTAAAATTTAAAGAGGAGGAGATCACAGATACAATTGAGGAATATTTCAAAAATCTCTTCACTTCTCAGGAGGGAGACAGATCAAGAATAGTGGATGCAGCCATATCACCTATGATTTCCGAGGAAACTAACCAAAAGCTGATCAAAGACCCCACACCAGAAGAGATTAAAGAGGCTATGTTTTCTATTCATGCAGATAAAGCTCCTGGCCCAGATGGCTTCTCAGCTAGCTTTTTCCAAGCCAATTGGAGCATCGTAGGAGCAAAAATTATTTCTGAAATTCAAGAGTTTTTCTCATCGGGGAAGCTACCGAGATCGATTAATGAGACCCATATAAGACTTATCCCTAAGACCCAAGGAGCCAAGAAAGTTGCAGAATATAGACCAATTGCACTCTGCAACGTCTATTATAAGATTTTCTCTAAGCTGCTAACTCAAAGGCTCCAACCGGTACTAGACTCCATTGTCTCAGAGAATCAATCTGCTTTTGTCCCTGGCAGGGCAATTGCTGATAACGTCTTAATCTCTCAGGAAGTGCTTCACTTTCTAAAGACATAGGAAGCCACTAAGTATTGCTCTATGGCTGTCAAAACAGACATGAGTAAAGCCTATGACAGGATAGAATGGGAATTTATCCGCACAGTACTTCAAAGATTAGGGTTCCACGGAAAATGGATAGGGTGGATCATGCAGTGTGTTACTACGGTTACCTTCTCTTTCCTATTGAATGGAACAGCAAAAGGAAGTGTAAAGCCACAAAGAGGAATCAGACAGGGAAACCCACTGTCACCTTATCTATTTATCCTATGCACTGAGGTCCTATCTGGACTATGTCTAAAAGCCCAAGTGGAAGGAAAGCTCCAAGGAATCAGAGTTGCAAACAACAGCCCACGGATCAATCATTTGCTGTTTGCAGACGATACCCTGTTTTTCTGCAGAACGAATTCTCAAAGCTTAAATACCCTCCAAGAAATACTAGCAGCCTACGAGCAAGCTTCTGGACAGCGAATAAATCAAGATAAATCAGCTATAACCTTTTCCAGAAAGGCGCATGCGGATCTAAAAGAGAAGGTGAAGGCTAAGCTCAAAATAACTAAAGAGGGGGGTGTGGGCAAATACCTAGGCTTACCTGAGCATTTTGGAAGGAAGAAGAAAGATCTATTTACGTCTATTGTAGATAGGATCCGACAAAAAGCCATAAGTTGGTCTTCCAAATTCTTGTCAGCTGCCGGAAAACTTGTTATGCTAAAGAGTATCCTCTCGGCAACCCCGTCCTATGCAATGTCTTGTTTCCAACTACCAGTCTCACTGTGTAAAAGAATACAATCAGCTTTGACTAGATTCTGGTGGGATACTAAACCTGATGAAAGGAAGATGTCTTGGCTGGCGTGGAACAAGATGACAAAAGGGAAAAAAGATGGAGGACTGGGTATACGGGATATCCAATGTTTCAATGAGGCAATGCTAGCCAAACTAAGCTGGAGACTTCTGATGAACCCGGAATGCCTACTTGCTAGAGTTCTCTTCGGGAAGTACTGTCATTATGACTTGTTTCTAAAAGCAAATACACCGACCAACTCTTCTCATGGCTGGAGAGGGATTCTAGTGGGCAGAGATCTGTTAAATAGGAATTTGGGATGGGCAGTAGGAAATGGAGAATCAGTGAGAGTATGGAACGAGTTTTGGCTCTCATCTGAAAGCCAAGGGGGACCGATTGGACCTCCTACAAAGGAGTCTGCCGAGCTCTCTGTTGTAGACTTTTCTTGCCAAACACTAGTTGCTGGAACAGAGAAAGAATCCATGAACTTTTTCCCCAGTTAGAACCCATGATACTCAGCATAAAGCCAAGCACAAAGGGCGCACCAAATAAGAGAATCTGGCTAAAAAAGCCCTCCGGAGTCTACTCTACAAAAACAGGATACTATGCTGCTATGGAGTCATGCAAAAGAAATGCAAATGTTGTTATCCCTGCAAACATGAATTGGATTGTTGATCTATGGGCGATTCAGGTCCCAGGAAAAATCAAACTGTTTATCTGGAAAGCAATCCACGGCGCCCTACCAATTAGTGAAAGATTAGCAGCAAGACAGGTCATTGAGGACTCAGGATGCGGTGTATGTGGAGGAAATGAATCAATGTTACATATGTTCTTCCTATGCCCAGTTGCGAGAAAAGTTTGGAGGAAGGTACCTTTTTAGAGATGAGTTCCCAGCCGAGATCCAGGAAACTTTTGCTTCAGGATGGAAAGCTCTCCAACGGACAACTTGCCTTCCTCCAGTGGGAATCGGAACGGGCCCGCTTTGGAACCTGTGGATTGCGAGAAATAATATGATCTTCAACAATCGAATCTTTAATGAGGAGGAAATAATCCAAAAAGCAATTGGTAATGCAAAAGAGTGGCTAATCGCACAACCGTTTAAAGATTCAGCTCAACAGAGCAGACCGAAAGTGGGGCGAAGATCGCGTATAAGCTTGATTTGTAAATCTGATGCAGCATGGAATAGTGAATTGCATGTAGCAGGGTTGGCGTGGAATTTCTCAGATCGTCGCTTGACTCAGCTATCTACCGGAATTGCGTCCTCGGCACAGATCGCTCACTTTGTCAAATCGCCTCTCATGGCTGAAGGCCTGGCGATTCGAGCTGCTATGAAGCACGCTCTCAACCTTGATTTCAGGAGAATCTCCTTCGAAACGGATTCGCAACAATTGGTGACGGCAATTGCAGGCGAAGCTAGTATTTCGGATCTCCATGGAATTCTTTCAGACATTGAATCTATTTCTTGTTTTTTTGAGTTTGTAACTTTTTCTCATGTCCCTCGTGATGAAAATCAGTTAGCCAATGGTCAGGCCAAACATGTGCTGAACCAATTTGTACTGAATCCGGTTCAAGGTTAATTTAATATAACGAGAGGCTTGCACAAAAAAAAAGATAAAATGTGTATCACAAACACAAAGGCTATAGCTCAGTTAGGTAGAGCTTCGATATATTATATAATATGTTTTTTTCCATTTCTCGTGAGCCACTTATTTCTCAGAAACAAGAGATCCGTCGAGGTATTGCAGGAAAAAAACTGCAAAATCCGATCCAATTTATCGTAATCGATTAGTTAATATGTTGGTTAACCATATTCTGAAACACGGAAAAAAATCATTGGCTTATCAAATAAAATAACTAAAAACAAAAAACAAAAAAAAAAAAAAAATTGGATTGTTGTGTTGAAATATTTGGATGTATGTTTGTGTGTATTATCGCGTGTTGGAAAAAAGGAACTTTGATTTTAAGTATTTTCGCTATGGAAGAATGAAATTCCTTTGCAACATGAGGTAATATATTTTTGTTTCTTATATTTCCACATTCTTGATATACATTTGTGTAATAACCAATTCAACAAGATTCGACATTTTCAGTGTTATTAGCTCATACGCATCTACATGAGATCTTGTGTCATATATTTGTAAACATAGATTTCACTTTCATTAAGGTCTCAGAGTTTTAATCGAACGTAATTAAACATTCAAATCCGAGTACATTATGATCTCGGGTTTGCAATCCGAACTCTAAAATTTAAGATAAATTAACTACAATTTCATTAGATTTCGACTTAAAATCTCACAAAAAATTAATCTTAACTCAATCGCAAACTTGTTCAAATTTTTTTGTGGAAAAAATCCTTTAGAAATTTGGACCTTAAACCCTAATCTCCCTAAACCCGGAACTAACCGTAAAATATATTTTATGATAAAAAAAAAGTACCATCTCATCCCAACTGATCATACTAAGAAACCGAGATCATCTCTCAAAAGGAACTCAGTTTGGTAACTTACTCCATGTTTCAACCAAAAATGTTATCTCGAGAACAAATTTTTTAACCAAATTGATTGCGACATTGATAATATATAGTGAAAAATAAATCGCTTTTATCATTTCGTGTCAAATGCAAAATCTAAACTCAAAATGTGATAAGAATACAAGTGAGTATATAACTTATAAGCAAGTCATATCTCCGAAATTTCTAAGAGTGAGAACGATTTAAGCAACAACGCTAAGTGATTCGCTTAAACACACAACATGTCACTACAAGACTATTTCTTGTGGATATTTGGTATTGTATAAAAACCGAACACATTCAAGGCATGAAGGCTCAAACCTTTAGAAAAAAGCTCGAGAGATAATAAATAATGTTTTCAACTTTCAAAGGCATGAAGGTGATAAGAAATCGTGCCGTTCTCGTATTGGAAAACCGAACATCACGCTACTTTTTAACGGCCGGTCCAAATTTTCCAAACTCTGACGACGAACGGAGTGGAGAGAGAGAGCCGACAAAAGCCGACGAGATGTTTCGAAGAGAGTGACGATGACTCTGCAAAGCTTCGCGATATCGCCTCTAGTGTCGTCGATGATGAATGTGGTGGATTCGAGACGAAAGTCGTTGCGAGGTTCTTTAATTCGATGATCATGGTTTACTCAGAAAACGGGAAATTCGATGAAGTCGTCGAGGTTTTTGAGTATATGAAGAACAACGAGGTCAAGATCGATGAAAAGGCTTTAACTTTGCATCTGCTGAATCTCAAAAAACGTGATGAGATTGGATTAGCCAACGATTTCTTTCGTCTAATGGTTGCTTCGGGGTTAGATGTTGTATCTGTGTACTCTCTAACGGTTGTTGTTTCCGCTTTGTGTTGCAATGGAGAGATCAAGAAAGCAAGAGAATTGGTGGATGAGGTAAGGGTAAAGCCCAATATCGTTACGTTTAAGTCGATGATAGACTGTTGTGTCAAGAGATGGGATTTCGAAGAGCTGGATTTGGTTCTTGCGCTGATGGAGAAAGAAAGCGTGACGCTTGATCTCGATGCTTACAAGATTCTGATCGAAGGTTTCGCCAGCTACGGGAAGCTCGAAGAAGCAGAGAGGTTGGTTTCGACGATGCACGATGAGAAGGTGAGAGTGGAGACTTATCTGTTAACTTGATCATGAACGGGTACTCTCGACTCGGACTAGTGGAGAAAGCGTTTGAGCTACAGAGCGAAATGAGTTCTCGTGGTGTTACTCCGAACAAGGAAACGTTTTGGGCGTTGGTGAATGGGCTCTGCAAAGCGGGGAAAGTGTGTGAAGCGACGAGGTTGTTGAAAGAGTTGCGAGTGAACGAGTTTGAGATTGATGAAGCGATGTATGTTGCGGTGGCTGAAGGGTGTTACAGAGCAGGGATGATTGATGAAGCTTTAAAGGCTATGGCTGAGATGCTAAGAGAAGGATTCGTTCCCGATGGTACAATGTTTGAGAAGTTAGCTGATGCATTGTTTGAAGCAAACGTGGAAGAGGCACAAACGATGGTTACGTTCGTGGTTAAGAGCGGCATCAAACCAAGATCTTGTTCTGCTTCGATACGAAATGAAGATGTGGTCAAGAATGAGAAAAACTTATCTCCTGTCTTGTTACCTAAAGACTAAGATGACACAATTGTGCCCTACCGTGTTTCAGATACAAAAGCTCTTCTCTAAGGAAATTGATTCAGATATTAGACAGCATAGATGATATATTGAGTCTACTTTTATATGTTGTTCGGGAGTATTGCATACAGATGAGTGTATTAGAGTTTGAGAATGAAGTAGAAGATGATTATGGCTATGTTGATTTAAGCTATACTAACGACAATTAACCGAACGGAACCGAAGATGATTATGGCTATACTTTTCGGTTTTTGGTTCTGGTTCCGTTCCTTAGGTGGAACCGATCGCCCAAATGTGAAAATTGATTGGTTATCGGTTCGATTGGAACTGAACCAATCTGTTATCTGTTTTTTTAAAAACCAAAATTATACCGAATTATACCAAATCGAAAAATTGAACTATCCGAATTTATCTGAATTTATCCGAATTTAACTGAATTTAACCGAAATTTAAACAACCAAAAACTTCGATTAGTTTCGGTAGGAAAAAATATCCGATCCGAACCGAATTTTACTTCGGTTCTTTTCGATAGAATTTCCTAAACCCGAACTATCCAAACTAACCGAAGTCCCAGGCCTAGAGAAATCTTTCATCTATTTTTATGTTTTGGTGCCCTAAAAAGTGAGATTTGTTAATATGAATGCTCTTTCTCTATTTGCTAATCTTTCCCACGAGTTTGGTAAAGTTGAATACAAAACAGGTTTTATTTTGCAATTTTTCTTCTAACAACAATCAGAAACGAGTCTTGATCAAAAAGATAATTATTTTATTGTTACCGTTAATTAAACAAACTACTCATTTCCCCCACAGAAGAAAAAAGAAAAAAAAACATTGCAGATAAATGGGGGACAACAAATATAAAGCCATTACGATGAAAATTGTGTAAATTTTTTTCATTTACACCATGAGACCCTGAGGAGGAGCAGCAGCAGGAGCCTTTGGTTTCGGTTTGTCGACAACAATGGCCTGAGTGGTCAGCACCATTCCGGCGACCGAAGCAGCGTTCTGAAGCGCACATCTCGTCACTTTAGCTGGATCAATCACTCCGGCTTCCAACAGATTCTCATAGGTATCGGTCATCGCGTTGTACCCGAGCTCCCACTCGCTGTACATGATCTTCTCCACGACTACTTCTCCTTCGATCCCAGCGTTCTGCGCGATAAGTGCAGCTGGTGCCACCAATGCCTGTATTCACAAACATAAAACTCTCATAGGTTGAGCATAAGAACCGAACCAAACCAAAAAAACCAAATGTTAAAGACTTTAGAAGCTTACCTTCTGTACTATATCAGCTCCCAAACGTTCATCAGCATCCTCCAGCTTCTCCTTGATGGCAGGAATAACAGTGGAGAGATGCACCAAAGTAGCACCACCACCGGGGACTATACCTTCTTCGATTGCAGCGAAAGTAGCGTTCTTTGCGTCCTCGATACGAAGCTTACGGTCCTCGAGCTCGGTTTCTGTTGCTGCTCCGACTTTAATGACGGCGACACCTCCAGAGAGTTTTGCGATTCTCTCGGCGAGCTTCTCTGAGTCGTACACAGAATCCGTCTCGAAGAGCTCCTTCTTCAGCTGGGAGATACGAGCTTGTAGCTCGTCCTTGGAAGCTGCGTCTGCGATAAGCGTAGTCGAATCTTTGCTGATCGTGACTTTCCTGGCGATACCCAATTGCTCTATGGTTGTGTTTTCGACCAGCAAGCCCATGTCAAGGGCTTGGTACTCAGCTCCTGAAGAACAATACATACGAAACGAAAGAAAGTTAGAGATCACAACAGAGAGAAAACATAAGTAAATTTTATCTGTTTTATTTACCTGTCAAGATTGCGATATCCTGAAGCATAGCTTTTCTTCTTTCTCCAAAACCTGGAGCTTTAACGGCGACAACATTGAGGACACCACGGAGCTTGTTCACTACAAGGGTCGCTAAGGCCTCGCCGGTAACATCCTCTGCGATGATCAGCAACGGAGCTCGAAGCTGAGTGGTCTTCTCCAAAATGGGGATGATGTCTTTGATTGCAGTGATCTTCTGATCAGTGATCAGCACACGCGCGTTCTCAAACTCGACAAGTAGTTTCTCAGGGTTTGTAACTAACTGAGGCGAGATGTAACCTCTGTCAATCTGTAATTCAATGTAGAAGAAACCAAGTTTAGCCATTGGCAAAATCAAATTGGAGTTGAATTGTTATTAAAAGACAAAGACTCATACCTCCATTCCTTCTTCAACTTCGACCGTGGTCTCGAACGAGGACGAAGATTCAATGGACAAAACACCATCAGGTCCAACTTTGTCAATTGCATCAGCAATCATTGTTCCCACAAGCTCATCATTTCCAGCGGAGATAGTAGCCACGGCTGAATATATAAAGCGCGATATCATGAAACGGATTCGATTAGTAGTAATTAGCAATCAACATTGAATCACAAGGAAGGTCACTGAGGAAAAAAGTTAGTACCTTTGATGTCATTGCGACCTTTGACAGGTCTAGCTCTCTTCTCAAGCTCTTCGATCAAACCTTGAACAGTCTTATCGATTCCCCTCTTGAGCGAAACGGGATTCGCACCAGAAGTGACACTCAATAGTCCGTGCTTGATTATTTCACGAGCAAGGATAGACGCAGTGGTTGTCCCATCACCAGCCGAGTCATTGGTCTTACTCGCAACCTTTCACACAACAACAAGAAACGCACCAAATCAATCACCACCATTGACAGAAACAACAACAAAGGTAAAGCTCTCACACACTAACCTCACGGATAAGCGCTGCACCAGCATTCTCCATAGCATCAGGTAACTCAATAGCCCTAGCGATGGTGACACCATCATTCACCACCTTAGGACTTCCAAATTCATCCAGCACAACATTCCTCCCTTAGAGAACATCAAATTGAAAAAAACACCAAGATAAGTCAAAAGAGAGATCAAATTTGCACACACACACACATTGAGATTGTGGAAGTGAAGAGCTGGTAATAATACCTCTAGGTCCAAGAGTGAGACCAACAGCATCAGCGAGCTTGTCGATACCAGCTTGAAGAGCAGCTCTTGAGCTCTGGTCGAAAGCGATTTCCTTGACATTTGCTCTAACACTGAAACGTCTGTTTGCCTTCCTGTAGCTTACTCTTTGACCTTTCTGCTGATTTCCACCACTCAGCTTTCCCTGCACCCACCACAAGATAAGAATATCCGTCAAAACCAGATTCACTCTCAAATCGATTTCTTCAATTTTCCCCAGAAGAAAGTAACCATTTTTCCACCAAACCCAGAAAACACTAAAGCATAAATACAATCTGAATTGAGAAAGTCACCATTTTTCCACCAAACCCAGAAACCACTAAAGCATAAATACAATCTGAATTGAGAAAGTAACCAACTTTTCACAAACCCAGAAACCACTAAGGCAATAGAACTAGAACGAAGTAAAGCTCAAATCCAAAGGGAAGTATCAAAGCAAAGTGATGGAAGACAAAACGGAAATGGCTGATATAAGACAAAACCCTTCACCTGTCGTGAAGAGCAGAGTACGGAGGCGGAAGAGAGAGCGTTTGCGGACGCCATTTTTGCAGACAGGAGCAAACGAGAATGTTCTGGGATTCGTGTGGATAAGGAAATGGTTATACTCTAAAAACGAAAGTGAGGGTAGAGAAGGTTAGGGTTTATTAGATAAAATGGAGAGTAGCTGAGAAAAGGATCCAGAAGATTCTTTGCATTTCGTAAAGATGAACCGTTGATCTGAAAAAAAGGCTTCACCTACTCTTTATTTTATTTTCCGTTAAGGCCTGTTTGTTTCAACTGTTTATGGCCCAAAACGCAACACAGCCCTTAAAAACTATATATATCTTTTTAATTTTATTATTAAACTATAAATTTTTGGATGTATTGACTAATTAAGATATAAATGCTATATAAATATTTAAATTTTTTTATTTCTAAAAAATAAATAGATATCGATATAAGTTATATTAAAAAAAAGGAAATTTATAAATTTTCACCAATTAAAGCAATTAGTTTTGGCAATAATGTGAAGAATGGACTAAAGAAACTATTATATAAAAAGATTCAACAGTTGACATGACTTTACAAACTAAACAGCTATTACGAAAAGTATTTTTGGACATTAAATTCCATTTGTCAAAAATATTCTGGGTTTCAAGATGTACGTGGGGGCATAACAGCAATTATGAGTGGGGTATCAATTTAAGACCTTAATAATTTGCATTAATCGAATAAATTTTAGTGGTGGTAACAAGTGGATCCGCCGGAAACCATACAAAAATGGAAAACAGAGAAACAAAAAAACATGATACAGTTATGTCGGGCCTAAGAGAAATGTATTTGCCAATTAATGTTATGTGTAGTTTTTAGGTGAGAAACAAAGAAAAAGATAATGATATTTTTTTTGAAAGAAAAAAGAAAGTGTTATCCTAAGAAACCTTGAATTCTTGAAATAGAGAAACATTATCTTTCTCTAAGAAAGTGTTTCAAGAATTCAAAACAGTCCTAAGAAATAGAAAATTCTTGAATTCTTGAAATACATACATTATTATCACTTCACAAAAGACCACCGGATGCGGGTGGGCTAGGGATTTAAGGCTGGTGTTGGTATTAGTTCTAAAGCTTCGGCATCCCTAGTTTGAGCACCGGTGGAAGGGTCGTTTTACGCCATAAAAAAAGTATTAGCAACGGCTGGATCCGGACCTAGGGGGAGTAGGGTCTCAGTCCTAAGAGCATCTCCAATGGGGGTTCTTAACATGAAGTTCTTAGAGAAAAAACTAAAAAAATAATTCAAAACTAAATAAAATGTTAAGAACCGGTTCTTAAAAGAGAATTTTTAGAATTGTTAAGAACCCCATACGTGTCAGTTTGTGATTGGTCGGTTCATTTTAACAAAAAAAAAAATTAAAAATTCACAAAATTTTAAAACTTCACAAAAATTAAAATTTCACAAAACTTCACAAAAATTAAAACTTCACAAAACTTCACAAAATTAAAACTTCACAAAATTTATGAAATGCAATAATTTTTAAGTTATATAAAATATAAAATGTTTAATAATTTAAACAAAATAAATTCTACTTAAAATATTATAATTTTATTTTTATTTTTAAGAACCTCAAGTGGGGTTCTACCATTGGAGTCATACAATTTTAATTACTTTTAAAGAGATTATTAACTTAAACATTTTCAAAATTTATAATTAAAATAATGTTAAGAACTCTGTTAAGAACCCCATGAGAGGTTTTTAGTATTGGAAATGGTCTAAGCTCCTAGTGAACAAAAAAAAAAATTATCACCTCACAAAGAGGAAAACGTCGAAACGAGCATCGGGGATCGAAATGACAGAATCAAAGAAGTTTAATGCATGCAAAATAAGCTTAGAGTGTGAAATTAAACTCCAAACATTGTATAAAAGGAAGACGAAGACCAAAAAAGGGATCATCTTCTTCCTAAAGCAAAAAAAACCAAACAAATACACTTTTGTAATCAAATTTTTTTTATTCCTTTAATTATCAAATAAAGGATAGTAGGATACATTTTTTCTAATTGTTCTGCATTTAATTTAGTACATCATTCTATATTTTTGAAACTAAATTTTTTAAAAAACTTAGTCCCAATCTTATTACTTTATTCTATTTCTATTATGAACCGGATCTTGTATCCACATCCATAAAACTTAGATAGATGGTATGGTTTATGCACTAAGAGTGAATAAATGTTAGGAGACATGACTTAGGAGGTTATTGGGAGATGAATTTTAAAGAATTTTTAAAATTTTGAGATTTCATCATTATAGGTTTATAGATTCTTAAAATCTTAATAGAATTCATTGTTATTGGTTTAAAGATTTTAAAATTCCATCCAAAATCCTTTGAGCTTGATTGGTTCTCCCGCTAACATCCGCAAACGCAGCTTTTGCGGGTGGTAGCGGTTGTTGGCATTTGACAACAATCACTCAAAACGTTTTTGTCCCTCAAAATCAAAAGCTACTTCTAGCTAACGTTTGCGGTTGTGGGCGATTGCGGATGGATAATTAAAAAAAATTAAAAATTAAAAAAACACAAAATTTATTTAAAATTAAGATATATATAATATTTTTATAGAAAAATAAAATTTAAATATTATATTTAAAAATAAATAAATAAATTTGACACTTTTTAACTAATATTCATTAACAATCTTTCATAATTTTATATGTATAAGATCTATAAACTCTAATTATTTTGATAAATTTTCTTTCCATCACTAATATATACATATATATATATATATCTAACAACTAAAATTCTTTTCATCCAATATCTCCATAATTTATCTATAGAAATCATAACTTTCATCCAAACTAAAAAAAATAAGAAATAAAAATAAGTATTATACACATACTATTTTTATATTTTTTTATAATTAATTAATAATTTTATAGTTTATAATATGGTTTTTGATGTTTTTTATAGTTATAAAATATGCTTATATTGTTAATTTGTTATTTAATCGCTATTGCGCCCACAAGTTAACCAGTCGTAAATATCCCGCAAACGCACCCGTTTCCAACCGCTATGCCAGTCGTACAAACTGCTTAAGAACGTTGTTAACCGCAATCGTCCGATGCCGCAAACTCCTGCAACCGCAACCGCAACCGCTGCGTTTAAACCAATCAACCTCTTGTTATTCAAAAAATTTGATTTTTAAAGATTTTATGATTCTATTAAAATCTTGTGTTATTGGGACAAAGATTTTAAACATTTAACTCATAAAACAAGATTTAACAAGACTTTCAAAATACTATCTATATGACTTAGATACTCAAAATCATTATAACAAAAATATTTTGATAGATTCTTTAAATATACAAACCCTTTCCAAATCTAACAAATTCTTTTACAAATTTAACAAATCTTTCAGCTCTTAAAATCAATCAAATTTTTATAACTGCATTTCCCAATAACCCCTTTAGACTCGGGTGAGGAAGCCAATTAGCCAAACCACTACAATAACTGTCGCAAATGACCACTAACTAGTAACTACTATCTCTGTAATTTAATTTGGAAAAAAAAACCATCTTTAATTTTATTGAGTGAGACAGTGAATAATTAAATGTTTCAATTGAGACAATGCAGTCTGAAATAACTGTCGCAAAAATGACCACTAACTACCATCTTTAATTTTATTGAGTGAGACAATGAATAGAATAATTAAAGGGAGTCTTGCAAAACTAAAGCCTTTGATCTCATATATATGTTAAAATAATATTTTTCCATAATAATAAGTTAAGAAACTAATGCTTTAGGACCATTTTACCATTTATGGCAATAAGGTTAACGTCAATTGTGTTACTTGATTCGAGGTGACATCTATTGAGACAGTAACACTTTACTTATTAATATATACAAATTGGGTGTAAGGTAATTTTTTTTATGACATTTACGTTGTTAAAATTATTTCCTGATTTGTTATGACATTTATGTTAACATAATATATGGAGGCCAGTTTTTTAAAAATATTACTGAATTTGATTTAAATGTTTAGTAAGATTTAATGGTTTCGGTAGTAATATAATCTGTCAACGAGTAACAATATAGACATGTTATAATTACCAGAAATTTAGTAAAATTTATAGACACATACATTAATATTCTAAATCAACCCATATGGAAAATTCGAAATTCTAAACCCTAAACCCCCTCTTAAAGATTGATGAACCCAAACTAATTATAACTTAATCGTAAACTCCAAACCCCAAACCCTAAACCATAAAATCTAAACCCTAAACCTCCTCTTAAGGATTGGTGAACTCAAACTTCATAATAAAACTAAATTATGAAATATATACATACATATGTGTGTATCTTCTTCTTCAAAAATAAAAACCCAGATTTTTTTTGTTGGTTTATTCAAAACCCACACTAAATTAGCTTTTAAGAATCCCAAATAGCAAACAAAAATAAATCTCAACGGGATTGGAAGTAAAAGAAAAAAAAAAAAATCTCTAACTCTTTCTTCATCTCCTTCGTGGTTTCATCAAATTGAAAAATTTGATTTTCTTAGCTTTCACTTTCATGGAACGTAGAGAGATAGATAAGAAAGAGAAAATAGAAAGAAAAGAGAGAGAGTGAGTGCGTGAGAGAGATGTGTCAGAAAGAAAATCTCGTCCAATTGCCATTATCACTTAAACGGAGGAGTAATACGTCAAAACACAAGGCAAAAGGGGTAGTTTCTTAACAACTTTTCGGAAGGCGTTAGATTAACATATTTTAGATAGATTCGGCGTTAGATTTCCAATTGACTCATAATTAAATGGTTTAACTGACACAATGTTCATAAATCCAATTTGTATGATAAATTTGTAGATTTGATATATCTTGTGTTAATAATATCTATTATGCTAGTTTAAACCTCGTTCCAAACAGAAATTCGGTACTTCATAATCACTATCTGTAGATTTGATACAAAATATTTTTTCTAATCAAATTAACTTGTATATTAGTATACATTTGATGCTACCAATATCCTTGAGAGTATCTTAAGCATAGAGTGCAAAGTCTCCAGTAAATTATCCCCTTTGGTATATATATCATAGAATTTGAATCTGAAATCCACATATAAAAGAGATGCGAATCCCTAGAAACGTATGCCATGTGTTATTTGAAGATGAACAGGGCAACATATGTTATATTTTCTTATATATTTAACTTTTTGTATCTATTTTATATACATGTTAAATGATGAAAATGGGACTTTTGTTATAAATGCATTCCTTTCCGGTCGCATGTGATCACACTCTCATCATTAGCCCCACTTACAACAACCCCTTAAACACCCCTCCAGGCTCCACCAAACCATCTCTATGTAGATGAAATTTCATACGTAGCAAGTATATAACCTAGACCATAATTTTCACAAAGAAAAGTAGTAAGTATTTGGTTTTCTATTTCCTTTTGCCTTATGGTCACCACATTTATTATTTTACTTCGAACTTTGAACCTAGTACGACATATATATACCGTATTCGGTTGACCATCAAGGCATCAAGCCAATCAATTCAAGCCGCCGTACTATATAGGCTTTTGCATGCATGATGTTTCAGAAATTCAAGGCTTTATACACTATATATCTTATTTTTCACGGATTATATATTATTATAGAAGCAAAACAAATAAGTACCAAGTGTTTTTTTTTTTTTTTTTTGAAAAGATTTGAAACCAGGTTATTTAACGGTTTTGATTATTTGACAGAAGTAGTGACAAATACTTAAAATGAACATCTTTAAAAAGTTGTAAAAAAAAAAGGGAACATCTTCTTTTTTTAACATCTAAAATAAACATACTTGTTTTTTAGCCGTTTTCTTAATACAAGGCAAAACAAAAACATAATTTTCTTTAGAAAATATTATTTAACTAGCCTTGTTAAGAGAGTGAGGCACAAAACATGGATGTGTGAGTTTCTTGTCATCATCTCACTTCTATTTCATATTTTGATTTTATACTTCAACTATTTACATACGTCCATAACAATTTCTCTCCAAATCAGTTGAGAAATTAGATGCACTCCCACGAAAAGCACTTCTTATTTTTGTTCCTTTTATTTTTTTCCCTTCAATTAAATATGGTAGAAGAAAAATAATAATTTAAATATTTATTTTTAATGGGATATAAATATCAAATATTCCCATGATATCCGGGGATTTCATATATTTATGTAATGGGAAATGAAAGTCACATGCGTATTTTTAATTATCAGATCGGCTACTTATATTGTCTTCTTGTGGTTGTATCAAAATTTATGGATGATAAGATAATAAATATAGTGGATGATGTATATGATAGTGATGTTGGAATATAGCACATATGTGTGTACATATACACACCCACTCACATTGTCTTAGTTTCCCACAATCGATGGGTTGGTGTTTGAGGCGGGTTTCGATTTCCGAAAGTTGTTTCCGAAAGTTGAATATAGTAAAATCTCTATAAATTAATAATATTGAGATTTCAAAAATTTATTAATTTATAAAATTATTAATTAATCGATAAATTAATAATTATTAATTAATCGATAAATTAATAAAATATTAATTTATATAGACGGTTCGAATTTTTAATGTTCATCAAAATACAAAAAAAAAGTTTTCAACAATGTAAAATTCATTCAAAAAATATCATATCAATAAATTTGGAAGAAAAATCGAGCAAAATTTATAAACTTAAAACAACAATATAATCACAATTTACTATATTACATTATTATTTATATATCTAAATGTATAATTATTAATTTATCTAATTATTGGGACCATATTTTTACATAAGAGTTTTAAAAAAACTATTATCTTATTATCTTATTGAAATTTGTCAATTTTTACACTGGCCCGACTCGGGACCAACAAAATTTATTAATTTATAATGATTATTAATTTATCGAGTATCTACTCTCTCTCGATTAGTATTTCTTTGATACCTAAACCAAATTTTTTATTACTTTTTAATTTTGTCTACCTGAAACTCACTAAATATAAAAATTATACAAAAGGAATTATATAAGCTAGGTAGGTCTACGTGGTCATCGTCATAGGTGGATCATTTTTGGACATATATATAAAGATATTAAAATGGATTAGTCCGCTTTATTATTCCGGTTTGTGGAGGATTAATTGTCGGTGATATATCCAATTTTTGGATTTCAAGTTTTAGTTGGCATTCTTATTTACAATTAGAATCCTACTAAACATAGTTCTTCATATGTTTTGACTCCTCGGCTAAAAGCATGATCCTCTTTGGCTTATGGTATTAAAAGTTTAGACACAGTTCTGCTTATACGGCGTGTCACATTTGCTAGAGGCGTAGCAAAATCATCGTGAAAATAATAACATTTTAATGTTTGTTAGTGTTTTTGGTTAGCTAGATTCGTATTTAGGTAACCTCTACTTCTGAGCTAGTAATTAAAATTTTGGCTATTGGAATCCATAAATTGGAGATATTGTATATTCCTACCGTTTCATAAAGAGTGTCGTTTTAGGATTTTATTTTTGTTTTACAAAAAGTGTCGTTTTACATTTTCAATGCAAAATTTTAAATAAAAATCCAGTTTTGACCCTACTAATTTAATGTAATAATTAGAGAGGTTATTTTATTTAATGTGTAAACAAAGGGTAAAATAAAACTTTTAATAATTTTTTTAATTTTTATGAAATATGTCAAAATGATATTTTTTTTTAAACGGAGGAAGTATTGAGTTAGGAGTTTTGGAAATGATGTCAAAATGACTGTTTCTCCAATAATTCTGTAGGTGGAGAAATGCATTTTTTTGTGGGTCAAACTTGGAGAAATGCGTTTATCTTATCTTATAGTATCTTGTGATTTCTCTTATCTAATAGCTAAAAAATTAATTTATAACAATTACATTAATTATAATAAACATAGATCTTTTTAAAATGTATATTTCGTTATTAAAAACGAAACAAAAATATTTTTGTTTTCTTAAAAAAATTGATGATTGGAAAATATAAAAGATTTTTAGATTTTTAACAGACTTTTAGATTTTAAATTATTTTAAAAGTATAAGAAAATTTTAATAAAATAAAATTTTAAAAGATTATCGACCAAAAAAAATATCCCTATACTTTAATAATTTATTAATTTATCAATTAAATAACAACTTTATAAAATAATAAAATTTTGAAATTCATAAAATTAATAATTTATAAAGCTTTTACTGTATATGTTTCCCCAATGTGTCTATACTTTGCATAGGATCTTGTAATTTTGTTGATCTAATAGCTAAAAAATTGTTTATAACAATTATATTAATTATGAATAAATATTTTAATGAATATAGATCTTTTTAAAAATTTAGATTTCGTTATTAAAAACAAAATAAAAATATTTTTGTTCTCTTAAAAAATTAATGATGGGAAAATACAACAAATATTTAGATTCTTAACAGATTTTTAGATATTAAAACTTGTTTTTTTTTCCCAAGCAACGCGTAAAAATGAATTTTGTTTTGGCCGCGTAATCCTCCTCCTCTCAAATATCTGTTTTGGAAAGATCGAACCGCTTAAATTTTATTTTTTGGTATGCATGCTAAATGATGAAAAAAATATTTGGATTTTTTTTCTTTCTTGTTTTACTGAAAAAATGCTTGGCTTTGATTTAATAAGTGTGTAAATGGAATGAACTTAAAAAGCAAATGGGACTTTTGGCCCACAAACGGAATTTTTCTTATAAATAAATGCATTCCTTTTTCGGTTCACACTCTCTCATCATTAGCCCCACTTTCAATTAAGAAAACCAGTTGTAATCTGTGGGTAAGAGACACATATTGCATAACAAATATAAAAAAATTCAAACGGATGATTTATATAATTATCATTTAGAATTATGATAATCTAGTAGTATTTTCTAATCATGTTAAATACTCGTGCCAGCTTATTGTCAACTCATAAGAACTCTTAACAATAGTACAGTGTTTGGATTCTTTTAGAGTTTTTTAAAGATTGTTGAAAAAAAAATCTAATTTATTAAAATGTGATAAAATTAAATATTATATTTAAAAATGAAAATTACCAAATTTAAATTAATGTGTGTAAATTTTTGTTAGTAATCGGAATTTTTCACAATTTTAAATAGGAAAAAGGCTCAGATTTATTTACATACAGATAAATAAAAATATTGTTTTTATATAAAATACCACTAAAATAAGTTTTTTGTTCTAAAAATACTATCACTAATTTTGTTGTTCCAAAAATAACACAAATTTTAAAAATGATTTTGAAAGATTTATAATTTATAATGGCAGCTTTAAACAGAAAAGACACTGTTTATAATAAAAACACGCTCACACATGTTTACACAAGTATAAAACCTCCTCTTCCTCGTTTGACTCTCTCTCTCTCTCTCTCTCTCCATTAAACCCGGAAACAGATCATTTACGCCTCTCTCTGTTATATTTTCTTCCACGCAGGTTTCGTTCTCATGAAACCCTGAGAATTCTCACAAATCTTCGCTTCGATTTTCCTCTCCGTCAAGAAGGAAATCAAAAATCGGCGAAGAAGAAAATATGAAGAAGATTGTTTCATGGCTTCTTCTCCTGGTAATCCCTCTCTTCTCTCTCTGTTAATTTTTTTTTTAATTTTTCGATTCGTCTTCTTCTTCCACTCTTATTAATGGCGGATTGTGATTTTTCTGCATTTTGCTACATTTTGAAATCCAATTTCTCTATTCTGTGATATTTCTCTGATTTTTTTTCTTTTTTTGTTCCCATTATTTTTAAAATAATTACGAAACTGTTTTGTTTTGAATTTTGTTTCGAATTTCTCTGAAATTGTGTTTTGAATTTCCCGATGAAGAAGATTCTGTTTATTCTTGGTGGAGTCGAAGCAAAAGAATCAGCAGGATATTGTGCTATGTATGATATCTGTGGAGCAAGGAGTGATGGGAAAGTACTAAATTGCCCTTTTAACATCCCTGCAGTGAAGGTGACTTGTATTTATTGCTGAAACCTTTTTTTGACCAATTCTTGATTTTTGTTTACTAATTAAAATGAATTTTCTTTTTTTTTTATGAATCTTTTTCTCTCTCAAGCCCGATGATTTGTTATCTTCCAAGATACAAAGCTTGTGCCCAACAATCACAGGCAACGTTTGTTGCACAGAGACTCAATTTGATACATTACGTTCACAAGTTCAACAGGTAACACACAAACACCATTTTGTTTTTGAACCTCTTTGATCTTATTCATAATGATTACACACATACACATAAGAAAATGGAATTGTATTACAGCTGAATAACAAAAAAAGCTACTATAGAATTTAAAAATCATTTTTTTCAAAACGTGAAAACGGGAAAAAACTACATACCATTCAGAAGAGTTTGTCTGTTTTTCGGTTGGGCCAGGCGATTCCGTTTATTGTAGGATGTCCAGCATGCTTGAGGAACTTTCTGAATCTTTTCTGTGAACTTACTTGCTCTCCGGATCAAAGTCTGTTTATCAACGTAACTTCTACTTCAAAGGTAAAGCAAGCATCTTTTTGGAAAAAAACGATGAATAGCTTCCACATCAAGTAGCTTATATCCAAGCTGCTCTGTTTTCTGTTTGGCAGATCAAGAATAACTCGACCGTTAATGGGATCGAGTACTACATAACTGACGCTTTCGGAGCCGGGTTGTACGAATCTTGCAAGGATGTGAAGTTCGGTAGCTCAAACAGCAGGGCTCTAGACTTTCTAGGAGCCGGCGCAAAGAATTTTAAAGGTAATAATAAGCTTTATTGTGAGCTCGCTCGCGTTTGTTTTTTTATACTCACTCTTGAGCTGCGTGTTTCTTGTTTCTGTCATCAGAGTGGTTCGCTTTTATCGGCCAGAAAGCCGGTGTCAATCTGCCAGGCTCGCCGTATGGGATCAAGTTTTCGCCGGTACCGCCTGTGTCTTCTGGAATGAGAGCTATGAATGTGTCTGCTTACTCGTGCGGCGATGATACTCTCGGCTGTTCTTGCGGTGATTGTCCCTCCGCAGCTTCTTGCTCCAGTACATCGGCGCCTCCTGCTCAGAAAAGCCGTTCTTGCTCAATCAAGATTGGATCACTTGAGGTGAATTATGGATTTTATTTTTTTGTTATGATGTAATAATATATAGACAAGTCTTGCTTAACATGTTCCATGGTTTGTTTTAATCATGCTTAGGCCAAATGTGTTGATTTCGTGCTAGCCATTTTGTATATCGTCTTGGTTTCGCTGTTTCTTGGAGGCGGTTTGCTTCACCGGATAAAGGGTAAGAAGAAGAGCTCCCAAATGAGACCTTTGTCTGAAGCTAACGGAGATCGAAACGCCGTTAACCCGCAGAAACCGGACACTATTCATGCTCAGGTATTTTGCTGTTTACACTTGCAGCACTGTAACATTATAAGTTTTGGGATGCTCATTTGCTTCTGTTATGTTTCTCTCTCAGATGCTACAAAACACTCCACAGAGAAACTGGGCTCAGCTGTCGACAGTACAAGGATACATGGCCGATTTTTACAGGTTTCTTGACATTGATACATTTTTTGCTGCTTAGCTTCAAGATTAGTGGTTATTGACTTTGCTAATCTGTTTCCAGGAAGTATGGGATTTGGGTAGCTAGACACCCAACTCTCGTTCTGTGTTTGTCAGTCTCTGTAGTTCTTCTACTTTGTGTTGGTCTGATCCGGTTTAAAGTCGAGACACGGCCTGATAAGGTAGCGGTTTTTAATTCTTTCTTATTGCTTTCACAAGCTATGCTATATGCAACTTGCTTAACCCGTTGTCTTACTGTACGTTGCAGCTATGGGTAGTACCAGGGAGCAGAGCTGCTGAAGAGAAACAATTCTTTGACACCCATCTTGCTCCTTTCTACAGAATTGAACAGGTTTCACATTTCTATCAACTTGTCTCTCTGTTACTATATGTAAAGATTTAAACTTTTCACATTGTTATGGACATTTCTGCAGCTAATAATAGCAACGGTTCCGAAATCTCCTCACGAGAAGGCTCCGGGAATTCTGACAGATGACAATATTAAGTTGCTTTTTGACATACAGAAGAAGGTATCTGCTTTCTCGTTTTTAACTGTTTTTAATCCCATTCCACATAATGATTTCATGTAACAAGTTCTTGTATATGGTAAGGTTGATGGACTTCGGGCAAATCACTCTGGTTCGATGGTTTCTCTGACAGACATTTGCATGAAACCACTTGGAGAGGATTGTGCCACACAGAGTGTTCTGCAGGTTGCAACTCCTTTTCCCTTTTTTTTATAGTATCTTGAGTTTGGCTTTACTAGTCCTTAACGTATCCCGGTTGATTTTCTTGCTTATGGAGGCAGTATTTCAAGATGAAACCAGAAAATTACGATGACTTTGGAGGCGTCGATCATGTTAACTATTGCTTTGAGGTACCTTGTGAGAATCATACATGCATTCAATATGTTTTTGTTCCATTTTAATAACTCTGTCTTTAATCAAAAGCTCACCATTTTTTCTTCAGCATTTCACCTCGACAGAGTCATGTTTGAGTGCGTTTAAGGGTCCTCTTGATCCAACAACTGCACTGGGAGGTTTCTCAGGGAACAGTTTTAGCGAGGTAAGATTCTTCAGTTTGTTAAGAGTGATTACATAAGAGTGGGTCGATTTCTACGAGTAATTCTTTAATTGACATGCTTGAGATAAGACAGGCTTCTGCTTTCATTGTGACTTATCCTGTGGACAATGCTGTTGACAACGAAGGTAACAAAACTGAGAAAGCTGTGGCATGGGAGAAAGCCTTTATCCAGCTTGCCAAGGTTGGGAAACAAATGAAATATCATTGTTTTTGTGACGTTCTTGTTCCTTTAATTTACGCAAGTACTGTTTATGTGACAGGATGAATTGTTGCCAATGGTTAAATCGAAAAGCTTAACTCTGTCGTTCTCTTCGGAAAGTTCTATTGAAGAAGAGCTGAAAAGAGAAAGCACGGCAGATGTCATAACTATAGCCGTGAGTTTCCTTATTTTTGTTACCTTCAAGATTCATCTTTTGCTTCTAATTCTGTTTCTTAATTTTGCTTCAGATAAGTTATCTTGTCATGTTTGCATATATATCACTCACACTTGGGGATGCACCTCGCTTGAATTCCTTTTACATTACATCCAAGGTATGATAATGATTCATGGTTATAATCTCTGAATATACAGTGTTGTTACTAACCTTCTTCATTTCAGGTCTTGCTTGGTCTTTCTGGTGTTCTTCTTGTCATGCTGTCTGTCCTCGGCTCCGTAGGATTCTTCAGTGCCGTCGGGATGAAATCGACTCTAATCATAATGGAAGTTATACCTTTTCTTGTTTTGGCTGTAAGTCGTGGCTAGTTCTCTAATATTGCCTGCGCGTACGACGTTCTTGAACTTGTTCTTTACTATCTACATGAACATATCAATCGACAGGTCGGTGTTGATAACATGTGCATACTGGTTCATGCTGTCAAGAGGCAAGAGCAAGAGCTGACTTTGGAAAGACGAGTAAGCAATGCACTTATGGAAGTTGGTCCATCGATCACTCTTGCGAGTCTAGCCGAGATTTTAGCTTTTGCTGTTGGCGCTTTCATTAAAATGCCCGCCGTTCGAGTGTTCTCCATGTTTGCTGGTCAGTAAAATCTTTTCAGCATTTCAGCTTTGAATTGCTTTTCTTTATCTTCCTTATGGTTTCTTAACGATTCTATGCGTTCTTGGTTTGTAGCATTGGCTGTTCTCTTGGACTTCGTTCTTCAGGTTACTGCTTTTGTTGCCTTGATAGTTTTCGACTTCCAACGGACAGAGGATAAGCGTGTCGATTGCTTCCCGTGTATTAAGACACCGCGATCACCAGGTATTGCTGACAAAGGTAAATACCACTTTTGGAGAAAATCAGATTTTTCTCATTGGAGTTGTCTTGTATCATCACTTCAGGGGTTGGTGAGAAGAAAGCTGGCCTTTTGACTCGATATATGAAGGTATGTCACAAATCAACTTCATACCTTAGGATATGATTTTTCAATCTATGAAAGTTATTTTGAAATTTCTACACTTTCAGGAAGTCCATGCACCCATACTCAACCATTGGGCAGTCAAGATATTGGTTATTGCCTTCTTCTTTGGTTTAGCAATGGTTGGAATTGTGAGTTGATACATTTTCTGATCTCTTAAGAGAAATTTTTTTATAGTTTTTTCATTAGCAGTTGAATACGATCATCTCTAATATATTGTGTGTTTGTGGACCATGTAGGCATTGTCCACTCGGATTGAGCCTGGTTTGGAGCAACAGATTGTTCTTCCTCAGGACTCGTATCTTCAGGTTCTTACATTGATCTTGCCGATTGTAAAAGTAACCGAATCTAGGGTAATCTAACAAGTGCACTTCTTTTTCCATTTAGGGTTACTTCAACAATATTTCTACCTATCTTCGAATCGGTCCACCTCTGTACTTTGTTCTGAAGAATTATAACTACAGGTATGTATATCACGTTCTTGTTTTTGTTTGTTTGTTGCTGTAAGAGTTTGGCAGATATAGCTTGGTCCAACTTGTTATTAAAACTCAGTTTTGCCTCATGTCTCAGCTCAGAATCAAGACAGACAAATCAACTTTGTTCCATTAACAAGTGTAATTCTAATTCTCTTTTAAACGAGGTACATAGCTCGTCTGCACTTCTTTTTAGTTCTCCTCGTAATACAATTTGTTTTGCTGTCTTTGTACCATGTACTAAAAAGTCCATTGCAGATTATGTTTTCTCGTACATTGGAGATAGTATCTTTATCCACATTTCACACATTTTTCAATTCTTGTCCATAGATTGCAAGGGCTTCTCTGACTCCAGAGCTAAGCTACATTGCTAAGCCAGCTGCTTCGTGGCTCGATGACTTTCTCGTGTGGTTATCTCCCGAGGCGTTTGGCTGTTGCCGGAAGTTTACAAATGGTACCTTTTGTCCTCCTGATGACCAGGTATATATGCTTCACTGTTGAGCTTTTAGAGTTCATATACTTTAGATTTAGTCGTCCCATATACATCTACGCACATTGTTGGAGTTTGAATGATGAGTGATGGCTAATTCCCTTGAACTTGTGTTGCATTTCTAGCCTCCTTGTTGCCCTCCTGATCAAGGAAGCTGTGGTCTAAGTGAAGTATGCAAAGATTGCACCACGGTAATGATCTAATCGAATTAATTACCGTTGTCATTGCTACATCTGTAATGACGATTTGTGTAAATTTTTGTTTTTGTTTGTGGTTGTCCAGTGCTTTCGTCATGCAGATTTAAGTAGTGACCGACCATCCACGATCCAGTTCAAAGAGAAACTTCCTTGGTTCCTCGACGCGCTTCCTTCGGCTGATTGTGCTAAAGGTGGCCATGGTGCTTACTCTAGTAGTGTTGATTTGCAAGGTTTTCACACTGTCCCCTCTTTCTTTTCTTAATCAAAATTTTCTCAGTCATCAATTCTGTCATTGTATTGATACACTCTTTTTCTTATTATCAGGATATGAAAATGGTATCATTCAAGCTTCATCGTTCCGCACTTATCACACACCCCTTAACAAGCAGGTACTTTCCTATCTCATAATATGCCACGTTTGATATAAGTCTCTGTTATCGTATAAGTTTATACTGTAAGTTTTGTTTTTCAGGCTGACTTTGTTAATTCAATGAGAGCTGCTCAAGAGTTTAGCTCAAAAGTTTCACGTTCCTTAAAGGTAAAAAAGTAATACTGATTGATTCAAGTCGCATGCTTTACATATTTTGGTATCTTCTTGATCAAAAGAAGTTCAAAGAAAGTATCCACTTTTCGATATATCTCGATAATGAATCTGCTTAAACAAACTTGTCTCTGCCAGAGTTTCTTCTTAGTGAACTTTAATGACTGAACTTGTGATTTATTCTCTTTCTTTCAGATGGAGATATATCCATATTCAGTGTTTTACATGTTCTTTGAGCAATATCTTGACATATGGAAAACTGCATTAATCAACCTCTCCATAGCCATCGGTTCGTAAATCTTCCAATACCATATCTTAAGCTTGATTTTACATTTTCTGACTTCACATATGAAATGACTTTGAATGTTCCATCATTTTACAGCTGCCGTCTTCGCTGTTTGTTTAATCATCACATGCAGGTATCACTGTTAAAGCTCATATTCCACAATGAAATTTACTCTTCGTCTCCAAAATCTAATTCTCCAGATCTTTTTTTCCTCTGTCTGCTTTACTAACTCAGCTTTTGGAGCTCTGCAATTATCTTGTTGGTGATTGCAATGATCATTATTGATCTCCTGGTAAAATTCACTCTCATTGTTTACTTATGATATAAAACCGATAACTCGAATTTCATACACTCGTGTTACTGATGTTATATTACTCTTATGAACATTTGAAACATGTTAGGGAGTCATGGCAATCTTTCATATCCAGCTAAACGCGCTATCGGTTGTGAATCTAATCATGTCCGTGGGCATAGCGGTTGAGTTTTGTGTACACATAACACACGCTTTCTCGGTCAGCCTCGCCTCTCTTGTCTGTATAGCAGTATTCACAACATGCTATATAAGTTTTTTTTTATCTTGACAATACTTTAATAAATGCTCAGATAAGCTCCGGAGATAGAAACCAACGGATGAAAGAGGCGCTCGGTGGGATGGGAGCTTCAGTTTTCAGGTATTGTGGTCTCTCTTCAACAGATTATGAACCAAAGTCCTAAGTTAACAAATGTTCTTGATATTGAAGTATTCTAATACTACTATGTGCAGTGGAATTACATTGACGAAGCTAGTTGGAGTGATTGTTCTTGGCTTCTCAAGATCGGAAGTGTTTGTGGTATGTGCTTTGTGATCTCTCTTGTAGTCTTTTTTTTTGTTTTCTTCTCATATTTGGCCTCTGAATTTGTTTTTTCCATTTTGTATAGGTCTACTACTTCAAGATGTATTTGGCATTAGTCCTCCTCGGTTTCTTGCACGGCCTTGTGTTCTTACCGGTAAGTTATGATCATTCATTCAAACATTCTTTCATGTTAGATTTGTTGTTGTTGTTGTGACATGAGAGAGGATTGTTGGTTTGATTGGATTGTGAAGGTGTTCTTGAGCATGTTTGGTCCAGCTCCAAGACACGTAGAAGGGGAAAGGCAAGATCATCGACCTTCGGTGTCATCGCTGCCGTAGCTGAATTAGGTTTTTTGTTTTTTTTTTTTAATTAAAAAGGTTTTTGTTTTTAACGTTTTACATCCATTTGTAAATGGTTAAAAAATTGTTTCACCCATAGGCCACAAGGAAAGAAAGGTAACCCAAGAAGAAAAGAATCACATCAAATGTGGAAAATTTGCAAACAAAAAGGCAAAAAAAAAAAAAAAAAAAAAAACAAACGAGATGTACATATTATATAACCTAACGTATCATAATGGTGCAAATAAGTGATTATGACAAACATGGAGAGGCTGAGAAGACACCTAAGTGAAACGGGGATTTGCCAAATATGCAGGGAAGGAGAAGAATCGATAATACATGTTCTCCAAGATTGTCCCGCAATGGGGGTATCTGGAACCGGATTGTTCCAATGAGTAAACGCCAAAGGTTCTTTGAAGCAACGTTAATAGAGTAGATCTATGAGAATTTGGGGGACAACTCGGCGAATGTAGGATGTTCTTGGTCCACGCTTTTTGCAGTGGCTCTATGGTGGGGCTGGAATTGGAGGTGTGGAAATATTTTCTGGACAAATGGGAAATGTCGTGACAGGGTGAGATTCATTAAAGATCTTGCCAAGGAAGTAACCACGGCACATGAGTGCGTGAGAGGTCGGATACATGCGTCAGCGACGGTGGAGAGACAGATAACATGGATCCCGCCGATGGTAGGATGGGTCAAGCTCAACACGGATGGTGCTTCTCACGGAAATCCGGGACTGGCAACAGCTGGGGGAGCCTTGCGGGATGGAGAGGGAAACTGGTGTGGGGAATTTGCTCTTAATATCAGAATATGTTCGGCACCGCTAGCCGAGCTATGGGGAGTATTACGGCTTGTACATGGCCTGGGACAAGCGAATCACTCGATTGGAACTTGAAGTTGACTCGGCCATAGTTGTGGGTTTTTTTACAGAAGGGATCAGCGAGGCTCATCCACTGTCCTTCCTGGTACGTCTGTGCCATGGCTTTTTATCTAGAGACTGAATTGTCCGAGTCTCTCATGTGTATAGGGAGGCTAACCGCCTTGCGGACGGTTTAGCAAACTATGCTTTCTCTCTTCATTTAGGTATTACTTTTTTAGAGTCTCCACCTGAGAATGTTTTTTCGATTGTTATGGACGATGTGAACGGGGTGACAATAGCACGGAATGTGCGTTTGTAGGTTTTTTTTTTATGAGTTATGAATAAATTGAGGGAGACATTGTCTCCTTCCTCCGACCAAAAAAAAAAAAATGGTGCAAATAACTCAGACCCGTAATTGAATTAGAGGAGAAGAAGAAGAAACACTAACCTCCTCTTTGGGGAAGAAGAATACTCAAAAACTAAAGGGACTTAGAAACAGAATCCTTAACTTTAGGCGAAATATGGAGTAAGACTTTGGTTGATTTGTTACGATGTTTGTATTTTGTAGTGTGATTTTTAACAAGAAATTTTGTTTTTCCAAAATTGAAAGTTCAATTCAAGATTATAATGGATAAACCTGAGAAGTCTTCAAGTTCTCAAATATTAGCATTCTCAAAAAGTTCTTGATTTTCAAGTTCGGTCATGTGTTTATGCTTCAGAAGAAAAAAGATTTCGATTTCTGTATTGACGCATAACAACAAAGGAATATGATTTACTAGGAGAAGGTCCGTGCGTTGCACGGATTTGTGATAATTTTAATGTTTAATTTTTAAATTTTATTTTATAAAATTTATTAGTAAAAATTTGTGGATAAATATTAATTTTTATTTTGTAAATATCATCTAGTTTTATAACTTTGTATTGAAAGATTGGTGTAATAATAATATTTATAGTGAATGAGAATTTTTTTTCGACAATAATCAAGGACATGTTATTTTATAGTATATCCAATCTGAAATATATTTGTGATGAAATTTGTGAATGTAAAATTAAATGTTAAGATATTTTTTTGGTCCTTGTAGATTATCAAAACATATATCACAATTGTCATATTCTTCTTGTGTAACTTGGATTTATGTTCTCTCTACGTCTTCAATTACAAAATCAACATATAGTTTTCTTGATGCATTTGGATTGAAATCTTCAATTTCAAAAGAGATTTCGAGGCATTGTGTGTTATGTGGTCGACGTGATAGCATAGATTTCCGAATAAAATTTATTAAACTTTCGGTTAATGTACTTGATGTTGTGTCATCCATATCATGATAAGTGAGGTAAAAGTTAATCATATTTTTGAAGATAGTGTTATTTACTTGAAGTATTTGATCGGTGCTAAAACGGATTGTATAGTTGATTTTCTATTTTTGACGGAGTGGACGTGTGATTTTGAGACGCAGTTTTTCCGGTTGACTGTGTGAAAGAAATTATATGATAGTGTAATGTATTCTATTGGAAATTTATGTTGTAATAAAAGTGAGTTGTGTTGTAGATTGTTATTTTGTTCTTTTAATTTATAGATTGTTGTAGAATCTCTATTGTAGATTGTTATAGATTTTTGTATATTGTATTTAATAATTTAATGTAGTTGGATTTTTTATTTTTTGTTGAAAAGTTTTTACATCAAATGTAAATGTGTAGAATGAAGGTATGTCAGCCCTGAAAATTTTGGGATTTAGGACGGAAATCTACGGCTATGGGACGGAAACAGAAAATTAGTGAATTGGAAAATAATTCTCAAAAGAAAATATGATAGAACGTCATAGGAAATTTCAGAATGATTTGAAAAAATATATATAGAATTTTCAACTTTTTTATTTTTGTACGGGTAATTCGGGTACACAATCTAATACTCATTCTCTTCCCATACCCGTATTAATAAAATAAATGGTTTCTAATGGATAATTATTTTAAACGGGATAGGGAATGTGACGAAAAATTCGGGACATTACATGAGGGAACTGTAAACCCGTCCCAAAATTTCCAGGGCTCCTGATGAAAAAACTTTATTATATGTTATAAGATACCACATATGTTTTTTCTATAGTTATGTAGTTAATTATAGTTCTGGTTATTAAAAATGAAGTACACCTATTATTAAATTAAGAACAACAAAATAAAAAGATGAATTAAATGTTACAATTATGAATTACACATTTCAATTTTTTAATGTATTTATGTTTTTTTTTTTAAATGTAGGTGACACATCATCTGCCACATGTCAGCATTTCAAAGCTCACTTCTCAAAAAAAAACCTTACTTTATTATATAAGATGTGAACTCTGCATTTTTTTATGTGATTTGTATTCATGGTAGTACAAGAATTTGGATTCACTTTCACGCTGTCGTAACGGAATTTTATAAAGAATCTTTATCGAAAAAATAAATTCGATTATCAATCTGTCAAAAAATATTTCTGATTTGAAATCAGCTTTCAAATAAGGCCGATTTTTTGTTTTTTAACGTTGGAAAATTTACTGAAATAAAAGGAGAACATAGTTTAAGCTTTGACACCAGTAGACATCTTACATGGCATATAGCCCCATGCTCAAAGAGAAAACTGATAAAGGGAAACAAACTTAGCATACAAGTATCAAGATTAATCTATATGCACACAAGTGAGAGATATTATTACAGCTTAAACATTCCTATTGGCTTCTGATGAGAGAAGATGGTGAAACCATGAAGGTCCTTGATGGGAGATGTACGATTGGTACCTATGATCCCTGGTGACGCTCACCGCTATCGCCTTTGCTGCACGGTTACTTTCATTAGCAATGTGGTTCAAACTCCAACATTCCAGGACCTGGAGATAGGTAAATATTCGAGTAATCAAATCATGAAACTGAGGAAAGAGGTGGGGGTAGAGCAAAGTCTCTTGCATTTGCACAAAAGATGATTCAAAAATTATATTCCTCTGATTCATTATGGAGAGCGATTCTACTGTCCGATTTATGTACTAAAATACATTGCCGTAAAAAAACATGTACTTAATAAATTTTTGAATTTAATATTCATTAAAATTTTGGATTTGAAAGTTTCTAATTTCATTTAAATTTCGGATTTGGAATGGGATTTGTCGTTCCCATCTGAAAATAATATTAAAATTTAAATTTTGCGGATGAAAATTAATCTGATGAATGTTATTTTCAGATGGGAACGGCACCTTGCATTCCATTAATCTGATTAATGTTATTTTCATATGGGAACAACACACTCCATCCCAAAAAAAAAAAACATTACTTGGCAATAATTCTAGTTTCTGCCAAATTAAAAAAAAATTGACGACGAGCCAACCATTATCACACTCTATGTTTAAAAAATAACCGAACCCACAACCAAAAGAATAATAACTAAATGATTCATGTATATGATTTGTCAAATCATGTAAGAATCAGCCACATGGTCGGTGATCCTGCCAAACAACTCTATTTTGTAGACAGACTTATCAGTGAATAGCTAGCCTTAATTTCTCCCACGTGAATCCACGTACGTGCTTGTAAATGAGAGAAGGTGGTAAGGTAATTGACAATACCAATGACATTTTCACTCATATTTTAAGATATACTCGTGCATAACGTGGAAAATCAATAATATAGATATCACTTTTTTGACCGATCCAATAATTTAGCAAGATATTATCATCTATAGGCTATAAAATAGTAGGCATGGTCCATGGATAGAAGTATAGCATGTAATACAAACAGAAAACAAAAATTACTCTTTAAAGACCAAAGAGCTGATCCATGGCGATATCTCACGTTCAACCTGTTCTTCTTATCCTCGCTTCGCTCTTCTTCTTACCTGCTTTGCGCGCCCTTGATTTCGAATACTGTAACAGTAAGTATCGATTCTAGTCTTGATTTTTCGTTATGTAGGTCTATGTTTTTTCTCTCTCTCTTCTATATGTGTTAATGTATGTAATATATAGAACACATATCCTTATTAGTTGATATGTTTTTTTGCTCCTATTTTGTTCTCTTTTTTTTCTTCTTCTTTGAATTAACTGTGTGAAAGTTCTGGACCTTAACAGCGGGTTTGAACCCGGAACACAAAAAATCAACCCTCTTGTACTATCAGTAGGCCACCACCACTTTGATACTTATCTCTGTTCTTATTAACGGATATGTATTGGATCTGAAATTACACTAATCTTGAATCCTTAAAAATAATGGGATATTTTCGTCGTTTAAAACATCTAGTGCATATTCCCTACTATTATGTATATCTTGTAAGAGATGTAAAAGCTCGATTTGTTTGAATTGAATGTATATTTTTTGTTAGTTCTTCTTTATGTAAAACATCTACTCATATTTTCTTTTCTTTTTACCTATCGATTCAATTGTATGTTTGGATTGATTTTTCTAACAATTAATTTTTGGGACTATTGTAGACAGTGGATACGAATTTGGCAATGTCTCTAGTGTGGAGATCTCTCCGAACCCTGTTGATCTAGACGACGAGCCAACCATTACGGTATCCGGTTATGCAAGTACGTTATTTTTTTTTTATGATCTTCCCAAGTTTCAGCTCTTTCCTTTATTTTTATACTTTCTAATATTTTCTTGATAATTTTTTTTTTTTAATGTATAACAGATCAAGAGATCAACCTAGGATCTATAGAGGTGTATGCTTCAGCTGGGGATATTACTCACCGTACAAGACGCTACTTCCTCTGTGTGGTGGGTGATTCATGCGCTATTGAAGCTGGCACCAACTTTGTGTTACCTCTTACCGATGTTGCTCTAGATTATATTGAGGTAATTTATTCTTATACTTTTTTTTTTTTATAAAAAGGGCTTATTTATTCTTATACTCTCCGCATATATATCAAATAAAAACAACACAAACATGTACGTGATTTAGGATATGTTTTTGTTTTAGCTGTGGGATCCGGGGCTGAATCCCACACCAAACCTCTATTATGTGAAACATCATATATTTTTGTCAGTTAATGTATACACAATAGTCAATAATGAATATGATCGTATTGGGAGAACCCTAGGACATGTTTGTTTCTTTAACACCGAAAAAAATTATAATATTTTCTCGGATCTGAGAGGATTACGTGATTCGGTTTAGTTATAAAAAATTAAAATTATATCTCTCGCATTTTTATAACTCCATTTGATTTGTCTCTCTAACGGTCTTTTTTTTTTTAAACATGTGAAGGGTGCGACCAAGTATGTGTATTCCGTACATTTGATTGATGATGATGTCAAAGACACTGAAGAGCCAATACTAAAATTGTGTGTCCAGTTCGAGTTACCTCTTATAGATCCCAGATTGGTCTCTGCTTTGTCAAGTTGATTGGTGGAAAATATATGTTTTCGAGTCTTTATATGAGTCTGTCTCTCTCTACTTGCATATTTCCCCTTTTGATGTGTAACGCGCAATAAATAAAATAAAAACTCCTTTATCGATATTTTTTTTGGGTTGAAAATTTGAAATATCAAATTAATTTAATCAAGAGAAGAGATATTTATACATGGGTTGGGATTTTTTTTTTTTTTTTCTTTTTGGGGGGTCAAAGTCTACATGGGTTGGGATTAGAATTTAGGATTCATTCTTTTTAGACAGACCTATAGAAGAACAAATCAAGCTGAAAATAATAATGACAAAAAACAGAACTGCAAAACAGAGTTCAAAGGAGTGGGAACAAAGCTGAGTGACCGCCCGTTATTAGAAAAGTTGACGCCGGTCTTTTTTTTGGATTACCAGGAGATTATGGACCGAACCCGTAATCTTCCAGTTCAAAAGCACAACATGTAATATTAATTTCGTTCCAAACGTAATTCTAATTTGTGACATATAAGTTTTTCCTAAGGTATTTTTCCAGTTGATCTAACAACATTTGGTATTCACGCCGATTTTACTTCGAACCATCGACAAAGAAGACAATCAATCTAAAATTAGTTTCTTGATTTTTTGCTTTTTAGGAGGATTTGGTTCGTATTTTTATAGCTATTATTGATATGACATACAAGTTCATTGGTGCTGATTATCCGGGAAACAATCTAGAATCTATAAAACCTATTAATCGAGTATTGGCCATTGGTTTCTTCTTGCTTGGTTTGTCACGGACGTTGGACTCAAAAACTCTACAATTCCTTTTGAAGGAAGGTAGTGTTTTGAGTCCAACACCATGCTCAAATTTCGGAGTTTGTCTTCTATTTCTAAAGAACTGTTCTTCATTATCTTTACTAGTTTCCAGCTTTCTATAATCTTTTATGTTTTATTGAGTGCAAACTATCTGTTAATGATGTGTTTATTTCTGTAGGTCTTCCTCCAAATGAACTTTGGAAACAACTTCTCTCTGTTTTAACCAACTAGTGAGAAATCAATTGTGTCTATTAGATATCAAACAGAGAGAAAGAGACTACTCCTTGTTCCTTACGTAATTGTGCCTTTTAACTTGTGATATACGTTTTAGACCCCAAAAAAAAAAAAAACTTGTGATATACGTTTATTAATATTATTTTGATTATACTAATGGTGTATATATTTTTTTTTTTGAAAAGGTAATATATAATGGTGTATTTTGATGCATTCCCATGTGTTTCATTGCATGATCTGGGATTTTATGTGCTTCTGTCTTGCATGTTAGGCTAACAATAGAAACCAAACCAATTTGACAACTGGTTTGGAAAGGGTTTAGCTTAATGCGTGTTTGAATTTTTATATACATTCATTATTTATTTCAGTATAGAGATTATACATTCGCTTTTTATTTCTATCAATTTTTTGAAATTAATCGTTCTCGTTTTTCTTGGTCTATGGGGGTGTATTCAACTTAACATTTGAAGTGATTTGGAATGATTTGAGTTTTAATGAGTTTTTATATGATTTGATTGAATTATTAAAGTTATTATGATTTGTTATTGAAGTTATATCAAATCCCACCTAAAATCATGAGATTTAAAATTTTATATTTATAACTAGGAAATTCCATCAAAACATCCTAAAATCATTCCAAATCTCTTAAAATCTACTACTTAAATGTTTTCCAATAACAAGGGATTTGATTTACTTTTTATAAATTCTTGATTGAATAACATAGCATTTGGTAAGACATTTACAAATCATTAGTTCAATAACATGAGATTTTAAAAGAACCACCAAATATTCTAAAATTCCTAATCCATTACACTCCCCTATATGTTTTCAGATTGACTAATTATAAATGATATGGACATTTTTAGAACACTAACCCAATTTGAGCTGTTTTTCTTAGATAGTAGCTATTTGATATTTTTATTACGATCTGATCACCTACTAATATATCTTTTAACAATTTACTTTACAACTAAATTGAATAGTAATCAATAGTTTTGCCGGAAACACATATTAACTGTATAAAAGGTTTTTGTCACTCATAGGGTTTGACTTCACTAGACCATTCTCACTGATGCATCCCAAACTATTTTCTCCCAACTTTTTGTTTTTTTCGGTATACAACCAAGACTATTAAATTTAATGGATACACAATCCAAGCTATTTAATTCTAAATAATTCCACACATAAATACAAATCAAAATTGCGTTTTGTAATAAATGATTAGATATATCCGAAAATAAATCTAGGAACCCTCTTGGTGAGAATGAAGGGGTTTTTATTATTTTGTCGTCTAGACAATTTTCTTTTCATTTTCTATGTTGAAAGACAGTAAAAATTACATCCAAACTTTTTCAACTTTTTAACAAATACATTTAGGCCATGTTCATTTTTTGATATGGATGCTGCATCTAGATATTGTATCTAGATGCAGCTTCCAAATACAATATCTAAACATTGTTATTTTGTGAATTTATAAAAAAAATCTAGATACAAAATATTCCAATTAACTAAAAAGGACAGCTTTTTAAATTCAAATTTGTTATTTATAATTAAAATAGTATAAAACAATAACTTCAATATCACTTAAAATAAATATGTATCAAATTTAGTTTTACAATTTTTGTTAGAAAAATGCGGTTTTACGATTTAAAAAAGAAAACAATTTCACAGTTTTGACGAAAAAATACGGGTTTGCAGTTTTGGTCGAAAAATACAAATTTGTGGTTTTTACGGGGAAATTACGATTTTATGATTTTGTTGGAAAAATATATTTTGACGGTTTTGGAAACAAGATCAAATTTTATGGTTTTAACAGAAATATATTATTTTGCAATTTAGGCAGAATAATACGGTTTTAGCGAACGTTATTTTGGTAAGAAATAATATTTTAACGAGAAAAAAATATTTTATGGTAAATATAATGTTTTAGTATTTAATAAGAATAATAAACATAAATTTAGTTAGCTTTCTATCATATTAAGGAGTATTTTTGTTTTTTAGATTTTTAAAATGCAAAATTTACATCTAAACTCTACTATTTTATAATTCCAAATATCTAAATTTTTATAATTTTTGAACATTTGCATCAAAATACTGCATGTGGATGGAAGAACGAATAAGCCTTAATCCAATCCCTGTCGAAGAGTTTATCACATAAAAATGGGTCAAGCTACACAATATACCTCTATGGGATTGGAGCATAAAACAACAAAAGTAGAGTTGCATCTCGAAAATAACTAAAAACCAGTCTATGATATTATATTATCCCGTACTTAATCATTAAATAAGTGGATTTTGATAACAAAACATACGTAAATTAGAGAAGGTTTTGGACCCAAAAAAAACAAATAAAAATTAGAAAGTTTTTTTTGAAAAAAGAAACATAAATTAGAGAGACAAGAAGTCTTTTCTTCTCCTTTGCCAGAAAGAAAATCATCTTTTCAACTTCTCTCTCTCTTTCTCTCCCTTTCTTCTGGTGAAACTGCGGAACCCTAATTTCTTCTTCCTTCTCCTTCTCTTTTGGATAAAGAAAACCCTAAATTGCTCTTGAAAATCGGAAACCCTCTTCTCAGGCGTACACATGCTTATATACCCATCAGTAAATCGATGCGCTTTTTAGGTTTCCGGAGATTTTCGAACATTGATCTCGCGAGAGAAGTGAAGAGATTTCTTAAAAAAAAAAAAAAGGGTTTCGCTTTTTGATCTCGAATCGATGGCGAAAGGTACAGCCACTGGCGAGTCTCTGGTTGTTTCACAGGTTCGCACGGGTTGCAAAAGGGAATTGCAATTCATGTTGAAATCCCAGTCCGAGATCTGTGGAGGCGAGTCTTTAGGTCGGACCAGGGGAAGCAGAAACTCGAACAGCGACTCGAGAAGCTCTGATTCTAGGAAACCACCGAGCCGTCTTCGTCGGAGTGGGGTAAAGAAGATGCGTCTTGTAAAAGATGAGGAGGAGGAAGTTGTAATGTCTGATTCTGTTGAGGAAGATGATGTTAAGAGTGACGTTGTCGATATCGATGAAGCGAAGGGACTGATTAGTGACTCTGCTTTGGTTGAATCAGAGAGGATTGATAATGTGGTGGTGGTGAATGAGGATCACTCAAGGGAGCTACTTGAGAAGGGTTTACCGGAAGTTAAAGAGGCTGAGAAGGAGTGTTTGGGTGTGGTTGGGAGAGAAATAGTTATGGCATGTCCTGCGGATTTTAGTGAGCTAGCGAGACTTACTTCAAGATCTTGCCATGTTAAGTCGGGAAGTGGTTTGGGTTATGAAAAACCTGGCAGAAGGATGACGCGGTCCATGTTGAAGTCTGAGGGTATCAAATCTGAGGCTAATGTTGATGATGAAGATCTTATCAATCAAGAAAGGGAAGCTAAATGTAGCGAAGATAGTTGTGTTGCTGAAGGTAGTAAATCTGAGGCTAATGTTGATGATGAAGATCATATGAACCAAGAAAGGGAAGGTAAATGTAGTGAAGATAGTTGTGTTGCTGAAGGTAGCAAATCTGAGGCTAATGTTGATGAAGAAGATCATATGAACCAAGAAAGTGAAGGTAAATGTAGTGAGGATAGTTGTGTTGCTGAAGGTAGCAAATCTGAGGCTAATGTTGATCAAGATCATATAATTCGAGAAAGGGAAGTTAAATGTAGCGAAGATAGTTCTGTGGCTGAAGGTAGCAAATCTGAGGCTAATGTTGATGAAGAAGATCATATGAATCAAGAAAGGGAAGCTAAATGTAGCGAAGATAGTTGTGTTGCTGAAGGTAGCATATCTGAGGCTAATGTTGATGAAGATCATATAAATCCTGAAAAGGTCGCTAAATGTAGCGAAGATAGTTGTGTTGATGCTTCTACTTTAGTGGCATATCAGAGAGAGGAGGAGCTTCATGAGCAAATTAGTGTGGATACATGCCTTGGGAATCCAAGTGGAACACCACAGACGAGTGGTGTTGATAAGAAGGCAGTGAATGGTACAGTAGATAAGTCTTTGAGGAGGTTTACTAGGTCATTATTCAAACAAGAAAGTGATTTAGAAAAGCCTAGTTTGGAGAATCATATCGAAGCAGCAGGCTTAGGGAAGGTAGATGTGTATGCCAATGATGTCGAGATGGAGGATTTTCAAAGTCCTTCAGTTACAACTCCCAACAGGCGTGGGAGGCCTAGGAAATATCTTAGGAGTTTCCCAGCAAAGCTGAAGGAACTTTTTGATTCTAGAATACTTGATGGACTAACTGTGTACTACCTTCAAGGTGCAAAGGTATACATGATAGCTTTTCTTTTTGTTTCTATTCGTGTGATAATAGATTTTATAAATAGCTGATGTGTATGTCACCATCGTAGATGAGAGAGGCAGGGGCTAGAGGGCTTAAAGGAGTAATAAGAGGATCAGGCGTTTTGTGCTTTTGTGGTGCCTGCAAAGGAACTCGAGTTAGTGATATATAATGTTCTTAAAGGTCTTGTAATTGGTCCTGCCTAATGCCTAGCAGGTTGATGTAACTTTTTAAATTTCATTTCCACAGGTGGTTAGCCCCGCCGTGTATGAGCATCATGCTTCTAGCACAAACAAGCGCCCGCCTGAATATATCTTGCTGGAGTCTGGATGCACACTTCGTGATGTCATGAATGCAATAAAGGAAACTCCCTTGGCTACACTAGAAGAAAGACTCCGTCTGGTAGTTGGACCAGCTGTAAAGAAATCTAGCCTGTGTTTCAATTGCCAAGGTTTCTGATTGGTTCATTTGGTTTGTGCAACATTATAAAGACTGTTTTAACTTGTTTTTTTTTTCTCTTTTTAAAGAATTTAGACTGGTTACATCTAATTGATTGCAGGTCCAATGGTCGAGCCTTGTGAAACGAAGTCATTATTTTCGTGTAACTCGTGTTTTGAGAGAAAGGAGCCAGAAATCCACACAACTCCTTCTAAAGCAAACGGTGCTCTTAAGGGGTATACTTATCTTTCTTTATTTTTCTCGCGACAACCTTGTCTTTGCAGCTGAATCACATGAAAAGTAAGATGAATATACAATTATTCAGTTCAGTTAGGTTTTTAGACTGGGTGGAAGGTAAAATGAAAAAGTAGCAGATTTTTTAATCATGTAACGTGGATTATGAGCTGTTTATTCCTCTATTATATGGTTGCTTATGTAGAATTCTGCAAGTACAAATATCAATAACTGTATTTTTGGGTATATCTAATACACCATTAACTATGTTGGCCTTTATCTATTTGATTGATTCTAAATCTGCCCTCAATTTCGTACAGATCGTCTAACCCAAGTGTGGTTCCAAAAACTATCCTTAGTAAGTCAATATCCAGTCCTCGCCAAAGTAGCAGGCGCGAACAACCAACCAAAATGTGAGTATTGTTGATATGTGGATGGCGCCAACTATGTGATGGTTCTGCTTTCTTGTAGTAATTGTTTCATTTTGTGTTTAGGCTGCCTGTTAAATTATCATTCTGGAAAATGATTATACGAGAATGTAATATTAGAAATGGGCCATATACTCGTCATTTATGTGGTGGCCTAAGCAGTCAGAATTCTGTTAGGACTAAGATAGACTTTCTTCTGGGTTTGCATATAAATATATATCGATTACATCATCATATTTGCTAACCTTAGTTTATTGGCTGTACTAAATTTATCTTGGGGTTCTACAGGTCACCTGAGGCAGATGTGGTTTCAGGATCTATTCGGAGTGAGTCAAAATCTAGCTCAATCAAAAGCAACAGCCAAGGGAGACTAACCAGAAAGTGAGTAGTGTTGCTATAAGTGTTAGCACTTATCCGATGTATTTATGGTCGAGTGCTAGATTGTTTGTCTTTTCTTGCTGTTCGTCATGCTTGTATTAATTCTCTGTTATTCTTTTGTCATTTTGAAAGGGATGTGCGGCTACACAAGCTTGTTTTTGAGGATGATATACTGCCAGATGGGACAGAAGTGGGTTATTTTCTTGCTGGAAAGGTTAGATCTGCATGACAAATGGCTTTTTTTTTATAGCCCGTTCTTGTAACTTTGTCTACTCCAACCATTTCGTTAATTATGCAGAAACTGCTTGTCGGCTACAAGAAGGGGTTCGGGATACATTGTTCTTGTTGCAACAAAGTGGTGAGCTTTGTTTAACATTTGATTATCTTTCCTGGCATTAAGTAATAGGGCTCTGAATCAGCCTTTATGTTTTTTGTGGACCAGGTCAGCCCTTCATCGTTTGAGGCCCATGCTGGCTATGCAAGTCGTCGGAAGCCGTAAGTTCCTTGCAACTATTTCCATATTTATGCTCTAGTAGTATTGGATCTGTACCTGTTCTACTGCTTCTTGGTTTTCTTCTCCATGGTGGTTTTTTCCCCATTTTCTGATAATCAAATTTTAGTAACTTTATCTAATAATTTGCTTGAAATACAATACACTGAGGATTCTGATAGTGAAGTTACTCCCAGTCCCCTTGGAAACCCGAAAACAAGACCCATTCTTCCTTTTATCTGTGTGTGTACTGTATAGACAAAGCGCATAAACACCTTTACCCATACGTTACAAAAAAAGTCAACACATACAAACGTTAGGTACTTTGAAATACTACAGTATAGACTAATTAGTAGTAAAATATGTGGATCCTTGAGATCATTGATTGTGTGATTCACAGAGAAGGTGTTGAAATAACTAGTTGGTCTTCTATTAATGATCAGGTTTCAACACATTTATACAACCAATGGGGTATCTCTTCATGAGCTATCAGTAGTACTATCAATGGACCAGAGGTTTTCCATCCGTGAAAATGATGACCTTTGCAGTATCTGTAAGGATGGGGGTGAACTCTTGTGTTGTGATACCTGTCCAAGATCATACCATATAGGTTTGTTTTTTGCAATTTTCCACGTTTGTTTGTTGGAATTCTTCTATTTCGATTTGAAATAGTTTTTGGAGCGTCTACTGGATGGAGCTTACCCTTTCTGTTTTGGGTTTATCTAGTATGTGCTTATCTACCAAGCCCTCCGAGTGAGAGGTGGTCCTGCAAACATTGTGTGAATAATATTGAGAGAGAGAAGTTCGTGGAGAGCAATCCCAACGCCATTGCAGCTGGTAGAGTTGACGGAGTTGATGCAATTGCTGAGATAACCAAAAGAAGCATTCGAATTGTCAGCTCCCTTGGGAGTGAGCTCCCAAGTGTATGCGTGTTATGCAGGTGAATATCAAGCTTTTTCTATTATATCAAGTATCTGGCGGTTGCCTTTTTAGTTTTACAGTAATGAATTACCTAATTTCCTGTAAAAGCCTTATGAAAATTGTAATGGGGTAGTTTAATGAGGTCTTATTTGGGTAATGTTTTATTTCATGTTTCTAATTCATATGGCTTGTAGTTTTATATCTTATTAAAGGAACTTGAATATCTTTGGTTCAGAAGATGCATATACATTGGCTGCTTCTCTCCTAATTGAACCCATTTCCTTCTGAGCTTGACCTTTACTTAATTTCTTTGCTGTTGCAGAGGCCATAGTTTTTGCAGGTTGGGCTTTAATTCTCGCACTGTGATTATCTGTGATCAGGTATCTTGTTTGGTCATTGCTGTATTGGGACCTCTGCCTCTTAAATCTACATCTGGTTTACACCATTTTTCTGTTTCTATGTTTTCTCCTCAGTGTGAAAAGGAGTTCCATGTTGGCTGTTTGAAAGAACATAACATTGCTGATCTCGAGGTGCTCTACCTCTTTGGGTCTTTATTTCTCTCTTTATTTTCTCTCGGGTGATAGCTCATTATCCATCTCTTTCATCCTTGTTTATGTCTTAACAGGAGCTACCTGAAGATAAATGGTTCTGTTCTCTTGGATGCAAAACGATCAATACTTCATTGGGCGATCGCATAGTTCAGGGAGAAGAGAAGCTTAGTAACAACTTTCTGAATTTTATAAGGAAGAAGCAAAAACCTAATGAAGAAAGCTGTCCAGATGACAATACCACTCCAGACATAAGATGGAGGGTCCTTAGTGGAAAGTCCTCTTCGGATGATACAAAAGTGTTGCTTGCGAAGGCACTTTCTATTCTTCATGTAACTCCCGGCCACATTTCAAAGTCTTTCGTACTCTGTGCTGTTTGTCCCTTTTATTCTTTATGAGGTTTAACTCTGTTTGTCCCTTGTAACCATGGTATGCCATAGGAGCGGTTTGATCCTATCAGTGAGTCTGGGACCAGGGGAGATCTCATTCCGACCATGGTGTACGGGTAAGTGCAAATGTTGTAGCGTCAATCACTTTATTGCATTATTCTCCATGCTCATTATACCCACTCGCTGATGAACCACTTTGGGTGTGAAACAGAAAGAAAGCAAAAGGCCAAGATTTCAGTGGTATGTACTGCACCATGTTGACTGTGGAGTAAGACTCTTCTTCTTTACAGTGTATATTTTGTTGTGACGCATATTTCATCTTGTTAATTTGTGTCTCTTTTGCCTCACTTGTGCACTGAAGTGATTGTTTCCGTGGGAATCTTTAGGATTTTCGGGTCAGAGCTTGCGGAACTCCCTCTGGTCGCTACCAGCAGAGATTGTCAAGGGCAGGTAAATTAGCTTTTTGATGTTGAACCTTCTTTTTTTTTTTGGGTTGTTTGAGAGATGTGCCTGTTCCCTATAGATAGGTCAATCCGCTCTTACTGACAATTCCATACAATGCTAAGTTTTGTGCCTGTGTTTGTTTACAATGGTTTAAGAGTGTGTGAATTCTTGTGCCATATCTATCAGACATCCCGCACATTATGATCTGATATGTATTTATAGTAGAAAAAATGCTTGTGATTGCTCCTTTATTTGAGAGTTTATGTTCTGTTTTTTTCTTTTTCTTGTGTAGGGTTACTTCCAATGCCTGTTTGCTTGCATCGAGAGGCTACTCGGGTCCCTGAACGTGAAACATCTGGTGCTACCAGCAGCAGATGAAGCCAAATCCATATGGACCGACAAGTTTGGTTTTAGCAAGATGACCGAAGACGAGGTATACCTATAATAGTAAAGCTGGTCTATATAAAGCTTATATAATAATAACTCCCACATCTCTTCTGATACACATGTGTCTTTGTGGATGTTTAGGTGAATGAATACAGAAAAGACTTCTCGGTGATGGTCTTTCATGGAACATCTATGTTGAGAAAGACGGTTCCGGCAATGAGTAAGCCTGAGGAGGACAGTATGGATCTGGAGGAGTAAGAGCTCAAGGTTGTCTTCGTTTTTTTGGTTTTTTGGGACGTTGGTGAAACGATTTGAAGCCTTTTTATTATGGTCTTTGATCTAATTTCGGGTAGTAGCCGTATTCGTGTACAGGTTTTTGCCCCTAATGTGTCTTTCTTAACAATGGAAAGAGAGAGAGATACATAAAGGGTAAGAGAATTTGGTTTTGGTAGAAGATTAGAGAGAGAGAGAAGTAAATGAGTCTAAGCTATTCCTAACTCGTCTGTCTTTTGGAATTATTATGATTAAATATGGAGCTAATTTTTTGTATGTTAAAAGCCAAAGGTAAAAAAAACAAAAGTTCTTTCGTTTGCACAACATAAGCCTTTACTACACCTCCTAAATCTGAAATATAATGGTTCGAGAGTTGATATTATGGATTTTCAAAAATTCTAGGTTCAATTAAATTTCAATCATACGGTGATACTAGGAATTTTCAAAAATTCTCTAAAATTTCTCAATCAAATTTCTAGCTCTCAGCCAACAATTTTGATGAAAGGTAAATAATGTTTGTTTGAATTTTTGCCAGTTACCATTACCCTTTTGTTTTTACCAATTACCATTACCATTTTGTATTTGATATAGCAGGAGATTCCGTCTCTTGCATATTCTCCCTCCATGCATAGTCCATAACGGAAGTTGACGTATCAATAGAGTCAAGTTGGCATATATTGTTGTGACATTCTAAGATGATGAACTGAAATTTTGCTTTAAAGTTAGTATGAGGGTTGAGAAGATCCTCCTTTGATATCTGTGTACCTCTCTCTCCATATGGCTTGCGCACAACACTACATTTGAAGAAAAGCTGATCGGCTGATTCATCAGCTGCAAAACAGCGTCTACATTGAGCATCGGTTATGATACTTCGATCAAAAAAGGAAATTATACAATTGATCCCTAATCCTAAATAATTTTATCTTTTAATTACAGAATATTTTTTTCTCTTTTTAATTAGTTTCAGTTAATTTTAACACGATCTTGACACGTGTCAGTCAATCGATCATATTTCAAAAAATGCAATAATTTTTTTCCAGTTAGATAAAATAATAAAAAAGAATATTTAAAAATTTTAATATCGATTTAGAAAATGAATAATACCAAATATGATTTTTCAAAAATGTAAATCTAAATCAAATAGAAATATATGAATTAAATATGTCAAATGTTTTTGAGAACTATGCGAGTAGCTAAGTAATAAAAAATAAACTTAATTCCAATAGCAATTGGAAAATGTAAACATTTGGAAGCATTTGACAAAAAATTAATTAGATTTCAGATGTATAGAAGATTTTTTCCAATTATATTAAAAAAAAAAAATTAAGATGTTTTTCTTGATGTTGATTCTAAAAGAAAAAGTAAAATATGATTAAAAAGAGTAAATCATTCAAATAAAAATATTAGAATCAATTTGTTAAGGATTTAAAAAATAGATAAATGTGTAGCTAAATAATAAAAAGCAAACTTAATTCAAATATGAATTTAACAAAAGAAAAAACCAAATATTTGGAAACATGTGACAAAATTTAATTAGAAATCAAATAATAGAAGAAAAAGTAAGATTATCAAAATAAATATTTGTTAATATGGTACGTTTCTTCATGGATGANAATTACATCATCATATTTGCTAACCTTAGTTTATTGGCTGTACTAAATTTATCTTGGGGTCCTACAGGTCACCTGAGCCAGATGTGGTTTCAGGAACTATTGGGAGTGAGTCAAAATCTAGCTCAATCAAAAGCAACAGCCAAGGGAGACTAACCAGAAAGTGAGTAGTGTTGTTATAAGTGTTAGCACTTATCCGATGTATTTATGATCGAGTGCTAGATTGTTTGTCTTTCCTTGCTGTTCGTCATGCTTATATTAATTCTCTGTTATTCTTTTGTCATTTTGAAAGGGACGTGCGGCTACACAAGCTTGTTTTTGAGGATGATATACTGCCAGATGGGACAGAAGTGGGTTATTTTCTTGCTGGAAAGGTTAGATCTGCATGACAAATGGCTTTTTTATAGCCCGTTCTTGTAACTTTGTCTACTCCAACCATTTTGATAATTATGCAGAAAATGCTTGTCGGCTACAAGAAGGGATTCGGCATACATTGTTCTTGTTGCAACAAAGTGGTGAGCTCTGTTTAACATCAAATTATCTTTCTTGGCATTAAGTATAGGGCTCTGAATCAGCCCTTATATTTTTTTATGGACCAGGTCAGCCCTTCATCGTTTGAGGCCCATGCTGGCTATGCAAGTCGTCGGAAGCCGTAAGTTCCTTGCAACTATTTCCATATTTATGCTCATGTAGTATTAGATCTGTACCTGTTCTACTGCTTCTTGGAATTCTTCTCCATGGTGGTTTTTTTCCCATTTTCTGATAATCAAACTTTAGTAACTTTATCTAATAATTTGCTGGAAATACAAGAGACTGAGGATTCTGATAGTGAAGTTACTCCCAGTCCCATTGGAAACCCGAAAACAAGAGCCATTCTTCCTTTTATCTGTGTGTGTACTGTATAGACAAAGAGCATAAACATACCCATACGTTACAAAAAAAGTCCACATACAAACGTTAGGTACTTTGAAATACTAAGTAGAGACTAATTAGTAGTAAAATATGTGGATCCTTGAGATCATTGATTGTGTGATTCACAGAGAAGGTGTTGAAATAACTAGTTGGTCTTCTATTAATGATCAGGTTTCAACACATTTATACAACCAATGGGGTATCTCTTCATGAGCTATCAGTAGTACTATCAATGGACCAGAGGTTTTCCATCCGTGAAAATGATGACCTTTGCAGTATCTGTAAGGATGGGGGTGAACTCTTGTGTTGTGATACCTGTCCAAGATCATACCATATAGGTTTGTTTTTTGCAATTTTCCACGTTTGTTTGTTGGAATTCTTCTATTTCGATTTGAAATAGTTTTTGGAGCGTCTACTGGATGGAGCTTACCCTTTCTGTTTTGGGTTTATCTAGTATGTGCTTATCTACCAAGCCCTCCGAGTGAGAGGTGGTCCTGCAAACATTGTGTGAATAATATTGAGAGAGAGAAGTTCGTGGAGAGCAATCCCAACGCCATTGCAGCTGGTAGAGTTGACGGAGTTGATGCAATTGCTGAGATAACCAAAAGAAGCATTCGAATTGTCAGCTCCCTTGGGAGTGAGCTCCCAAGTGTATGCGTGTTATGCAGGTGAATATCAAGCTTTTTCTATTATATCAAGTATCTGGCGGTTGCCTTTTTAGTTTTACAGTAATGAATTACCTAATTTCCTGTAAAAGCCTTATGAAAATTGTAATGGGGTAGTTTAATGAGGTCTTATTTGGGTAATGTTTTATTTCATGTTTCTAATTCATATGGATTGTAGTTTTATATCTTATTAAAGGAACTTGAATATCTTTGGTTCAGAAGATGCATATACATTGGCTGCTTCTCTTCTAATTGAACCCATTTTCTTCTGAGCTTGACCTTTACTTAATTTCTTTGCTGTTGCAGAGGCCATAGTTTTTGCAGGTTGGGCTTTAATTCTCGCACTGTGATTATCTGTGATCAGGTATCTTGTTTGGTCATTGCTGTATTGGGACCTCTGCCTCTTAAATCTACATCTGGTTTACACCATTTTTCTGTTTCTATGTTTTCTCCTCAGTGTGAAAAGGAGTTCCATGTTGGCTGTTTGAAAGAACATAACATTGCTGATCTCGAGGTGCTCTACCTCTTTGGGTCTTTATCTCTCTTTTTATTTTCTCTCGGGTGATAGCTCATTATCCATCTCTTTCATCCTTGTTTATGTCTTAACAGGAGCTACCTGAAGATAAATGGTTCTGTTCTCTTGGGTGCAAAACGATCAATACTTCATTGGGCGATCGTATAGTTCACGGAGAAGAGAAGCTTAGTAACAACTTTCTGAATTTTATAAGGAAGAAGCAAAAACCTAATGAAGATAGCTGTCCAGATGACAATACCACTCCAGACATAAGATGGAGGGTCCTTAGTGGAAAGTTGACCTCTTCGGATGATACAAAAGTGTTGCTTGCGAAGGCACTTTCTATTCTTCATGTAACTCCCGGCCACATTTCAAAGTCTTTCGTACTTTGTGCTGTTTGTCCCTTTTATTCTTTATGAGGTTTAACTCTGTTTGTCCCTTGTAACCATGGTATGCCTTAGGAGCGGTTTGATCCTATCAGTGAGTCTGGGACCAGGGGAGATCTCATTCCAACCATGGTGTACGGGTAAGTGCAAATCTTTTTGCGTCAATCACTTTATTGCATTATTCTTCATGCTCATTATTACCCACTACCTGATGAACCACTTTGGGTGTGAAACAGAAAGAAAGCAAAAGGCCAAGATTTCAGTGGCATGTACTGCACCATGTTGACTGTGGAGTAAGACTCTTCTTCTTTCCAGTGTGTATATTTTTTTGTGACGCATATTTCATCTTGTTAATTTGTGTCTCTTTTGCCTCACCTGTGCAGTGAAGTGATTGTTTCCGTGGGAATCTTTAGGATTTTCGGGTCAGAGCTTGCGGAACTCCCTCTGGTCGCTACCAGCAGAGATTGTCAAGGGCAGGTAAATTAGCTTTTGATGTTGAACCTTCTTTCTTTTTTTTATGGGGCTGTTTGAGAAATGTGCCTGTTCCCTATAGATAGGTCAAAGAATCGATCCGCTCTTACTGACAATTCCATACACTGCTAAGTTTTGTGCCTGTGTTTGTTTCAAATGGCTTAAGAGTGTGTGAATGGTGAATGTGTAGCACATTAATTGCAGCAGGAGTTCTTGTGCCATATATACCAGACATCACGCGCATGGTGATCTGATATGTATAGTAGAGAAAATGCTTGTGATTGCTCCTTTATGTTCTGTTTTTTTTTTTCTTGTGTAGGGTTACTTCCAATGCCTGTTTGCTTGCATCGAGAGGCTACTCGGGTCCCTAAACGTGAAACATCTGGTGCTACCAGCAGCAGATGAAGCCAAATCCATATGGACGGACAAATTTGGTTTCAGCAAGATGACCGAAGAGGAGGTATACCTATAATAATAAAGCTGGTCTATCTATAAGCTTATATAATAACTCCCACATCTCTTCTGATGCACAAGTGTCTTTGTGGGTGTTTAGGTGAATGAATACAGAAAAGACTTCTCGGTGATGGTCTTTCATGGAACATCTATGTTGAGAAAGACGGTTCCGGCAATGAGTAAGCCTGAGGAGGACAGTATGGAGCTGGAGGAGTAAGCTCAAGGTTGTCTTCGTTTTTTTTTTTTTGGGGGGTTTTTTGGAAGTTGGTGAAACGATTTGAAGCCTTTTTATTATGGTCTTTGATCTAATTTCGGGCAGTAGCCGTATTCGTGTACAGGTTTTTGCCCCTAATGTGTCTTTCTTAACAATGGAAAGAGAGAAAGATACATAAAGGGTAAGAGAATTTGGTTTTGGTAGAAGATTAGAGAGAGAGAGAGAGAGAAGTAAATGAGTCTAAGCTATTATTCCTAACTCCTCGTCTTTTGGCATTATTTTGGGGGTTATTATGATTAAATATGGAGCTAATTTTTTGTATGTTAAAAGCCAAAGGTAAAAAAAAACAAAAGTTATTTCGTTTGCACAACATAAGCCTTTACTACACCTCCTAAGCTGAAATATAATGGTTCGAGTTGATATTATGGATTTTCAAAACTTCTAGGTTCAATTAAATTTCAATCATACGGTGATACTAGGAATTTTCAAAAGTTCTCTAAAATTTCAATCAAATTTCTAGCACTCAGCCAACAATTTGATGACAGGTAATGTTTGTTTGAATTTCTCCATGCATAGTCCATAACGGAAGTTGACGTATCAATAGTCAAGTTGGCATTGTTGTGACATTCTAAGATGACCTGAAATTTTGCTTTAAAGTTACAATGAGGGTTGAGAAGATCCTCCTTTGATATCTGTGTACCTCTCCATATGATTCATCAGCTGCAAAATAGCGTCTACATTGAGCATCGGTTATGATACTTCGATTAAAAAAGGAAATTATACAATTGATCCCTAATCCTAAATATTTTTTTTTTAATTACTAACCTCCGTATGAAAAAGAAATTTAATTTTTTTTTCCTTTTTAATTAACACGATCTTGACACGTGCAATAAACTTTTTCCAGTTAGATAAAATAATAAAAAAAGAAAAAGGAAAAAAAATATTTAAAAAAAAATTAATATCGATTTAGAAAATAAAAAATACCCTCCAAAAAGTAAATCTAAATCAGATAGAATTATATGAATTAATTCGTCAAATGTTTTTGAGAACTATGTGAGTAGCTAAATAATAAAAAATAAACTTAATTTCGATAGCAATTGGAAAATATAAACATTTGGAAGCATTTGACAAATTTAATTAGATTTCAGATGTATAAAAGATTTTTTCCAACTATATTAAAAAAAAAAAAAAACTAAGACGTCTTATGTGGATTCAAAAAGAAAAAAAGTAAAATATAATTAAAAAAGAGTAAATCATTCAAATAAAAATATTAGAATCAATTTGTTAAGGATTCAAAAAATAGATAAATGTGTAGCTAAATAATAAAAAGCAATCTTAATTCAAATATGAATTTAACAAAAAAACTAAATATTTGGAAACATGTGACAAAATTTTATTAGAAATCAAATAATAGAAGAAAAAGTAAGATTATCACATAAATATTTGTTACTATGGTACATTTCTTTATTGGTGGGTGATTTTGCATTAGCGTCGTTGATCTTATTTTATTTATTTTTATGGATGATATGATTATGTTAAATCAATAACCATTATTCTGTTAGAATTTCTCTTGGTAGTTGATTTTGTATTCACGTACTGATAAACTGATTTTGTTTTCTATTTTTTGGTTCTTAGTTATTTTTTTACGACTGTAAAATTTTAAATTTTAAAACATGCGTATATGCAGGGCATAATCTAGTATATATAAAAAAAATATATAATAATATTAAATAGTTATTATATTAAATAAATCACAATTGTTTGTATTTTAAGTTAGTTCTCCATCAAGAGCCAAAACCAAATCAAAATTTATATCAAACTGAATCGAGAGCAACCAAATTACATATAGGTTTTATTTTGTTTCACTTTTTTATCAAACCTTAGAAATTAAAAACCAAAGAAACTAAACCGTAAACATAATTTGCCAACCTTTAATTTCAAGCTGAAACTGCTTCTGGGGAGAGTCAATTTTTGTTTTAAATAAGAATCAAAAGCCGAATTGTTAATTTGGGTATTGATAAATAACCGTATTTGACAAAGAATATCATTTATTTTAAAAAGATTCTTAATGTACGTAATTTGTGATGTGGCTTGTCATATAATCAATATGTGTACCACCATTGATTGTCACAACATAGTTAACAAAATTAACATGATAACATAGGGAAACACTGTTAAAAATTTATCAAATCTTTTATGAAGGTAACATATACAATCAGCAAATGTATACGTACTAAAACTGCTGACTTAAAGTCGTATAAACTTCCCAACTATTATTGGTTAACTTATCTCAATGATATGATCGCTCTCTCTATCGTTGCTTTTAAATATACAAGAACATACTTACATAATGATTTTATTATATATTTTCAAAAACTAGTATGTATTAGACTTAAGCCTTCAAAAATGGTTTGAGTTGATATTATGGATTTTCAAAAAATCATTACGTTGGGCTCTTTATTTGGGCGTACAAGTCCAATTAAAGTTTTATTCAAAGATGTTTGAATTTCATTTTTTGTACAAATAACATTCGATTGTTCAATGAAATTGTCTAACGCAAAAGAAAATAATGACTATACAATCTTTGTTCATTTATTGTAGGGTGAAAAAAAAAAACACAAACGAAACGAAACAAACCAAACCAAAATTGCTATACAAAAACCAAAATATAACTAAAATATGTTGAAATATCATGTTTTTAATTATATATGTATAAAGATATATAATCACATTAAATAGTTATTATATTAAATAAATCACTATTGTTTGTATTATAAATTATTTTTTTCATCAAAAACTAAAACCAAACCAAAATTATATCAAATTGAATGGAGACCGACCAAATTACATATAGTTTTCTTTGGTTTTCTTTTTTAACCAAACCTCAGAAATTGAAAATTAAAAAACTACCACAAACATGATTCGCTCACCCCAAATTTCGAAATTTATGTGACCTTAAGTCAGCAATCTCAGCATGTATACATATGTCACATGTTTCTCATTGCGTTATTAATATAACCAATATGTATACAACTCTTAATTGGTTATACAATCAACATGTGTACCACCTTTGGTTGGTCATACAACCAATAGTGATTGTAACAGAGTTGAAAAAACTAGCGTCGTAGCACAGTGAAATCTTTTTAAAAGTTTTATCAAATTCCTTATAAAAGTAATATATACAATCAAATGTATACATTCTGAACTTCTGATTTAATGTCCACATAAACCTCTAGAGGGTTGATTAAATATAGAAGAACATGGAAGAATGATTTGATTATGGATTTAAAAAAATTATTATGGATTAAAATTCAGCCTTCAGTAATGGTTTGAGTTGATAACTTGATATTATGGATTTTCAAAACTATTATGTTGGGCTTTATATTTGGGCCAACAAGTCTAATTAAACTTCACCTTTCAGCAATTAATTTTTCGACGAACAATTTAATTATAGGTAATGTTTCTTTGAATTTTTTTCTTACAAATGAAATTTTGATTGTTAAATAAAAATTATCCAACGTAGAAGAAAACAATGACTTTAAAATTTCCGCTCATTTATTGTACAAAGCAAAACATTGTAACCAAACGAAACAAATTAAACTGAAATCGCTACACAAAAGCCATAATATAACTCAAATTTGTTTTTTTTTTTGGTCAACACTGAAATTTGTTTTTAATATAACCAAACAATAACGAATGAATTAAAATACATTGAAATATTATTATTTTCAATTATATTTGTATAAAAGTATATAATCATATTACATATGATCGGTCCCTAATTCACATTGCATTGGTAATTATGAAGACTCAGCTTTTGCTGTTACATTCTTGTGGGATGGTGAGAATACCACTGTTGAGCCTGAAGTGATACAAGGATTGGTGGGAAACATTGAAGCGTTTTTGAAAACCCTTGACCCAAGGTATCATCTGGCTGGGAAGATGATTGTTACAGTTCATAAGAATCTATAATTTATGACGAAGCAGAATCAAGCCTATCTACAAAGTGTTATTTTCAGCATGATCGAAATCTCATATCGACGTCGCCATTGCCACCACAACTCATGTGGAGCAGTAGTTCAGTCTCCCGACGTGGCTGACAGGATCCTGGTGAGGTATGACATTTTGGAGCCAAACGTGCTGATAGCTTCCGGAAATTCAGATTTTTCTATAACTACACGAACATTGCACGAAAACGGGAAAAAGTGTTTCTAGCCATTAATTATCTTTCAAGAGCCTCATATGTGAAAGGGGCACGACATGCATGGTATTGGCCTATAATGTCGTCTTGAGCAGCACATGTTATTAGACATTATTAAACGTGTAAATTTTTTTTCTTGTCTTGTTCATTCTAATTTTGTACTACCATAACTCAGTTTTGCTTTCTAACTCGCTTCACAGCTAGTCTACATGCTCTCTTTTTTTACCAAATTTTGTTATCTAACGAGTTGAAATACGACTTAAAAGAGCAATAAATCTGATTATTAAAAAAAAAAGTTGCAAAAAAAAAAAAAAGATTTGCCCACCCCTAATTGATCATCAAATAAAATCATTTTCCTCCATACTTCTCTATAAAATAATGTTAATATGCTAGGAAATTCGAATAAATAATTTCTAGTTCTGGAAAGGAGAAAATAAATCCTTAAACCGGAACATTGGACTGCTTTAGTTTTACATTGAACCGTAATCAAATTTTTAGGTTCCACTGAGCGGGAAGGAGCGCCTCTTGAGAATTTCAAACTAAAAAAAAAGCAAAAAAAAAAAAAAAAAAAAAAAACCCGTTGTTCAAATACCCCTTCATATCCTCAAAATTACATCTCTGCCATTACCATTTATTACCTTTCACTTTCCCTCTTCTCGTTTCCCCAAATTCATTTTCGTTTTTCCGATCGCACTGCTTCTCAAAGGTTTTGCGTCTCTTCTCGATTCCTCTCTTAGGGTTTTCAAGCGATTCGATTACCTCTGATTTTTGCTTCTTCTTCTTCGTTACTAGGGTTTCGGATTCCTCCACTTTTCGAAATTTCAACAGACGTTTCTGGGTTTTTTCTTAAGAGATGGGTCAGATCCAGTACTCGGACAAATATTTCGACGATACTTTCGAGTACAGGTGAATCCTCAGTTTGATTCTCTTCCCATTTTAATGGAGTTTTTGATTTCTCATCTCGTGGTTTTTTTTTTCCTTCTCTCACAGGCACGTCGTACTTCCTCCTGAGGTTGCTAAGCTTCTACCGAAGAATCGTATTCTTTCGGAAGTAAGTTTAATTAGGGTTTCCTCTATCAATACGTTTTTTCTTTTGTCATTAACACTGTGATGGAATTGTGATTGTAAATCTAATCCTTGAGTATCGAATTGATAGTTTTGAAATTGAAGTTTGGAGAATCGAATTAGATAGTTTTGGCTTATGATTTGAAGTTTGTTCATCATTTGCCTCTCTAGGTTTCTTTAGCTTTGATCCGATTGCAACTTTCACAAACACAAAATACTGTTTGGAAAAATTGAATTGATGGTTTTGGGCTTAGGATATGAAGTTTGCTCTCTCTGGGTTTCTTTTGCTTTGATCCGATTACAACCTTTACAAATACAAAAGACTGTTTTCTCTACTTGATAGATTTGACTACACACATGGTTTTTGTTTAAGAAGTTGACATTTTTGCGTTCTGCTGCATCATTTCTCTTCCCAAGTTAGAAGAAAGCTTTATATTTAGAGTCTGGATCATGTTTGTCTCTTACAAAATTTGCTTAGTTGAGTTCGTTCATAAACTTGTTTATAAGTTTAGAAAAAATGTAATGTCTTAATTCGTGATTTGAATCAAGAGGTGAAAGTAAACAGTGTGTCTTAATTCACAATCCGGTTTTTGCAGAGCGAGTGGCGCGCGATAGGAGTTCAGCAAAGCCGTGGATGGGTCCATTACGCGATTCATCGTCCTGAGCCACACATCATGCTCTTTAGGAGAACTCTCAACTACCAACAGGAGCACCAAGCTCAAAACGTGATTGCTAAGTAGTATTTTCCGAAAAATTATCTCCTAAACAAGGTTTATGTCTCTCATAAACAATGTTTTAAAAAACACTCTGATGCATTTCTCCTAGTTTTATTATTGTTCAATGAATTTCTCTTTTCAGTAGAGAGAATTGTTTGTGATTTGGTAGGAATCACTTTTTTCTAGACTTTGTTTGTATGGACGTTGGACTTTTGTGTGGTTAAACATTTTCTCTTGATTCTGCTTCTTCTTGTTTAACACATTTTTCAATTCATAATTTGTGGTTTTGTGTTCATTTATAGATGTATTTAGTTTTGAGATATTGCTAAAAACAGGATTTGTTTAGATGCTACAGTAAATAGTGTGCCAAATCAAATCAATTTAACCAAATCTTGAATATCGAATTGGAATTATGTAAAAGCATCTTGTCTTAACACAACCTTCTTTAAAATTTGCTTTTCTTGTTCATCATGGTGAAGATTGAAGACACTTGATGGATAAATCACAAGAAATTAAACAAAATTTAATTTCTAAACCAAAAATTTGATTCACTAAATCGTAATTTAACTTTCAAAACCAAGAATGGAAACCGATATCATAAGTAATCAAAAAGGAAAGAGCGATTTTTGGTTCTTGACCAAAACAAACCAAACCTAAACCGACGGTTTTGAATAAAAGCAACCGAGCAAGTTTTATTTTATTTAATGAACCAAACGGAATCAACCCAAATTTGAATCCAATTTGGATCAACTTTCCCGGTTAAAAAAGATTTTTCGGTTCGTCTTGTAGCTCGCGGCAGCCATAACCGGCCTAGAAATTCAAAATCTAAAAAAAGCAAAAAAAAAAAGGTTAGTTAAATACCCCTTTATTTCCACATAATTACATCTCTACCCCAATCACTTTATTCCCTTTCACTCTCTCTCTCTCCCTCACATTCCTCTCTTTAGGGTTCAAAAAAAAAAGGGTTCCATTCCCAAACGATCGATTTCTGATTCTCTTCTTCATTTCTCTTGTTAGGGTTTTCTTCACCTTAAGAGATGGGTCAGATCCAGTACTCGGACAAATACTTCGATGATACTTTCGAGTACAGGTAAAAACTTTCAATTTCGCCTTCCTTCCTCCAATTTTTAGTGTCGATTTTCCGAATTTCTAAGAGCGTGATCGATCGAGTGGTACGTACAGGCACGTCGTACTCCCTCCCGAAGTCGCTAAGCTTCTTCCGAAGAATCGTCTTCTTTCCGAAGTAAGTTTCCTTCGCGTATTGTTCTGTGATTGTAATCTAATCCTCTGGATCATCGAAGTTTAACTGTAAGTTTGGAGATTCGATTAGAGATAGTTTTCGGCTTAGGATTCGGAATTGAAGTTTTGATTGATCATGGCTAATCTAGTTTTATATGGAATCTTTTGCCCTGATCCAAAATTGCAACTGTTTACATATATACAAAGAGTGTTCTTTGCTTTATCTGAAAAACTCCTGCAGATGTAAACTCCTGTACGAGCAGTTTTAAAGATCTGGGTCATGTTCAAAATGGAGGATCATAAGCTTGTTTGTTCATCAATGTAGAAAATGTTAATAAGTGGTCGCTTGTTGTTGTTGTTAGTGGTGACTNAGCCACACATCATGCTCTTTAGGAGAACTCTCAACTACCAACAGGAGCACCAAGCTCAAAACGTGATTGCTAAGTAGTATTTTCCGAAAAATTATCTCCTAAACAAGGTTTATGTCTCTCATAAACAATGTTTTAAAAAACACTCTGATGCATTTCTCCTAGTTTTATTATTGTTCAATGAATTTCTCTTTTCAGTAGAGAGAATTGTTTGTGATTTGGTAGGAATCACTTTTTTCTAGACTTTGTTTGTATGGACGTTGGACTTTTGTGTGGTTAAACATTTTCTCTTGATTCTGCTTCTTCTTGTTTAACACATTTTTCAATTCATAATTTGTGGTTTTGTGTTCATTTATAGATGTATTTAGTTTTGAGATATTGCTAAAAACAGGATTTGTTTAGATGCTACAGTAAATAGTGTGCCAAATCAAATCAATTTAACCAAATCTTGAATATCGAATTGGAATTATGTAAAAGCATCTTGTCTTAACACAACCTTCTTTAAAATTTGCTTTTCTTGTTCATCATGGTGAAGATTGAAGACACTTGATGGATAAATCACAAGAAATTAAACAAAATTTAATTTCTAAACCAAAAATTTGATTCACTAAATCGTAATTTAACTTTCAAAACCAAGAATGGAAACCGATATCATAAGTAATCAAAAAGGAAAGAGCGATTTTTGGTTCTTGACCAAAACAAACCAAACCTAAACCGACGGTTTTGAATAAAAGCAACCGAGCAAGTTTTATTTTATTTAATGAACCAAACGGAATCAACCCAAATTTGAATCCAATTTGGATCAACTTTCCCGGTTAAAAAAGATTTTTCGGTTCGTCTTGTAGCTCGCGGCAGCCATAACCGGCCTAGAAATTCAAAATCTAAAAAAAGCAAAAAAAAAAAGGTTAGTTAAATACCCCTTTATTTCCACATAATTACATCTCTACCCCAATCACTTTATTCCCTTTCACTCTCTCTCTCTCCCTCACATTCCTCTCTTTAGGGTTCAAAAAAAAAAGGGTTCCATTCCCAAACGATCGATTTCTGATTCTCTTCTTCATTTCTCTTGTTAGGGTTTTCTTCACCTTAAGAGATGGGTCAGATCCAGTACTCGGACAAATACTTCGATGATACTTTCGAGTACAGGTAAAAACTTTCAATTTCGCCTTCCTTCCTCCAATTTTTAGTGTCGATTTTCCGAATTTCTAAGAGCGTGATCGATCGAGTGGTACGTACAGGCACGTCGTACTCCCTCCCGAAGTCGCTAAGCTTCTTCCGAAGAATCGTCTTCTTTCCGAAGTAAGTTTCCTTCGCGTATTGTTCTGTGATTGTAATCTAACCCTCTGGATCATCGAAGTTTTAATTGTAAGTTTGGAGATTCGATTAGAGATAGTTTTCGGCTTAGGATTCGGAATTGAAGTTTTGAATGATCATGGCTAATCTAGTTTGATATGGAATCTTTTGCCCTGATCCAAATTGCAACTGTTTACATATATACAAAGAGTGTTCTTTTGCTTTATCTGAAAAAAAAACTCAAGAGATTTGCCTGCAGATGTAGTAACTCTTGCATAAGCGGTTTTGAAGATCTGGGTCATGTTCAAAATGGAGGATCATAAGCTTGTTTGTTCATCAATGTAGAAAATGTTAATAAGTGGTCGCTTGTTGTTGTTGTTAGTGGTGACTGATGAAGATACTTGTAAGAGTTTCATCTTTGAATCTCTTCTAATGGTGAATGGATTGGGGATTGATTGTGTAGAACGAGTGGCGCGCGATAGGAGTGCAGCAAAGCCGAGGATGGGTACATTACGCGATTCATCGGCCTGAGCCACACATAATGCTCTTCAGGAGGACTCTTAATTACCAGCAGCAGCAGGAGAATCAAGCTCAGAACTTGGTTGCTAAGTGAATCAGGGCTTAGGTAGAGTGATGCGAGATCCTATTGGATATTATGTTTCTTGTAAACATGGTTTGTGAGAATCAGCCTGATGTTGTTGTGTTCATGGGATTATGTGAGTGGTAAACTCTGATAACTTCTTGTGTTATGTAAGTCTGGTTCAGCTGGATTTACATATATATATCTTGTGCTTTCTGCTCCTTGTTTTACTTATTTTCTCAACACTTTTATGGTTGATTTGAGTTATTTCTGGTGGTGGGATACACAAGGTGTGTGCCCCATGTTTTCCCACTCAACCATAAACGATAAACCCCAATGAAAAGACTAAACTATGAAAAGAGGCCCAAGCCCACCACATTCGAAATTATCGCAACCAATCCAGCCGTTGGCGGAGGTGAACGACTAATTAACTTTTACGGTGATCTTTTTTTCCTTGTGGATGTGAATCTTTCCACCTTCATTTTGTAAGTTGTAAGTTGTAACACACTCAAAACTTAAATTTTACATATATTACAGACGCAACGGTTGTGTTTAAATACTACCAAATCGTGGCACGAAAACCGATGAAAGGACATTGCAACGTTATAACGACACAGTCATTGAACAGCACGAGCGAGAGCGTGGGGTTTTCATTCCAAAAATGCAATATAACCGCAAGTCCGGATCTCACTTCCATTAAAAAGAACCGTAAAGACGTTTCTAGGGCGTCCTTGGGGTAAGTACTCAAGGGTGGTTTTTATGGAATTATTCATAGATGATCTTATCGATCTAGAAGATTATAGATTAAAAAAATGGTCTTAGAGTCTTAACTATACTCTGAAAATTTTCAGATTTGGGTTTCCCGTATTTGTTAAAATTTTCAACATTCGGCTCACCTTTTCCATGGTCGCTATTCTTGCGATCAGAACAACATGATCGTATATGAGATTAGAGGTACTTTCAAAGTGCCAGCTTATTATTATTATTTTTTATTATGTTTTGCTCATTTTTTACTTATATTTAACATATGTTATGCTTATTTTTGTCAATTTGTATTTTTCCCATTTTTTTTGATAATAGTAACACACACATATATACTTATAATTTTAGTTAAAAATAAATTATCATTAAATTCATAACTAAAGAAGAGAAGACTGTTATAAAGGCGGATAAACTCGAGAAAGTGAAGCAAGCATATGTGTGATTTGAAAAAAATCAAAGCTAAAATAGAAATGATACAACGAGGGGAAGTCAATAAATACCTGAACTATTTGCAATCGACACTTTTATTTCTCAAGTATCGTTTGTGCAGATTAATTCCCCAAATTTGAGTTGACTATGCAAAATTGGGATTAAAAAGTCAAACGTTAAACAGATGACGAAAATCGTTAACACTAATAGAAATTTTAAAACGCGATTTTCATTCTAAACCCAGAAATCCCCAATTCTCTAACCTAATGCGATTTCTGGTTAAGAGGAGCGAAATCCGGCATCGAGATACAAATAGACTAAACATAATTCTGTTAGGAGTCATCAAAGTTTCAGGATTCTTCACAAGTTCAGTGGCAAACACCAAACTAGGAAATAAATTCTTTAGCCTTCTTCCTGGAGAAATCGTCCTTGCAACTCTTGACGGATTCAGTAAGTCCACTATCTACATTATATATACACTTATCGCGACTACCTTTAGATTTCATAATCATTGGAACTGTTGATTCTTGTTTTGATAGATAAGGTATGTGATGTTGTTGAAGTAGCTGGAAAGAATGTGATGTCAACCTCGTCCACTGTTGCAACCGAACTTGTTGATCACATATAAGTTAAATGAGAGCATTCGGAATATGAAACTCTTGTTGTTATATAGAGATGGTAGTGTTGAAGAGTAATAATTTATATGTCTTGATGAATGCAGGCATGGTGGTAAAGCGGCTGAGGCGACAAACAAAGGGCTTGAGGCAATGGGACATGTCTTTGGGACAGCATGGGCTGCTTTCAAAATCAGAAAGGCTATTAACCCAAAGAGCGTTCTCAAGCCTTGGACGCTTGCGAAATCCACCATTAAATTAAATATGTAGCTTCACAAAAGAAAGCATAGTTTAAAGGTTTCCTGATAAAATGAAGCAGACCATTGATGTTGTTCGTTTGTATCGTCTTTCGATACAGAAGTAAAACTAAAAAATGGATTTTGACATTTAGTTGTTGTGAAGTGCTTGTGTGGTTTCTCTGAGAGAATCATGTGATTTAACGTAATGAGTTGATACAAATATGTGTTATAATTCGTATGTGTTATATGGATGAAGAACAGAGTAAAGAGAAGCAAAGACCATGTCAAGAAACTAGACAACTGATAACACAATGGTCGATTTATACAGAATACATAATCGAAGATGACAGAAGAAGGAAACAAAGTAAGGCTTTTGCAGAGAATAGATTAGTTAATAATCAGGTTAAGGCATGCTTGACTTGCACTGAGCTCGGAACATAAGAGCACACATGTGGGCAATGAATTGAGTCTGCAGGTTCGTCGAGATCCACTTGTTTTGAGTATCCGTTCTTTCGAAAGATGTAAGTTATTGCACAGGTCCACGAACCAGCGTCTTTATCAAAACTACCACAACATTGTTCTTCTGGTCAATGAAGAAGCACCTAGGCTTGATTAGAAAATTGAAACTAGCGAGTGGACTCATATCCACCGCTAAGAACAACTTGTTCCACGACACCTCCCTAGGCTCAATCTTACTGGTAACCCAAACCCTTATCTTCAATGTATATTTGATCTAATGTAACACCGCTTAGATTTTCTATTAATTTTAACGATTCTCGTCATTTGTTTATCGTTTGACTTTTTCATCCCAATTTTGTAGTCAACTCAAATTTGGAGAATTAATATACGCAAATGATATTTAAAGAATAAAAGTGCAGATTGCAAATAGTTTGAGAATAAAATGAGCAATTTTTCTGCGTTGGGACTGCAACATTTTATTTGATCAAGAAGAAGAATAAAATAGGTTTCCAAAAAAAAAAAAGATTAAAAAAGTTCCGAGAGTGGTCAAGTTCTTTTTTTTTTTTTTTTTTTTT